>CADEHL010000883.1:152179-528956 GCA_902827135.1 Harpagifer antarcticus | reverse complement strand
TGCATGTCTCCACACACACACACACACACACACACACACACACACACACACACACACACACACACACACACACACACACACACACACACACCAGTTTTGGTGCATGTCTATGAAACTGCAAGTGAAATAATGATTTCTACAATTTCATTAAGGCCCCTTCAACCCTAATAGACGTTGAGGGGCCGTAAAAAGGGTTGACTCCCCCACCCATATTAATTTCTGATAAAAATCTTTAAAACACATGAACCAGAGTTTGTTTAGGCCCTCATTCAGCAATCTGTGATTCTACTGAGATGGGAAATAACTCAGAGGCATGCTGGGAGATATCTGAAGGTTGCTAGGTTACCACACCCAGCTGTCCAATCAGCTGGCAGAAATGTCAGAAAGAAAAAGAGAGAGATGCTGCACTAAAATAGACCTCCCACCAACGGACCAAAGGGAAGAGTGCGAGAGAACGAGAGAGGAGGGAGAGAGAGAGCGAGAGAGAAGAGATGAAGAGAGCGAGAAGAGAGAGAAGAGAGGAGTAGAGAGAGAGGCGAGAAGAGAGAGAGAGAGAAGAGAGAGAGAGAGAGAAGAGAGAAGAGAGAGAGAGAGAGAGAGAGAGAGAAGACTCTCTATCCTCTCTCTATCTCTTCTCTTCTCTCCTCTCTCTCTCTCTCTCTCTCTCTCTCTCTCTCTCTCTCTCTCTTTCTCAGTCTCAGTCTCAGGTAAACCCCACCTCACAGGGCATGATTTAATAATCACCTGAGCAGTCAGATTTCCCAGAGTTCCTGCTACAGCCCAGCGTGAAGGGACAGCTGCTGGTGGTGTGTAGGAGGAGGAATGATAGAGAAACTGTGAGTCACACTCCTGACTGATAACACAAACCGTTTTCTGAGAAAAGAACAGAAACGAGGGGGTGAAATTACAAAGAAAAATGGCAGGATGTTTGAGCTGAAACTCACAATAGTAATATTTAGTTTAAGAGATTGTTTGACATGAAAAGATGAATCAACTATTACTATAACATTACATTTATTGTGTTCCCTCCCAGAGGGTGTTTCTCTCCCACACCCTCCCAAGAAAATTCTAGTGTACAAGTTTTCTCAGAAAAACAGCCCTGTTTTCAGCTTTCTGATGATGCTTTTTTTTTTTAAAAAGGCGTTTTAAAAGTATGGTATTTAGCAGTAGGGAGAAAAACTTCATCCTTTAATTTCATCGCCAACATTTAACATCACTTCTCTAGATACATACTGTAGGAAGGGGTTGAAATAACTAAAGCTGTAAGATAAAAGTAGTGCAGTAAAAAGCACAATATTTATATATTTAATCCTTAAGTACAGAACTTGTGGAAATGTACAAACAAGAATGTACTTCCACCACAGCAGACACATGTATTCACTGAGCGTCTGTCTTCTCCTCTCTTTGTGTCAGAAACATCAATTATCACGTTGATATCACTGAGGAGGTCGTTAGTACCGGTCACTGCATTTCTACACAGAAAACACACAGAGGCCCTGAGAACGTATAAACCTTCAGCTAACATTCAGATTTACAACTGCCACACACACACACACTCACATGCACACACACACGCACACACACACACACTCACACACACACATACACACGCACACACACACACATACACACGCACACACACTCACACACACACACACACACACACACACTCACTCACACATACCATGTGTACATCACTTCAGGGGACATTACATTGACTTACATGCATTTCCTGGAGACTTATCCTAACCTTAACCATAACCAACACATGCCTAACCTTAACCCTTACCCTTAACCTTACCCTTACCCTTAACCTAACCAAGTCTTCACCCTAAAATGAATGATTCCCCTCATGGGGACCTCCAATTTGTCCCCATAAGGGAGACGAGTCCCCACACCTGACTGTGTAAACAGATTTAGGTCCCCACAAGTATAGTAATGCTAGGCCACACTCACTCACTCACTCACTCACTCACTCACTCACTCACTCACTCACTCACTCACTCACTCACTCACTCACTCACTCACTCACTCACTCACTCACACACTTTTTAGAACCTTTAGTCTCATGTTAAACCCAAGCCTATGTACAAACAATCAGGGTAAGGAGCAAAAATCCACCAACAATTTATTTTATATTTTTACTCCATAACACACCATTGTGTTATGGAGCACATCAAAGATATACTCTCATTAAAACATAGAATAGTCAGACTAGAAAAAACGGAATAATTATTTTTCATTGCACATAATTTCTCTCCCGAGTGTTGCAGGTTCACCGCCATGAAAGGGCAACATTAAAGAGTTCCCTATACTTCTTTAAAGAAAAAGAAAAAAGAAATCCCTTTACAGTACCTGTCACATCCTGGCCCTGGCTGATCGCCTCACTCCCTCACCTGTGTATTTTCGCTCCCTGTTAATCACCTGCCTGGTCTCAATGAGCCTCAGCTGTCCCTAATGATCACTCCTCACCTGTGTATTTAGTCTGTGCTGTTTCCTTGGTCAGTGCCAGTTCGTCTTGTCTGTATAGCAGAAAGTGCTCCATGTTTCTCTTCTGACGTAAGCTATTGTTCTAGCTGCTTAGCATTTGTACCAACCTAGTTGGTTGTTTTTTTGTTGCTTCTCCAGTAGTTTTCCGCCAACTTAGTTGGTTGTTTTTCGTTACTTCAAGTCAGTACATTTTTTGATCATTGTCTGTTTTATTTTTACCTTTTGGATTAAACGCTTGACTAAAGACCTTATTGCCTGGTTGTGCTCTTGAGTCCTATTTTTTGCTCGTGCCCGTACTTGTGCTTGATAGTACGAACTGGCCAGCATGGACTCAGCCGACCAGGATTCTGTGCGGACTGCTCTTCAGAGTCAAGGGAGCAGGATTTACCACCAAGAGCAGGAACTTACCGGGCTTCGCCAGGAATTAAAGTTGATGGCCGAGAGACAGGAGTCTGTTTTGTCGTCTTTTGGTGGGCAAGTCTGTTATTTGGTCGAAAATATCCCAAAACTATTACTCCAGCCAAGTCCTCCAGCTCCCCCATTGCCTGTTTTCCCAGTGGATCCTACTCCAGTCCAGTCTCCAACTCCGACCCTGTCCCCTCACCTCTCCCGACCAGAGCGGTTTTCTGGGGATTCCGGTGATTGTCTGGCTTTCCTGGCTCAGTGCGGCCTCCACTTTGAGCTCCAGGCTGCATGCTACCCATCTGAGCGCTCAAGGGTGGCATACATTGTCTCCCACCTTTCTGGCCGAGCTGAGGCTTGGGCAACGGCAGAGTGGGTGTGAAGGTCTCCTGTTTGTGACTCCCTTGATCTCTTCTCTGAGACCTTCACCAAGATCTTCCAGCACATCCCACCAGGGCGGGAGGCAGCCAGAGCACTCGTTGGATTGCGCCAGGGTAAGCAGAGGGTTTCTGACTATGCTATAAAGTTCCGTACCCTGGCAGCGGACAGTGACTGGAACCAATCAGCATTGTTTGATGCTTTCCTTTATGGATTGTCCGGCACATTAAAGGATCAGTTAGCTGCCCTTGAGCTTCCAGCTGATTTGGACTCCCTAATTTCATTGACTATTAAGATTGACAAGCGACTGATAGAGAGAGAGACACTGTGATTCCCTATTTCTCCCACAAGAGGCAGTCTTCGCCCAGGTCTTCGTCCTCATGGAATCACCCCAGGGCCTGGCTTCCGTCTACTGTGCCTCTGTCGCCCCCTGCTGTTCCGGAGGAGCCCATGCAGCTCGGCAGGACCAAGCTGACTCCCGAAGAGCGACAGCGCCGCCTGCGGGGAGAGCAGGTGCTTCTACTGTGGTGAACGGGGACACTCAGTCGCCAACTGTCGCCTACTAAAAGATCTGGCTCGCCAGTAAAGAAGAGGGCACTGGTGAGCCGCACTACACTTAATGTTAGACCCTCACGTTGTCTCCCAAATGTCACTCTGTCTTCGTCTTCTGTGGTTCTTAGGCATCCTGTTTTAGTAGACTCTGGCTCAGATGCCAGTTTTATAGACTTTGAATTGGCTAAGAAGCTGAACCTTGAGACCTTTCCCCTTCCAAGACCAATGGAAGCAAGTGCCTTGGATGGCCGTCTTCTCTGTAGGGTAACTCACCACACCCAACCTCTTCAGCTAAGTTTCCAGGACGGTCACACTGAGCTTCTCGTCTTTCATGTTTTTCGGTCCCCGGAACACCCAATCATTTTTGGGGTACCCCTGGCTTACCCTACACAACCCCCACATAGACTGGTCCACTGGCAAGATTATTGCTTGGTGTAAGGGATGTTTAAGTACCTGTTTTCTGTCCAAATGTTCCCTGACTGCTCCTCCAGCTGTCCCTGTAATTCAAGACATGTCAGATCCTGATTACCCTGACATTTCCAAGGTCCCTCAGTGTTACCATGACCTTAAGGAGGTTTTTAACAAGGCCAGAGCCACCTCGCTGCCCCCTCATCGTGTGTACGATTGTGCTATAGACTTGTTACCAGGCTCTTCACCACCCAGGGGTCGTCTTTACTCCCTATCTGCTCCAGAGACACGGGCGATGAAGGAATATGTGGAGTCTTCACTTTCCGCTGGATTAATTAGACCTTCTTCCTCTCCCGCTGGAGCCGGATTTTTCTTTGTGGCAAAGAAGGACAAGTCACTTCGCCCCTGCATTGACTATCGAGGTTTGAACAACATTACCATCACGAACAGGTATCCCCTTCCTCTTATGTCATCAGCTTTCGACCAGTTACAAGGTGCTAAGATCTTTACCAAGTTAGATCTTAGAAATGCTTATCATCTGGTGAGAATAAGGGAGGGGGATGAATGGAAAACCGCTTTTAACACCCCAAGTGGCCTCACAAATGCCCCAGCTGTTTTTCAGACTTTGATCAATGATGTACTTCGAGACATGTTTAACATCTTCGTTTTCATGTACCTGGATGACATCCTCATCTTCTCCCCTGACAAAACGACCCACAGAGATCATGTACGCCGTGTCCTACAGCGTCTCCTGGACTACCACCTCTTTGTCAAGGCCGAGAAGTGTGAGTTTGATGTTTCCACTGTTTCATTTTTGGGCTTTATTGTGTCAATGGGCAATGTTTTGATGGATCCGGCTAAGGTTAATGATGTCTCTGAATGGCCTGTCCCTGCAAACTGCAAGCAAGTGCAGCGTTTTTTAGGGTTCGCCAACTTCTATAGGCGATTCATAAGAAACTTTAGCACTGTTGCTGCTCCATTGCATGCACTAACCTCCCCAAACACAAGGTTTCAGTGGACCTCTCAGTCGGACCAAGCCTTCCAGAGGCTCAAGAAGGCCTTCACCACGGCCCCTATACTGACCCTCCCGGACCCACGTCTGCAGTTTGTGGTGGAGGTGGACGCTTCAGGCGTGGGGGTTGGTGCTGTGCTCTCTCAGCGCTCCAGAGAGGACAACAAGGTTCACCCATGTGCTTTCCTCTCCCGGAAGCTTTCTCCTGCTGAGAGGAATTACGATGTGGGGAATCGAGAGCTGTTGGCTGTTAAGGTGGCACTGGAGGAGTGGTGTCACTGGTTAGAGGGAGCTGAAGTGCCATTTATTGTGTGGACCGATCACAAGAACCTGGAGTACCTGCGCACAGCGAAGAGACTCAATCCTCGTCAAGTCAGATGGGCTCTTTTTTTTTTTAATCGGTTCAACTTTTCACTGTCTTATCGTCCTGGTTCTAAAAACACTAAGCTTGATGCTCTCTCCCGTCTCTTTGATACGGGCTCTGACCATTCTTCCCCCGCTACCATCCTGCCTCCCTCATGTATGGTGGGTGCTGTTACCTGGGCTATTGAGGAGAGGTTCAGAGAAGCAAATGTTGGTAACCTAGGGCCGAATGGTTGCCCTCAGAACAGGTTGTTTGTGCCCTCTCCTCTTCGCTCTCAGGTCATCCACTGAGCTCATGCGTCCCCTCTCTCCTGCCATCCGGGGATCAAACGGACCATGTTTGTGGTCAAGCAACGCTTCTGGTGGCCCAAGATGGAGAGTGAAGTGGGGGAGTATGTTGCTGCCTGCCCGGTGTGTGTGTGTGCTCGGAAAACAAAGTTTCTCGTCGGCCTTCCCCTGGTCTCCTACGCCCCCTTCCTGTACCTACTCGCCCTTGGTCGGACGTCTCTCTGGACTTTGTAACGGGTCTTCCCCTGTCCCAAGGTAACACAACCATTTTGACCATTGTCGACAGATTCCTGGGTGCCACCGTTAGCCTCTCCTCCGGCCATCATACTCAGTCCAACGGACAGACCGAGCGGCTCAACCAGGAGTTAGAGACCGGTCTGCGCTGTCTCGTCTCTCAGAACCCCACTACTTGGAGTAAGAATCTTATCTGGGTTGAGTATGCGCACAACACATTGCCTTGCTCTTCTACTGGTCTTTCCCCATTTCAGTGTGCTTATGGCTACCAACTGCCCTTGTTTCCGTCCCTGGAGGGAGAGGTCAGGGTTCCTTCTGCCTTGGCACTGATTCGGAGGTGCCGTCGCATCTGGACTGGGGCTAGACAAGTGCTGCTTAGGACGTCTGCTCGGTACAAGAGGGCAGCAGACCGCAGACGGATGTGGCTCGGATCAAGCAGGTCAAAGAGAGCCCTCTGGTTCCTGCCTCCAGACCCCCACCGCCCCCCCGGTTCATCGATGGAGGGCCAGTTTATTCTGTCAAGCGGCTCGCCGGCGGGATCGTGGACGCCAGTATCTGGTGGATTGGGAGGGCTATGGTCTTGAGGAGAGGGAATGGGTATCTTCAAAGAACATTGTCGACCCAGACCTCATCCGGGATTCCACAGGCATCATCCAAACGAGCCTGGACCGTCCGGTGCCGGTCGTTGAGGGGGGGGGGGGTACTGTCACATCCTGGCCCTGGCTGATCGCCTCACTCCCTCACCTGTGTATTTTCGCTCCCTGTTAATCACCTGCCTGGTCTCAATGAGCCTCAGCTGTCCCTAATGATCACGCCTCACCTGTGTATTTAGTCTGTGCTGTTTCCTTGGTTAGTGCCAGTTTGTCTTGTCTGTATAGCAGAAAGTGCTCCATGTTTCTCTTCTGACGTAAGCTATTGTTCTAGCTGCTTAGCATTTGTACCAACCTAGTTGGTTGTTTTTTTGTTGCTTCTCCAGTAGTTTTCCGCCAACTTAGTTGGTTGTTTTTCGTTACTTCAAGTCAGTACATTTTTTGATCATTGTCTGTTTTATTTTTACCTTTTGGATTAAACGCTTGACTAAAGACCTTATTGCCTGGTTGTGCTCTTGAGTCCAATTTTTTTTTTTGCTTGTGCTTGATAGTACCTGCAATAAGGTTATTATAGAAAAGCATCCTATATGAATCATCATTTCACTATTAAATACTGACAAACCAGTTCTAAATGAATAACATAATATACATAAAAATACTGGTACCAAAAATGTATATAAATCAATCGAGCTTTACGTATTTCCAACCCTGTTTCGGGGTATTAACTACTAACTTGCCATTCCTTGCTACACTGTTGCACACAATGCACTGACTCTTGTCTCGCTGTTGTCTAAAAAAGGTTTTCCTTCAGCAGATGACTCTCTAAAAATAAATGTCAGACGCACCAACATGGACATTTTTGAAATCATCCCTCCATCTTAATGAATCCTAAAACCTTCTGAAGCTCCTCTGAATGTTCGCCCTGCTGGCTTTCACACTGTTTGTCTCCTCAGAGGGATGTGTGGAGTCGTGATGCAGTACATGTAAAACATGTTGATGCCTGAAGCTGTAAGTGGGTCAGAGCCTGAAAACTGCTGAGTCACAACTTCACATTCGCTGACACATACTGCCGCTGTCTTCTGACTGGTGATTCTGATTATTCTGTCAGCCGAGCTGTCAATGTTCTCATTTAGAACATTTCAATACTTACAAAACTATTTCACATTTACTGTTCATAACATTTAGAGTTAGAAGATAAAAGATGAAAAATTACTGAGTCAGTTACACGAGAAATGCAACGGTGTAAGAGGTATTGTCCTTTAAATAAGGATTATATGTAACCTTACAGCATTAAAATGTCTTAAAAAAACAACTACACATATTTTCTTGAGTACTACAATTATTCAACTATTTTTTTAAACGGGAGAAATCTCTCATTTTAATCTATTCTGAGGTCTGTTTCCTCAGTCAGTAAATGTTGTATATTGATCGATTTCTATAAGGAAGCCACCTTTTTCCAATAACCTATTGAAGTCTTAATGTTTTTTTAACTATATATTTTAAATGGAAAAAGGGGTTTCAGTTTTCTGACATCTGGCTATTCAGTACAAATAGGCCAAACTGTGCTGTAGAAATTCTGTTTTTAATGTGAACATGCTTTATGCAGTGTTTTTACAGGTTTGAATCACCATGTCTGTTTGTTATGGAGAGGAGGTGACCTCTGTATGTCATTCGGCTTACATTTATATCATTGAGGAAATTCTAATCGGGAGAGGCTGAATGCAATGACACCAATGACGGTAAAGGCATCTCGTCGCTACGCAAGACGTTACCAAACTGCGTTATAACAAATAATTATGAAAATGTAAAATAACTTATAAACACCCCATTAAAAAATAAGAATCCTGCAGTTCAAACTAATACCGAAACAGGAGTATGCATAGCCTCATGCAGTATAAGTATCATCGGTAAAAGTTAACCTACTTCTGGACCTCCTTGAATCATTGCTAATATGTTTCCTGGAAATTGGTATGTAATTAGTAATTCTAATAGTGTTTAATAGTAATACAGATAAGCATAATAATTATTACTTGCTGTTAATTAGTAGGGTATGATAAACCTGTAATATAAAGCATTACAATTGTAACGTAGCTAATGTAATGCTAATGCACTTGCAGGTCAAACGTCATGTACTTTTTACCACATTTCACTTTTATCAGATACTGTTTACTGTCACCTTGAGCTGTTCCATTCTGACTCGGATACAAGAAATCACAAGACGCAGTTACAGCCGATTCTGTGTGTGTGTGTGTGTGTGTGTGTGTGTGTGTGTGCGTGTGTGTGTTTTATCTCAGCACACAGATATGTGACCACACCCTGACTGTTGTCGTCAAGGAACGGCTGCTCTCATTGGCCGATGCTGACGACATCACAGCCCCTTTTAAAACGCTTTTGGTGAAGTTCTGATTGACAGGAGCTTAACACACACGCTTCCTATTTCCTTTATCCACACCCTCAGACCTCAGTACTGCGTTAAACTCATTATAGCTGACCACGAAACAAAAATGGCTCCCGTGGAACAACAAAATGATCAAGCACAGGTGTAATCACATGACCGGGTGACCCATGTCCACTATTTTAACGTAATGTCAACAGAACCAAAGTAATGCTACGTTTACACCGGACGCGATGCGACGTTTGGGGGCGGCACGATTACATGTAAAGTCAATGCAGAGACACGATGAGACGCGAATTCGCTCCTACAGCGCGCATGAAGCAGTGGACGCGGCGCGAATCACGCGATTGAGGCGATTGAAGGGGGCCGCGTCAAACGCGAGAGTTCAATTTTTTCAACTCAGGCGTCAAATTCACATGATGTCTGTTTTGAATGACGCAATAAAAAAAACTGCAAGCCGCGGTGAAACTTGAGCGATTAGAGTGAAGCGAATATTCGCTTCGCGTCCGGTGTGAACATAGCATAAGACAGTGGATTTGATGGTGGGTCTACTGTAGGTGCCTTTCATGAGTTTACATCATATTAATTTATTTCAAACTGGAGCTGACGCCATGGCAACAGTTCTTCATTGTTGACAGGAGAGAATGAAACAACAGGTAGGAGGAGGATGGAAACTAGAAAAATAGTAGAGTGGTGCACTGATGACGTATTTTGTGAGCCGAATGGGCAGTTTGTTTTGTTCAGCAGGATAATCTCCACATATTAACAACACTTTAGGATTTTTAAAGCATAAATACAAATTCCAGAAGTTAAAAGCTAACGTTAGGCTATACGAACAACATCAGAGGCACATGACTGCATGTCACCACCGTTAAGCTAAAGGAGGCTAATGTTTCAAGTGATAACATTTAGTAGTCTCATTTGGTCACTATAGCAACCTCCTTTTTATAACACATAAGGTTTGGACATTAACCAGTGCGATATTTATTGACTTATTTCACGTCAAAGAACAAAACGTGAAATTGTCTTGAGCTTGTGTTCACCACAGATGTATTTTATGCTTCTAACCAAAGCATGTCCAAAACTATCGTTGACTTAGAAACAAGGGAACCATAAGTGGTAAAATGATAACTCGTTTCTGCACCAATCTATGATGAGATTGGGAATGAAAGAGGGATCAAGAAGGGGAAAGTCGGTTTAAAACACAATTTCACAATGTTAAAGGTCCCATGTCATGGCCATTTCTACTGATCATAATTCCATGTTGAGGTCTACTAAAATAGATTTATATTGTGCAATTTTCCAAACACACATTGGTTTCTCATACAGCATCTCTGTAAAGTATGTGTATTCACTCTCTGTCCTAAACAGCTTGTTGGAGCTCCTGATATGAGGACATTTTAAATATGAATGAATGAGTATGGAAGGAAGTGGCATATTAGGATTGGAAAGAAAGGAAGCTTAGAGATAAGGAAGTGAGAAGGGCAGAAAGTCAAAGAGTATGAGGAAGGAGGACATAATGACGTGTATTATGTCAATACATTTCACATAACTGTATTAGGTTAGTTGAAAGCAATAATATTAGGTTGAACCTAATATTTTAGTTTTAACTTAATATTATTGCTTTCAACTAACCTAATTCAGGTTTGTGAATGATACATTTAATTAAAGTCAACATTTCATTTTTTAAGTGTAGCAGGTCAGAAAGTCTTCCTGTGAGTAGACTCTTCAGCTGCTCAGTGTGATGACATGACAAAGCAGAGCTGCATCTTTGAAAGTATGTGCATCAGAGTGTTCCTGTTCTGAAATATGAGGATGGAGGAAGGTGTTGTTCTGTCATATCAGCAAACACACTCAACTTAAAATTCCTGCAGTACAGAATCATCTGACAGAGCTGACGGCGACACACAGACACACACCACCAGCAGCTCTGTCACCGCTGGCTGTGCCCGTGGCCTCATTCCTGCAACACCAAACCCCCCCCTCGGCCCCCTGCTGCTCTCAGAGATAAGAGCTGAGGCCTCCGTCTGCTGCAGGAACACACTGACACAAGTTACTAAACAACACAAGCCATCAAACTGGTCTTAAACCAGCTGATAGACCTCTGGTCCCCTGGAGCTGGAGCTGGGATCAGATCAGGGATCCAAATGAGGAGAAATAAGGGAATGGGGAAAGAAGTAGGCAGGGTAGTTAAGAATGAAATAGAAAGGGCTCGGAAGACAAAGAATAGAGGAGTTGAACATACATATTTTATAAAAAGAAGGATAGGAGATAGGAAAACGGAAGTATGACAATAAAGTAAGGAGGCAGGGAGGAAAAATGGAGTAAGGCTAGGAAGGAAAGAGACTGGGAAGGAGAGACAGAGTAATGCAAAGACAGATGGAGGTAGGGAAGGAAAGAAAGAAAGAGTATGGCAAGGAAAGATAGAGGGAGGAATGGATAAAGGAAGTATGAAGGACAGGAGGAGGTAGAAAGTGCTTTACAAAAAGAGCCATCCCATTAAAGGAGCACCAACCCCGACAACCCTACTGACAACTGATGGAAGGAGATACATTTGGAAAGCACAAAAACCTAAATTAGACTTTCATGTAATTATTTATTTTTCCTGGTGATTGATCGGATATTACTTTAAATCAGGGGTCTCCAACACGTCGATCGCGAGCTACCGGTAGCTCGCAAGCCCTCAATAAGTAGCTCGCCAAGCAAATCCAAAATGTAAAAAAAAAAAAAAAAAAGAATAATTAAAAAAATCTACCATATGCATAAACGAAACCTCAATCATAGCGAACTCTATCTACTTACTACAACTCTATCTATCTAACACCCCTCCTCACCCGACCCCCCACAATGAATATCGACCAATCACGTGCTTGATTAATTTCCGGGACCAGTGTGCAGTCAGGAAGAAAAGCAATGTGGAGCGGCACCTCACCACACTTCGGCCCAATCCCAAACCACGCCCTACACCCTACACCTACACACTCGCCCTCCGTGACGGAGTGAACTCCGTGGAGTGACACTCGCAGCTCAACGAGGCTCCTCCTGTCAGATGGAGGGAGTAAATACAGCGGCAAGCTTTGAACGGCCTCCCCTCTCTCCGGCAGAAACAGGAAATGCCGTAACTGTATCTAACAACGGTTTCAAATCAGTATCTCTTAAGGTGCGTTCACACCGGACGTGTTGCGAATATTCGCTTCGCTCTAATCGCTTCGCTCTAATCGCTCCTATCGCATCGCTCTAATCTCATCGCTCTAATCGCTCGAGTTTCACAGCGGCTTCCAGCTGTGTTTACTCGCGTCATTCAAACAAGACACGCTGGCTCGGGAGCTACAACTACAACAAAATAAACATATTTTACCGTGATTTAATTGTAATACACGTTTCAAAATGATGCCGAAGTAACAACATACTGATACCGGTTAGTAAAAACTATGAATTAATGCTTGACAAGTCTGCAGACAGACGGCAGGCGAAAAACCTTTTAAAATGCATGTTTTCTGAATGGAGATTGGGTCGACCAGGCTAAGCTAACGTTCCACTGCTTCATGCTCGCCGTCGGAGCGAACTCGCGTCTGTCCGCGTCTCTGCATTGACTTTACATGGAATCGCGCCGCCCCCAAACATCGCATCGTGTCCGGTGTGAACGCACCATTAGGCAAACAAATTCAAATGAATAACTAAAATAAAACTCCAAACATCTTTAATTGTGTTACTTTTTTGTAAAGCTCTTTTAGTTTTAAACTTGATTTTTATAAGCTCCTTAGTTTTTGCAACGGTCTGTAAATATACACAACTTTATAATAAAATGCACACATTTACCTTTTTCTAGACTAAACACAGGTTTGATCCTAAGTTAAAAACATATGAGGTTATTATGAGGTTGTTAACATCGCAATTTATCAGTGGATGTTTGCTGGAACTACTTGTAAACAGCGTGACTCCGGTCAGGTAGAGACCGGTCTGAAGTCACCACCGATGCAGACTCGGGGTGTTTCTCAATGTCGAGGACGCTTCCTTGGTAGGACATGTCTTCCGAGTAACTTCCTTCAGAAGCGAGGCAAGAATCCTTCCTAGCCTCGGAAAACGAAGAATTGTGGAATAGGCTAACAGGTGTGCGTCATATGCGAGGCCCCACCTTAAATGGACCGCGATTTATGCCAAAGATTTGGAAATTGGTCCATGCGCAAAGCATTGTGGGGATTTTAAGACCGCGAAGGATACACATGTGCAGCCTCGAAATTTCTTGCTACGAAGGACGCCGGGCTCAGTAGAATTCCAAGGAACCTGGACATTGGAACAGTCCTTCGGCGGCACTCGATGACGTAGCATCCTTGACATTGAGAAACACCCTCCCTGTTTGAGGGCTTGATAGCCCACTCCCCCTCCACACCCCTCCACACTCGTTGGTTTGGAACAGCACTTAATGTGGCGGAACCTCCGCGCGAACACGCATACGGAGGGGTAGTGTGTAGGGGTAGGGTGTAGGGTGTTGTTTGGGATTGGGCCTTCATAAGGAGTTTGGCCATGATTTTCCTTCTGGCACAATCTACACAACACCTCAGCCCCATTGAAAAAAGCCTATTCATGCCAGCGCAAAGAGGGGGCAGAGTTTTACTGTGTGTGTGTTGAAACTTGCATATATATTTATTGCACTTGACGCACACATACGTATGGCATAATTTCCACTGGGGACAGGGGGGACATGTCCCCTCCACTTTTCAAAATCCCGTTTGTGTCCCCCCACTTTACAAATATGTTTATTATTATTTTTTAACGCAAGCCGTCATCGCCACGGAGGAGCACACAGCCTCTGTGAGCGAGCGAGACAGAGAGAGATAGAAAGATGGGATAAAGAGCACACCTTTATCTATGTAATATAATTGTACAAAATAAAGTAAGAAATCATTTCAATGTGTACTATAGGACAGTAAAAAAAAAGGGAAATTTAAAAGGGGAGTGATTAGTAAAATATGCATAAATAGAAAGAAAGAATGCTGACTAGGTAACATAAGATAAGAGTAAACCAGTTTAAATGATTTGTTATTGGTTGTGATCATATTCTAAAGATGTTTAGATTATTGAAAAGTGTACAGCTCCCTTTCATCTGAGTGTTGAGAGCTGTATCCATAAATTCATGTTGTGCTCAAAGTGCACCAGATTGATGCATTTCACTTCAACATAAATCTTCCCGGGGGTGCATGCCCCCGGACCCCCCTAGAGGAGGTGAGGTCCACCCTCAAGTAAAGCAGGTTAAAATAATTAAATTGAATACATTTTATTTTAGTAAACACTGAGAGCGGGTCCCACAGACCCAAACAGCACACAAAGGTTAAAGGTCAGCATATCATAATGTTAAAATGTGCTAAATATATACACTGCAAAAAACAAAAAAAGAGTAGTAAAAGTAGCTCACGACTTCTTTTATTTTTTTAAAATAGCTCTCATCCTAAAAAAGGTTGGAGACCCTTGCTTTAAATGGTTCAAAATGTTTAGTAAAACCTTCCCTTTCATGTTAAACTTGTCTATCCCTGTGACACAATGTTACAAACTGCATAATAATGCATAATAACTGAACGCTGCTTTACCATGTTTAGTTCTGACTCTGGGGACAGAAAGCTGACCAGTCCCTGAAGACCTGAGAGATCTGGATGGTTCATAATTTAGCAGTAGATCAGAAATGTATTTTGGGCCTAAACCATTCAAAGCTTTATAAACCAGCAGCAGTATTTTGAAATCTATTCTTTGACACACAGGAAGCCAGTGTAAAGACTTCAGAACAGGAGTGATGTGATCCACTTTCTTAGTGTTAGTGAGGACTCGAGCAGCAGCGTTCTGAATCAGCTGCAGCTTCCTAATAGATTTTTTTGAAGACACCATTGCAGTAGTTGAGTCTACTGAAGATAAAAGCATGGACAAGTTTTTCCAAATCCTGCTGTGACATTAGTCTTTTAATCCTAGATATATTCTTTAGGTGATAGTAGGCTGATTTAGTAACTGTTTTAATGTGGCTGTTGAAACTCAGGTCAGAGTCCATGACTACACCTAGATTTCTGGCTTTATCTGTTGTTTTGAACATTGCAGACTGAAGCTCAGCGCTAACTTTTATACGTTCTGCCTTGGCTCCAAAAACCATTACCTCAGTTTTATCTTTGTTTAATTGGAGAAAGTTCTGACACATCCAGTCATTGATTTGTTCAATGCACTTACTCAGTGTTTGAATTGGTGCATAGTCTCCTGGTGAAACTGTTACGTAAATTTGTGTGTCATCTGCATAGCTATGGTAACTTATTTTGTTGTTTTTCATTATCTGAGCCAGTGGTAGCATGTAGATGTTAAAGCCCCACATGTCATATTTGTCAACTCAGATGTGTATTTACCAATAGAAACAAAGTTGTTTCTGTCCTTTAAGTAGGATTCAAACCAATTTAGGACTGTTTCCGAAAGTCCCACCCAGTTTTCCAGTCGGTCTAGTAATATGCTGTGGTCAACAGTGTCAAACGCAGCACTGAGATCTAATAATACTAACACTGAAGTTCTGCCACTGTCTGTGTTTAAGTGGATGTCATTAAAGACCTTTACAAGAGCAGTCTCAGTGCTGTGGTTTGGACGAAAGCCTGACTGTAACACATCTAAACAGTTATTTAAATGCAAAAAATTACTCAACTGTTGAAAAACAACTTTTTCAATGATTTTACCTAGAAATGGGAGGTTTGATATGGGCCTATAATTGTTCATTACTGTAGCATCTAGATTATTCTTTTTTAAGAGCGGTTTAATGACTGCATTTTTCAGGGCCTTTGGAAAAATACCTGAGTGAAGAGATTTGTTTACTATATGAAGTAGATCTGAGGCCATGCAAGGCAAAACATCTTTGAAAAATCCCGTTGGAATAATATCAAGGCAGCAGGATGAGGATTTCAGAAGTTGTATAATGTCCTCTAGGTTTTTATCATTAATCTGATGGAATTGTGTCATGGTGTTTGAATTGATGTTAAGTGGACACAGAGACAACACATTTGCTGTACCTGATGCAGAGGCACTGACTGCTTGTCTGATTTTCTGAATTTTGTCAGTGAAGAAGGAGGCAAAATCATTGCACGCCCTGGTGGATAGAAATTCAGAGGCTACTGACACTGGGGGGTTAGTTAGTCTGTCGACGGTAGCAAACAAGGCACGTGCGTTGTTTTTGTTTTTGGTAATGATGTCAGAGAAGAACGATTGTCGTGCGTTTTTCAATTCTAAATTATAAAGGCCAAGTCTCTCTTTATAGATTTCAAAGTGAACCTGGAGATTTGTTTTTCGCCACCTACGTTCAGCTTTTCGACATTCTCTTTTTTCTGTTTTCACGGTCATGGCCTTTCTCCATGGAGATATTTTCTTGCCAGACACTTCCTCTACCTTAGTTGGAGCAATGGCATCTATAATATTTTTAATTTTTGAATTAAAATGATCTACTAGCTCATTTACTGAGATGTTAGCAGGGGCAAGTGTGGAAGAAAAATTCTGAGTAAACATTTCCCTCGTATTTTCAGTTAAATATCGCTTTGTGGTTACCTCTTTTTGAACATTTTTGTGAACAGAAATAGAGCTCTCAAAGAAAACACAGGAATGATCAGAGAGTGCAACATCAGTCACCACAATCTTAGAGATATTCAGACCCTTTGAGATAATTAAGTCCAGAGTGTGCCCCTTATTGTGCGTGGGCTCCGTCACATGCTGAGTCAGTCCATGGCTATCAAGAACACAAAACAGTTATTTTGCCCCTCTGTCCTGAGGGTTGTCAACATGGATGTTAAAATCACCAACAATGACTAAACGGTCAAAGTCAATACACACTATAGACAGCAGTTCAGTAAAGTCATCATAAAAGCTTGCACAGTATTTGGGTGGTCTATAGATATTTAGGAACAGAGCTCGAGAGGAGCATTTTCAGCTGAAGGGCCACATATTCAAAAGAAGCAAAGTTCCCATAAGATGTCTTCCTGCATTGAAGAGAATCATTGAACAGAATAGCAACTCTACCCCCTTTCTCCCCAGACCTGAGGAATAGCCCAGGGCTGGCCCACCATCATCATCTGTGTTACCCCACGTACCACGGCGCCAGGCGGCAATCTGGGGCCACTAGGATGACTGACAGCTGCTCCCGCCTCACCCTATCCAGAAGGGGGGGGGGATAAGGTGCAGCGGTGGAAAGGCGTAAAGCAGCTTCCTTGGCCATGGCTCGTGTGCAAATGTGTCCGAACCCAAGGACGGATTGTCCCACCGGGCCAGAGAGAACCACAGGGCACAGTGGCTGTTGCGCCGATTGGCGAACAGGTCCACCTCTGCTCTCCCGAACTGAGTCCAGAACTGCTTCACCACCTCCGGGTGAAGCCTCCACTCGTCTGGCAGGGGTCCGCCTCTTGACATGAGGTCGGCCCCACCGTTCTCCTGTCCCGGGATGTGCAGGGCCCTTAGAGCCATCCGCCCTGCTGGAATGGCGAATGTGAATGGCACCGCCTCGGCCATATCCTGGTCCCCCAAACACTCTAAGCAGAGGTGGTGGAGACCGGCGCCCGCGATCAAACCAGGGCAGGTGCATGGACAAGCTTCCAGTAATGGTGAGTCCATTTTTCGTTTCTTCTAATCTTCGTTCGTTTAACTCTTCGGTTGTCAGCTCGTCTGAAGAGAAAAAGGATAGTGGGCGGCGGGTGTAGCCGCCTTTATATACTGTGGGCCTGCGCGCGCATTCAGGTAGGCTCGCTCTGATTGGCCGGCTACGTTTACGTAAACTCAGTAGGTGAAAGCACGCACAGCATGATAGAGAGTAGTACCCATAGAGTCCAGTAGAGGGCGGAGCCTGTGTGAAATATAACGCCATATCATGTTCCAAACCAAATCAAGGATTATTTCTGAAACAGTATGGAGCTCAAATGCTTTCTCTCTTGCGGGTTTACTACAAGCAGTAGCGTGGCATGGGAACAAATTTTTGGAAGTCAATAATGCATCCTTTTTTTGGGGTCGGGGGAGGGGGGGTGTGTGGTGGTCAATGTAATAATGTAACCAGTTGAGTGATTACAGCGCCCAGTATCATTTTACAAACATTTGTATCATACAGATGCAGGACTTATACACACCTGTTATCTAACCGACAGGTCCGCACGCACTCTCCAGCCGAAACGCTAATAAGCATTCATTCACAAACTAAATCAGGAGACCTTTAACGTTTTACGTCCGATTCGCTCCTTTTTTCCTCGCTGTACACAGCTCCAGTTTGGGCATTGGCCTGTCATCAGATTGTATTTGTTGTTGCTGTAGCGGAAGTTTAGTACAATTATTTTTTATGAAATACTCCAAATCTCCACCCGCCATAATTGCACTTGCTTCAGTTGCTTGCTACTTTCTAACGGCGGTGAGAGTGATGCAGTGACGCTATCTATCTTCTATCGATTAGATTTATGATTAGAAAATTATAAAAGTAGGGTAGACATGTGGATATTATCCGACTGAACAAAACTTGCATTTATCTAACAGGTTCGTTTTCCACTGACCTTATTTCGAGCTATTTTCCTAAATCCTATGGAGAAATCCCATTGCTTTTTTGTCGAGGGAAACCGAGAGCAGCTTACTTCCGGATTTTAGGACGCGTAACTGCAACACTAAGTTGATGCGATTTGATTGGATTGTGAGGCAAGGGAAGCCAGCCGCCTCTGGCTTCCCTTGTCATGGCCCTGACCAATCACAGGTTGGCAGGGGCATCACGTGAGCCTCATCTGATTGGTCAATCCCTCCATTTTTTTTCACCAAGGGAAGCCAGATTCGGCTGGCCTCCTCTCGCAACAGTAAGTGCAATCTACTGTTTCACCATAACATCTCGAGGGGCGCTGTTTGTTTCACTCTTTGTAAAATACTCAATGAGAATGGGGGAGAGACGGGCCGGCAGCAACACACAGCAAAGGAGAATTATCGAAACAAAACAAAGTGTTTTTATTTATTTATTTAAATTATAACTACAATCCGAAAAAACAGGGGAAGCCTGGCTTCCCTTGGCCTCCGGGAGAAAACGCCACTGTAATGCTGGGGCTGGGGATCAAACCACTGACCCTCCGATTAGTAGAGGCCTAAAGAGTGGTGCAGGAATGAGTCCTCAAACCAGTAAGAGACTTTAATAGGCATTTTACCATTTCCCGTTCCCTCATCTTGAAGTCACTGTTTTTTTTAACATGTTTCTAGATAGAACATTTTGTTTTACGAAAATAAAAAACGTCAGTAAATACCCCTTAATCTGTGTGAAAAGTGATTTGATAAAATACCAACCGTCATCATGTCGACACGAGTCCACCGTTGACGCGCAGCCATGCAATGTGATGTGGTTTGTTTATAGCATTACGTTAACTTTCTATTTCTCCGGATTGCATTGACACTTTGAAAAGCACAAAGTGGTGTTAATATGTGGAGATTATGCTTCTGAGCACACGTGGTAAGTAGGACATAAACCTATGTTTGCCCAAAACTTTATTTTCTGCAATATACCGAAATCCAATGGGAATGGATCCTTTGCAATGCTTTCGGGTCGGCCTAGAAATACGTCATCACTACACTACACTCTATTTTCTCCCTTTTACCACAGCCTGATGAGTAACAAGTAAAAGTCCTGCATTCCTCATCTTACCTAAATATTTAGGTACTATCATTCAGTGTTCGATTTTTATTATAATTGTACTAATTTTATATTCTGTCTGTTTATTCTTTGGTAAAATAATGTACTGTGTTTTAAAGGATCGTTGTAGATTGTGCTCCCTTTTACTTAATCGAAGTAAAAGGGAGCAAGAAATACCAATACTCAGGTGCAATTATCTTAAAATTGACACAAACAGCCGTGAAGGATTCAAACCTTTTTTCTATTTCTGCTGCAGTAGAGTCAAGGCAGAGCCAAGTTTCTGTTGTATAACATGAGTAAAGATGACTTATATGTCCAGAAATAGAGGAGAGCACCCACCCAGGCAACGGAGATGCATTCAGGGACCGTACCAGTGTACAGTACGCCAAAGATGAGAAATATAGATATTTTACTTAAGTAACAGTAATATCACAGTATTTCAGATCAAGTATGCTGGTAAAATCAGGAAAGGTAAAAGTAGGCTTAATGTTAGTCTTAGTCAAGAATGAATGTAAATGTTAATTAATGAAAACTTTACTGTTGCAGTTAGTTGGAGCCCAGTTTGAAATATTAACTAATGATGATTTTAATTATGGATATTTTTGCTGGTTATATTCTCCATTAACTGATTAATTGATTGAAAACTCAATATTATTACAAATAAATTCAAATGATTAACATTAGTAAAAGAAAACTGAAAACTATAAGAAAAATATTTCTTTCAATTTACTTTCTGTCAGTCGACAACTTTTTATTTACAACTGTAGACTACTTACTTTATAGTAGTAAGGTGCTGGGTAGTTTAATGTATACGATTTTTTTTTTATAAAGTCTTAAAATTGTAGTTTGTAAAGTAAGTAAAGCTGTCAGATAAACCTATCAGAGTAGAAGTGAATGAAAGTGGCATGAAATGAAAAAACAAGCACAACTAAATGGGTCAGAAAATACTGCAAAAGTATGTGTCCTGAAAGTACTAAATGTACTTAGCTACTGAAGTATCATGTTAAATGCAGGACTTTCACTTGTGACATAATATTATCAGTGTATGGTGTAAGTATTTTTATTCAAGTAAAGGATATTTCACGTACATGTAAATGTGTGTTTAGGCTAAAAATAATTGGGTTAGAATTAACTAAAGCACAGTCACTCTAATTATCTTTCACACACACACACACACACACACACACACACACACACACACACACACACACACACACACACACACACACACACACACACACACACACACACACACACACACACACACACACACACACACACACACACACACACACACACACACACACAGAGCAGCATCAGGTTCTTTCTAGCTCCCTCAGGACTGTGAGCCATTATTCACAGCTACAGTAGGTTCAATGGGACAAAGAGCCATCAGTTAGCGTGCCTGTTACCGTTCACATTATGTGTAACTGTTAACTGCTTCTACTAACTGTTGACCTGATGATGGCTTGAAAAGTCACAGCATTACCAAAGTTATCACAACTCATCCAGAGGGAACTATTGAGGGACAACATTTCATCACAACCCATCCAATAGTTGACACATCTCAGCCTGGAGGTGGGGTTCATTTGCCTACCATCCATAGAGTCATGCTCCTAATATGACAAAAGTAACTATTAACAATAACTTACATTAAATCAATAGGTTGTTGCCGGGCTTCAACATAAAAATGGACACAACCGACAAGAAAAGATTCTAGAATCATATCATATCATATTGCATTGTGTCGTTTCGCATCGTAACGTTTGTGTTTTTTGGTATTCTATTGTATAACGCATTTTGTTACTGTATATTTAATGAATACTTTTATTTTCAACTTTAACAAAGAAAATGTACATCTTCTCAACTAACAATAAAGTATCCTAGTTTCGTAACATATTGTGTCATGTCATATCGTATTGTATCGCATCGTGTTGTATTGTATCGTACTGGACTTTTTATTGTAAATTGAATAAATAAGTTTTATTTCCAGCCAAGCTTTACCAAAGAAAATGTACACCTTTGTAGACTTACAATGAAGTGTCCTAGTATCGAATCATCTTGCTTCCCTCTGAGATGTAGTGGAGTTTAAAGTAGCATGAGAATAGAAAATACTCAAATGAAGTACCTCAAAATGGTACATTACACAACTGAGAGACATAGCCGGCAATCATGTCTTAAAGGATAATACATGTTAAAACTATTATCCTACAAATACGTTAACATTTTAGAAATAGTATGGGACTATCATGGGCCGGATTTTAAAGGGAGGCCGGCAGATGTTGTGATGCTGGATGAGGAGGGGGGGTGTTACATAAAGCCATCCTCTCCTTCTTAATCCAGCCTCCATCCTCCATCCTCTCTACCGCGGTGTGCTCACTTCCCAGCAGCATTTTACATAACTTCAGACTATCAGACAGAAACATAACTGGGTATATGTTTATATTCTGACGATGAATCAAACACTGTACGGTTTTACTACATGTTTAAGGCTATACCAAAACGGTGAGACGCCAGTAGGAGGGAGGGTGGACGTTGGAGCTTTCTGCCCCGCTGCTGCGCACCAGAGCCCGGCGTGTCACTGCGCCGGCTCCCCGTACAAGGTCGACCGGAGCCAGGGAGAAGCCGGGCCGGAGTCTCGCTTAAAACATCCACATTTCTATCGCTACAATATCTTCATATGCTGATAACATCTCTATTACATTGCGTGTACACCAGACTGTATATTTTAATCCAAACTTCACTATAATAATATTCCACATAAAGACCTCCGGGTGGGATTATCAAAGGGGATACATGATCGATTTAAAGCCGCAGCAGGACAGCAGGAGGTGGGTCTTACCTGTCAGTTGCTCCCGGTGTTTCAGAAACATCCAGCAGCTCCGTCACCAACTGTTTCTCTCTGCGATCACACCCAAATATAGTCTCATGCGCGCGCGTGAGTGTGTGGCGTGTGTGATAGCAGCCTCTCTCTGCCTCCAACTCTCTCTCTCTCTCTCTCCATCCCTCTATCTCTCTCTCTCTCTCTCTCTCTCTCTCTCTCTCTCTCTCTCTCTCTCTCTCTCTCTCTCTCTATATATATGAGATATAAGTTATTGCGCATCTAAATGAGCTACAAAGATCAAAATGCCAGTACCCTCGAGAGGGAGTTTCTGTCATAGTGACATCACTATGTTACAATTGGCTTCTATTGGCTAGCGAACCAAAAAAAATGTACGTTATAGGCTAAGGGGCGGTACATCTCTAAGCGGTTGACCTACCACAACAGAGCTGACCAATCAGAGCAGACTGGGCTCTGGTTTTAGACAGAGGGTGAAAAGAGGTGCTGCAGCACAGGCATGGTATGAGAAAAATAAAGAGCTTTTTGAAGATTAAAGCATGGAGACATGTCCCAGTAGAGACACTAAATACCAATATGAACCTGAAAATGAGCAGAATAGGCCGTCTATAATTTGGGGGAAATATTTAGTTCGGAGTGGCTGGAGTTTTGTGCATTCTTTCAGATAGTGCACCTCTGTTTTCCACTGTATTTCTTGCACAGCTGGCAGAAGCGCCCCACTTTGGGGAGCCATGATTTTTGTATTAGTCTGGATCATCCATTTGCAACAGTATGGGTGGGGGTGGGGGGATTTAAACATGACATTGCAACATTAATCTACTGTAATGCCACTTTTTAAGTTACACTCATGTGCTGTTTTGCAATCTGCCTTTAAACTAGTCTTACATTTGAATTATTCTTGTATTTGTTCTATATGTTACTGTTGTTGTTATTTGTTGCATTCTTTTGTAAGTTTCTTGTTCTCAGGTCTCTTGGAAAACACATCTCATTCTTATTAAGAAATACAATTATAAAATGAATATTCATTGCAACATATCTGTAATTCCAATAAGTTATATTGTGCTATCAGTCATTTTTAGTCTGCAATACTGTCAACTCTATAATTTGCTGTTGAATTTAATTATCAGAGTTATCATTTTTTGTTTTTCTTGCCTAGATACTAAATAAATGTTACATTTGAAACCGCTTTTCGTTATTGAAAAGCAATACAATTACTAAATAACACACAGAAAAACAACTAAAACACCAAATAAACGGTTCGGCTTGTTGAGACATCCACTTTCTATTCAATTCATAGAAGGAGGTTGTCCAAAATATGTATGTTTCTCAAAAATAGGCAGAAAAAAACAAAAAACAACCACAAATAGACAAAAGAGATTAAAAGCGACACAACATTAAGCAAATACAAAGATGCAAAATGACCAATGAGACTACGGGCCTCCACATAGAGACTAGTAAGGACCACAAAAAGACTTAAAAACATATAAAAAATAATGAAAATAGACTCAAAATAACTTACAAAAAGTGATATAAAGATGACCATTGTATGATATTTCCATCCCTCCCTTTCTGTTCATGAGAGCTCAGAGTGACTTTCAGATAAAGAGCTTATTCTCTATTCATGTTTCTGATGATGGCCTTAATTTGACTGGAGAGCGGCTGCATTCACAGCAGCAGGTCAGAGAGGAACCTCCATTCATCCAACACACTGCTGCAGGTGATGGCACTCAGGGATGGTTGCCCCCTACAATGTCATATTTGCCGAAAATGTAATAAAATGTACTCTTAAGATACAATAACATTGGGCTGGATACGGTTAGATTGACTGTATCGATGCAAATGTGTTACAGGGTTAGGGTTGCTCTATAGTGTATTAAATTTCGACTGTTTTATAGTGTACACATATATTCTCTTCATAGTGTTAATACGTTAGTTTGTTTATATCGGTCTATACTTACCTACCTGCGTACATTTAGAGTAAAGGGACGAGACAATCCTTGGTTTTCTGCTCATCTGTCCAGTCTCCTTCATGAGAGAAACAAGGCCTGGGCAAAGGCTAGGAAATCAGGCTCAGAGGTAGAATGGCTGCGTTTTAGGCAGCTAAGGAATAGCTTCACATCGCAAATCAAAAGTGCTAAATCAAAGTACTATCTGTCAGTAACCACAAAGAATCTGAATAATCCTGGAAAATGTTGGAAAGCCATTAAATCGTTATCCACCGGTGAAATCCGTAATGAGCTACCTCCACCTCTTACTACTCTTTTTAACCTCTCCCTCAGCACTAACACAATTCCAAAATTGTGGAAGTCAGCGTATGTCCTGCCTTTGCTAAAAGGAGGGGAGGCCACCTTATCAAATAACTATAGGCCAATCTCTAAGTTGTCAGTTCTGGCTAAGGTTCTTGAACGCTTAGTGAGTGAACAGGTAAAGGTTTTTTTATGTACAAATGACATCCTGTCTAAACATCAGTCAGGCTTCAGAAAGCAACACAGCACCATCACTGCCACAATGAAAGTGGTGAATGATATGGCGAGTATTTTAGATAATAAGCAGAGTTGTGCAGCTCTATTTATTGACCTGTCAATAGCGTTTGACACCGTCGATCATCACATTTTAAAGCAGAGGCTAGCCAGTATAGGCATGTCCAGCCATGCAGTAGGGTGGTTTGTGAACTACCTCTCTGAAAGGTCCCAATGTGTTCACTTTGATGGGCTGTCTTCTGAGTGGTTAAACATTGCTAATGGTGTTCCCCAAGGTTCTGTTTTAGGTCCACTTTTATTCTCCATATATATCAACAGTTTAGGTGAAAATGTGGATGAAGCTACTTTACATTTTTATGCGGATGATACAGTGATGTACTGTGCAGGTCCCTCCATTAAGGAGTGCAGTAGAATATTTGAATGTATTCATGTTAGCTCCAAATGTATAAGTTTAAAAATGAGAATGAATTGGGTTAAAACTGTGGATTTTGAGCCCAAGCACATGTGACTTTTGAGAGACCATGTGGTTTTGGAGGACAAAGGACCTGCGGGGGAGGTGGCAGCATGTGTTGACTTGCACTGTATGCAAATGCTCTTGCCACCTGAGAATGGAGAAACTCAAGATTTGGGGGGATGGGGACATTTGCGCTGCCAATCAAAGTAGAGAGATCGGATGACCCCTCCCATTGCTTCAGCATATAGTCAGGACACACAGCGGTGTTCTCTCTCTTTCTGCTGGCCGGCTGACGTGATCACCAGGTTGTATGTATGTTTTGTGTTGTATGTGTTTTGTGTTGTAAGTATTGTATTATTGTATGTATTCTTGTATTGAATGTAATGATTTCTGGTGCATTGTGATATTGCCATTAAAAGTAGAGTATGGTTGACTTGGTGGCACTGAATTCCTTCCATATAAAACAGCTCAGAAGGACGCGGGGATATTAGAAACGTGGAGCGTAAATCCACTATAATATCCAACAGATGGTGACCCGACGTACAAGATAATGAGCTGAGGAGGATTCAGACGACCGGATTGGGTCGAGAATAAGCGCTTTTAAACACCTCAGACAATCACGAGGGCCCTTCACAACTCAAAGGTATTTCAGACTCCTGTTATGTAAATCGATTGTCTGTGATTGAATACACTAAAATGTTAGGATTGTCTGAAGGCGTTTCACAGTGTTTTTAAAGTTTAAATGGGATATACAATGCATATTTAGAAACATAGTCGTTGATCGCAGGTAGATATGAGTCCGGCGTGGCGTACATAGACATTGTTATTGATTACAGTTTGGCGCGGATCTACAGGTAGATAAAGTCCTGAGTGGCGTACATAAGAACGGTTTAGCGCGGATCTGTGGTATCGTAGTCCACAGTGGCGTAAGAGACGGTGCAGGCTGGGGGTTGTGAGGTTTGATTCCCACACGCCAGACCTGGAAACCCGATATTTCAGATCGGGTCGCCGGCTGGAACTGAGGAGTCTTACAGCACAGACGAACGCTCTTTAGCTAAGGGCCGGAGCTCTGTGGTATGGTAATTACTCAATATTTATAGATCTCAAATGAAGCACTCGGATGAGTGAGGCTCATTTGTGGTCTGCTGCTGCCATCTAGTGGCTGAAAGGGGGTAGTACACCTTTGACATTGTTATATGAATTTAGCTTCAAGCGCTGAGGTTAAATATTACATTGCTGACCGGTATTGAAGACGGGAAGCGCGTTAATAGTAACTACGACAATAGCCCAGTATATTAATACATGTGAGCACATGTTGATTGAGTCAGATAAATAAAAGCGAAGTGCACATGTTGATTGAGTCAGATAAATAAAAGCGAAGTGCACATATTAATTAAGCAGATAAATAAAAGCGAAGTGAATATGGAACGACAGAATGCTTAAAACGATTCTGAAATTCCAGGTAAGTACCGGGAGCATTGGGAACAGATTAAGAGATTGATTTTCAGAGAATTAAGTACATTCAAATTAAATATAATAGTGGATTATTCTACCTAGATTAGACATACAAAGAGGACAATTTGTGTGTTATGAACTGGCCTTGTCTGGTTACATTTTTATTGAAGCCAAGTCGTATGGTTTAATTTTTATTGAACTCAGTCTCCAAGCAGTGTGATTTCTCTCTGCACATGGTTGAGTGTTTTTTTTCCCTTCCCCCGGTCATCCAAGTTATTTGACCCCATGTGGTCAAGAGTCATTCTGACAGATCAAACAGAGATAACATACACAGGCGCGCTGAGGAGGGGGAGAGAGGTGAGACGTCTTATCACCCATGTCCAAGGGGGACAGTGGGGAGAGAGACACAGCAAGCCATGAAACTGGGGGGTTTTACGATGAAGCAGGAGGCCAGTGTCGTATAACAAAAACCTGACGACACTTTGAAGCAGGATGCCAGGGTCGTAAAGGTCCCAGGGCACAGCATGTGCCTCTGCCTCCTATGCATTACCATTCTTTCTTCATGTTTCTGAAAATGAAACCACAGTAAATGGGATTCTTTTTCAGAAAAGGGGGAGTAGTTGTTAGACAATGGGAATTTGATATTTACATTTTTATAGTCTAAAATCTATTGTAGTATTTTTTTAGGTATCATAAAACAACACTGTTTTAGCTTTTTAGGTCAAGTTAATTGAAGATTTGAGAATGTTAATTAGGCGTCCCTAAAAATGGTGGGATGTACGACACAAATTATCTGTTAAATTCTGATTTTAGATTAATCAGATGACATGTCTTATTTTTATACAGTCCTTTAATGACAGAGGTTAAAATCCTGGACACTTATTTTTTTATGCATATACTGCCATCAGGCATATATTTAAATCCAGAGACAGATGCAGTCTCTGTTTGAACAAATATCACAATGAAAAATAGTGGTAGCAAATCATCTTTAGGTTAAATCATGTCGGGAAGAGATGAGGAGTTTTGTTTTGAAACAACATTTTGAACTAAGCCATGTTGGTTTTCAAAAAGCTGACTTTTCAAAATGAAACAGATCACTTTTGAGTGTACAGTAGCAGTTTGCATGGAGATTTATTTGTGAACACTACAGTAGCAGGATGTATTTACCTGTCCTAGGAAAGGGACAGATTATAAGTAAAAGACTGGTTAGAAATGGAAATAAGAAAAGGTTGATGAAGGCTGAAGAGAAAAGAGAACAGATGGATAAAAGAAGACTGAAATAGATGGACAGGGCAAGATATTAAATGTGTTGAAGTGATATCTTGCTCAGAAGGATAAAAGGTGGTTAAAATACCACGAGTGAAGTTGGAAAAGTATGTAGGAGAGAGAGAGAGAGAGACAAGACAAGTAAGATGTTTGAAAAGATTAGAAAGAGTAAAAGTTATATAAAGTTAACTACTATTCTGGACAATGTCATATTGTTTTATGAGTAAAAAACATGAAATAAAATATATTACTAGATATAAGAAAACATGTGAAGAGACAGGCATGAAATGGTTAGACGCATGGCCCCTAGCTCGTATGTCAATCAGGAGCTCAATTAACAAAGGGACAGGTTTCTCTCCATTTGAGCTCACTCATGGTCACCAGTTCCCAGGAGCCCTGAGCGTAGGGTTGAGGGATTTCTATCAGATTTCTCCACACAGGTTACAGAGGCAAAAGGGGGACATCAAACCCCAACTGGCTGGGACCCAGGTTCTCTGGACCCCATCGGGTGATGCAGAGGACATCTCACGCTGTCCGCTTGGAAGGGAAAGGAGACATCTGGTACCACTGGAATCAGTGCGCAGTGGGGAAACCTCCAGGAAGGATGTGTGAAAGCTGTCATCTTCCGCGTGCTGGGCCTGCTGTACCTGACCAAGCAAGGGTGGCGACTCCACGGTGTGGGAAGCGTATCCAAGGACGCAGTATCAGGAGTTCCGGGTCTCGCCACGGATGGAAGTACCTGACACTACGCAGACAGTGAAACCAGGAAAGTGAGTGTTCACCAGAGCGATAAAGAGGAGGAGCAGGCACTCGCCAAAGGGGGAGGGTCCCTAACAAGCACTCCTGTCTACATCGACTGCAGTTAGACTGGCGGAGAGACCATCCTGGATACATCTGACTGTGAAGCTGTTTAAACCTGAAACACAGAAACTCGCCTCTACTGTGGTGAAGTCTGGCTACAAAGGGAGGTGTCCGATAGGGGCACTTGTCTCAAACCAGTGAAGAAACCAACAGAACCCAGTGGAATTTAAAGAGTGGACGTGAGCAGGGAAACAGTAACGGGTCTGAGGGATAGAAACTGACGATGTACCGAGAAAGAATTGGACCATGGGGATTACATTAAAACATGTGCCTATACAATTTACCTACCTCAGACGTTTGGGTACTTTTGTATATGAATTTTTGATATCATTTGTATCTTTCCAGGTTCTATGTTATTCCGGAGTATAAACAGGAGGGATATGTTGGAGACAAACTGAGGTCTCCACTCTTTGGGAAGTTTTAATGCACTGATATCATGTGTGGCTCTGAAACTAAAGCGGAATGAAGTATACATGAAGTAATGTTAAAGCTTGAAGACACTGCAATTTTGCCGATTACAGATTAATTGAATCACCACTGTGAAGGTTATACCTTATGACGATTGACTATACTCAATCAGAATGATTGAAGGGTTTTAACTTTGTTGTTACTAAGTGATGTAATTGATGTATGGAGTTATTTACATATTTTGGTATTTCTAACACGGTCATATGAAGTTGATATGTGGAGCCATTTCTGAACGTTTAAATAGTCTGAATCCCAGAACGAATGTGAATGTCTTGAAAGTAATTGATTTATTAGATTTAAATCAAAAGGGGGATTTGCAGTAGAATATTTGAATGTATTCATGTTAGCTCCAAATGTATAAGTTTAAAAATGAGAATGAATTGGGTTAAAACTGTGGATTTTGAGCCCAAGCACATGTGACTTTTGAGAGACCATGTGGTTTTGGAGGACAAAGGATTTGGCGGGGGAGGTGGCAGCATGTGTTGACTTGCACTGTATGCAAATGCTCTTGCCACCTGAGAATGGAGAAACTCAAGATTTGGGGGGATGGGGACATTGGGGCTGCCAATCAAAGTAGGGGAATCAGAGATCCCTCCCATTGCTTCTGGAGATAGTCAGAAGACACAACTGAGTTCTCTCTCTTTCTGCTGGCCGGCTGACGTGATCACCAGGTTGTATGTATGTTTTGTGTTGTATGTTTTGTGTTGTATGTGTTTTGTGTTGTAAGTATTGTATTATTGTATGTATTCTTGTATTGAATGTAATGATTTCTGGTGCATTGTGATATTGCCATTAAAAGTAGAGTATGGTTGACTTGGTGGCACTGAATTCCTTCCATATAACACAGCTCAGAAGGACGCGGGGATATTTGAAACGTGGAGCGTAAATCCATTATAATACCCAACAGGAGGCTGGTGTTAAATTACAGGATGTTTTTAACATTATTCAGACTCAGCTCTCTGAACTAAAGCTTCTTTTAAATGTTGAGAAAACCAAGGTAATGCTCTTTTCTAAAGCTAAAAAGACACCAGAGCCTGTTTTAGATATTGTAACTACGCAAGGAATAAAACTTAAAGTGGTTACCTGTTACAAATACCTTGGTATCTGGCTTGATGATTGTCTCACTTTTAAACTTCATGTCAATAACCTGCTTAAAAAGCTGAGGGTTAGGCTAGGTTTCTTCTACAGGAACAAGTTCTGTTTCTCGCTTGAAGCCAGGAAAAGGCTAGTCACTGTGACCTTTTTACCTGTGCTGGACTATGGTGATTTGATTTATATGAATGCACCTGCCAATTGCCTGGTCAAGTTAGATGCTGCGTATCACAGTGCACTGAGATTTGTAACTAACTGTAAAGCATTAACCCATCACTGTAACCTGTATGCAAGGGCTGGTTTGCTTTCACTAACTGTACGGAGGCTCAGTCACTGGTACATTTTTATATACAAAGCCATGTTAGGGAAACTTCCATCTTATATCTGCTCCCTGATCTCACGGAAAATTGTAAGTGGCTACTGCCTGAGATCGAATGCTGTGGTTTTATTAAATGTGCCAACTGCTAGGACTGTCTTAGGGAAGACAGCTTTTAGATGCGCAGCTCCTCTGTCTTGGAATAGTCTGCAAATTAAATGGAAACTGAGCAATCTGGTGCCACTAAATGTTTTTAAAGCTCGGTTGGATGCTACTCAATCGGAAGCTATTGGTACCTGTTTATGTGGATAATTATGTAAATGATGCTGTATGATGTCCTTTTGTTGTTCTATTTATGTTTTTATGTTTCATGTGGAACTACTTGAGCAGGTCTCCCTTGAAAAAGAGATCAATGATCTCAATGGAATTTATCTATCTAAATAAAGGTTTGAAATGAAATGAATGTTACATTATACTGCACTTTACTGCTTTTTTTTAAACTTCCCGTCAGATACATTTTTGTTGTCTAACTACTTGTACTCTGTGAAATGGTTAAAAGAGAGAAAAAGAAAACTATGCTGTGAATTCTCTGGGGTGGGGGTGTTGTAATGGATTATTGCTTTTAATCAACCAATTGACTTAGACACATGGTTTAGCTCCACTTGGGCTCCACCTAGTGGCCATAATGAGTTACTGCATATGTGCATATGACTGTCATGCTCTGCACTTTGACATAATCATAATATTTCATTGATGAATAATATATAATGTTAAATACAATGCATCTAACATTATTACATTATTAAAAGACAAACATGTAGAACACAAAATATATTTTCAACCTTTATCGCCTTCAGCGTCTGTTTGTGCATTATAGAGAGCGCTCATTAGGGTGGCCTCTATCTGCACAGCGCCTGTCACAATGGCTGTCTGAGGCTGTGTCACAGGCGTATGTCTCCTCTGGGTTGGATCCCCCGGAAAACATTAAAGCGCACAGCACCAGGAGAATATCAACTTATACGGCGTTGCACGGAGGAATGACAGTGGAAGACATTTGCATTGTTGCATCTTGGTCTTCACCCTGTTCTTTTATTTGTTTTTATTTGAGGGATGTCTCCCATTCCTCTCTGACACACTCAGTACTGAATAGCCTGCCAGAATGAGTAATGTATGGGGTTTTTCAATTGCATGCCCTCTCTCCTGCCTGTCGGCACTTAGAGAGCTGCCTTTTTTCCCCTCTCTTGATCGTTTTTAACAAGTGAGACTCGATCTCTACTTTTTATAACGACAGGTAGCCTATTTAGCCTACCTTCGTTCCCTGATGGAGAATATTCATTTTTTTAATGCTATATTCCCTGGGAATGTGATGCTCCATTTGCGCATGGCGAAAGGGACATGGGTTATTAATTGAGTAAGTGTGTTTTTGTGCTTCTGGTAACGGACGGAACCAGTGGGGCGTAGACTACATTCTGCTTCGCCCTTAACCCAATAGCGATAGCTTTAGAGGGCGAAGCCTTATACGAAATAGAACTGGGGTTACGTACTGTAACCCAGCTTCTATGAGTATAGGCGCAGCCCTCTAAGGTTCGGGCCCCACTGGCTCCGCGAATAGCTAAAGAAAATCTGTTGGAGTGGATTGTAGGGCCTACTTCCTATTTATACGGAAGTGAGCCCGGAGATGGGGCCCACGTCATAGGTGCGCGTGGAATATGTCTGTCAGTGCTGCACACGTGCAGTGGGGATTACCCAATAGCGATAGCCTTAGAGGGCTGCGCCTATAGTCATAGAAGCTGGGTTACAGTACGTAACCCCAGTCAATATTTCAATATCCTTGAAATAAAGGTTAATCTGAGTTATCTGCATTTGGGTCCTGCTTCCTTTACTCAACCGTAACAGTGCAAGAGCACAGGTTGGTGAAATTCACAACCAAAAGCGCAAAAGAAAAGGAAACACAAACATCTGAATCACACATAGAATGTGGTCATGAGGATGCACACTCCAGGGCCGTAGGCAATGATATAAATGTAGAAAATGTATCAAGTCGTGGTATTCAGATGTGTGTGCCTGAGACTTTACTTGAAGAGGCTGAATGTACACAGCCGAGTAAAGCCACAGAGACTGTAACCAAAAGGTATCAACAGAGAAACAAAAGGAGACCAACTCATCTACAGGATTTTGAGACTGAGGATGCAGAGGACAAAGCACAAACATGCAGACTTTTGCTACAGAGCAGTCTGTGATATCCCTCAAACCTACAATGATGCCATAGTGTCAGCAAAGTCAAGGCAGTGGAAGAATGCCATGGACGAGGAGATGCGATCTCTGAAGGAGAATGAGACCGTTCACCTCACCCAGTTGCCACCAGGTAAAAAGGCAGTGGGGGGAAGATGGGTCTATGCACTCAAAAGTGACATTGATGGATCAGATAAATACAAGGTAAGATTTGTAGCAAAAGGCTACAGTCAAAAACCAGGAACAGACTACAAAGAGACATTTTCTCCCACAGCTGATGTGACAAGTGTAAGAGTACTCATGCAGAAAGCAGCACAAGAGGGCCTCATTTTACACCAGATGGATGTTAAGACATCTTAAATCATGCACCCATTGATTGTGAAATCTATATGGTGCAACCAGAAGGCTATGAAGAAAAGTCAATAATCGGGGAAAACCTAGTTTGTAAGTTGCAAAAGTCTCTCTATGGCCTTAAGCAATCGGGTAGAAACTGGAATGCTATATTACACACATGACTGAGTGAGAACGGTTTCATACAGAATCCAGCTGATCATTAGGCGCATTCACACCGCAGTACTTTTCCCACAAAGGTTCATGAGAAATATAGCTCTTTTCTCACAAAGAGCCGCTCGAAAGTCCCTGCTCTCTAGCAGGGACTTTCGAGGGGGTAAAAAGGTTCTCATGAACTCAGTGTGAATGCGCCTATTAGGCATTCAGCATTCACACTGAGCAGGGACTTTCGAGCGGCTCTTTTGTGAGAAAAGAGCTATATTTCTGATTGGCTGGGCGGATTGCAAACCACGCCCCGTAAAACTCCCAAAAAGTTTTGTGAAGCCGCCATTTTATTATCCTCGCATTAGCATTATTAGCATTAGCCCAGCGCAGAAACGCAGAGAGACTAACTTATGGCAACACAAAATAAAACATGGGAGCGGTGGAGATGAGGAGGTGTCGGCGTTCTGGCGATTTACTCGGAAGCCTCCCCAACTCCGGGGACTTCCGGCCGGGGACTTTGGGCGGCAGTATACGCCGTGAAGTTGTGTGTAGCCTGCCAGTAAACCCAAAGCAGAAGAAGAAGTGACGTCAGCGGCTTCATTTGCCCAGGGACTTATTCCGGTGTGAACGCGATCTGTACTTAGTTCATGAGAACTAAAGAGTTCTCATGAACTAAGTTCTCATGAACCTTTGTGGGAAAAGTACTGCGGTGTGAATGCGCCTATAGTGTGTATACAAGAGAGAAACATGATGAAAAGGTCATCATGATTGTATGGGTTGACGATCTGATCATAGCAGCAAGCCACACAAATGTACTGGAAGGTGTAAAGATTATGCTTTCTGACAGGTTTAAAATGAAGGACCTGGGAAAGCTGAAACATTTCCTGGGAATTGATTTTTACCAAACAGAAGGTGAAGTTAAAATTTCTCAAAAAAGATATATAGGCAAAATCCTAGAGAGGTTTGAAATGCAGGATTGCAAGGCCAGGGGGACCTCAGATGAGCCAAAACCTGAACAAACAGATGATTCTGTGAAATTGACAGACCCAACTAAATACAGAGAGGCAGTGGGAAGTTTAATTTACTTGTCCACATGCACTAGACCAGATATAGGTTTTGTGGTCAGTAAACTATCTCAGCACTTGGCTGAACCAACAGAGGAACATTGGAACACAGTAAAACATGTGTTCAGATATCTAAAAGGCACAACAGAAGAGGAGTTATGCTTTAAGAGAAATGACAGAGAGGCACTAGGTCTAAAAGTTTACTGTGATGCTGACTGGGCATCAGATGCAACAGACAGGCGTAGCACATCAGGATATTGTGTCAGTCTAAGTAAAGGAAGCTCTCTGATCTCATGGGAAACAAAGAAACAACCAACAGTGGCATTATCCACATGTGAGGCAGACTACATGTCTTTAGCATCAGCTATACAAGAATGTATCTATTTAGATCAGCTACTCAAAGGTATAGACAACCAAAGTACTATAGCTCTTGCCATAAACCCAGTAAACAGGCAAAGGAGCAAACACATTGATATTAAGTAGTGTACCATTACACCATTACGAGTACTGCCCTACTGAGTTAATGATTGCTGATGTCATGACCAAGCCAGCTACAAAGCTACAACTAAAGAGGTTTGCTCAAGACATGTTTGGCACTTAAAAGTGCATGAGTGTATTCACATTGTTAAGGCAAAAGAGAAGCCTTATTATATGGTTGTTTTGTTTTCATGTAACCAATAGAGTTAAGGTTGAGTGGGAGTGTTAAGTATTACTTTGTAATAGCACCCTTACTCCATGTTTAATGGTACGCCCCGTTGTGACGTCATAAGCATGATAAGCGTGGAGTGCTATATGTCTCATGTTGATTACGCAGCACTCCCATGCTGGTTCATGTCCCTGAATAAATGGATGAGAGAAGAAAAATGACATACTTTATTAGTTTAACAGGATCCCTCTCCCAGGACGGTCAGATGTGCAATAGATGCCGTGTGTAAATCGAAAAGATAATACATTTTACAACATAGGTAGACCAAATGTTTGAAAATGCATGTGTCTATATTAAGAAGATAATAATAATAATAATTCCTTACATTTATTATAGCGCTTTTCCAGATGCTCAAAGCGCTTTACAAATACACATTACACATATCATACATGCAATGGTCACCACTGTGGACAATACCCACAGGAGCAAGTTCAGGTGAAGTGTCTTGCCCAAGGACACAACGGCTTTACAGACGCAGCAGCGGCAGGTTTCACCCCTTGATCTGATGATCATTGCACAGTGCACTGCGCCACACCGTCCATCTTCACGCCTCGAAGTCATCGAGGCACTTTTACAAGTACACATTAGTATCATACATGTACTGTGGACAATACCCACAGGAGCAAATCCGGGTGAAGTGTCTTGCCCAAGGACACAGCGGCCTGACGCAGTGGCGGCAGGAGCGGGTTTCGAACTGGAGTTCCCCAGCACCCCCCTTGATCTGATGATCAGATGCACAGACCACTGCGCCACCCGTCCCAAGATGAATCCACGAGGATGTCAACAATCCTGTGGGAGCCATCAGGGAAGTAGCATGGTGAGAGTCAGGCAGGGCCGCAGAGACAGGTTCAGCCACGACCCGAAGTCCACGACTTAATCCAGAACTCAGGATAGAGGATCCAAGACACAGGAGCAAGAGGATCAGCCTCGACTCCGGAGCCCGGCGTAGATATAGACACAAAAGAAAAAGAAAATTTGGGGGAGGCTGGGTTAATCGGAACATGCAAATACACAGACAGGCACACGTAGGGAGCAAGGTCCCCGCTGGGGCCTTAGTTGGAATTGGTGAGAGGTAAGGAGGTACGCTGTGACTACGGCATAACACTCCCCGGCTGGAAATAGGCCCCTCTGCAAACCTGTTTCCCTCCAATAAAACCTCATGAGTTCATGGAGGGAAAAGGTTTTGGATAAAGAGAAAATAGAAAGAGTAGTAATAACCTTAGTTTTAAATATAAGATCCAAGTTTTTAGGATTGAAGTGAAAGAGCAAGAACCAAAATGTAGGTGAAGAGGCACATCGTATCTGCGTCAAAGCACTCTCATTAGGTTATTTTATCAACTATAAACTTTATCAAAAGGAAGGTCTTAAGCGTACTCTTAAAAACGGATAGGCTGTCGGCCGCCCGAACACAACCTGGAAGCTGATTCCACAAAAGTGGAGCTTGATAAGAAAAGGCTAGAAGGCCAGAGAGAAGAAGTGAGTTTTAAGTGTTGATTTAAAAACCCCTATTGTCTGGGCCGACCTCACGTGGAGGGGCAGAGTGTTCCAGAGCCTAGGGCCCGCTGCTGCGAATGCTCAGTGCCCTCGGGTTTTGAGCCTGGTCTTGGGCACTATCAGCAGCAGCTGGTCAGTCGACCTTAAGGCTCTGGCTGGGGTGTAGCGATGGAGGAGTTTGGCTACATAGGCCGGAGCCAGCCCATTTAGGGCTTTGAAAACAAATAAAAGGAGTTTAAAATCAATTCTGAACCGAACTGGAAGCCAGAATTGGGGTGATGTGGTCACGCTTTGTGGCCAGTGAGAAGATATGCAGCTGCATTCTGAACTAGCTGTAGGTGTCTAATTGAGGCCTGGTCCATACCCACATACAGAGCGTTGCAGTAGTCCAGTCTCGAGGTAACAAAGGCGTTAATAACCCTTTCTAGGTCTTTAAAAAATAAAAACGACTTGGTCTTAGCCAATAGTCGTATTTTGAAAAAGCAGGTCTTGACTACGGTGCTGACCTGCTTATCAAATATTTAAAAGCGCTAGTGAAGTAAATATTACATTATTTGCTTGTTTACATAAGCAATTGTGCTTACTTTCCACCACTGGCTGATAAGAACTGAAAATAAAAACAAGGGTGAAAATAATCCACACGATTCATTAGCTCAGATTATGAATGCAATGTTTTAGTGAACCTCATCAGGCATTAAAGGGCACATATTCTGCTCATTTCATGTTGATATTTGTATGGCTCTTTTCACCCTCTGTCTGAAACCAGAGCCCAGTCTGCTCTGATTGGTTAGCTGGCCATCTCTGTTGTGATTGGTCAACTGCTTAGAGATGTCCCTTAGCCTAGCACATAAGGAGTCCAATCTTAATGTTTCAGTCAAGCTCCCAGGAAGTGCGCCGGCCATTAAAGCACATTTTCGTTACGGCATAACGCGGTTACTGCACTACACATTTTAGTAGACAACCTCCTTTGGGCCCTAAAATACTTTTTCCCATTGATTTACATTGGGAAAGAGACTTCTGTAAATCACCGTATAATTATTTTTTAGCTAAATAAACAACTTAACAGTTATTTTCCCTCTCAATGAATTTGACAGTGGGGCTTAAGGAAGAATCAAGTGTGCATGCTCTATGGGCCCAGATACAGGTATTTTTTTAAATCTACAGTCGCTCCAGTTTGGGCTTCAGGCACCACTGAGCAACTCTCATCGGAACTAATGGGGCCACTCCATGTTTTCAGGCAGGGGGGGGGGGGGTGTTTGGGAGAGAAACTCACTTTGGGATTTTAGCCTTTGCAGACCATTTACATGCAAAGAAAACCTATAGAACACAAATCTGCTCCTCCTAATATCAGCACCTCTTTCCCAGCAAAATTCTCTCCACTCATAATGGCTTGGTTGTAGGCAACATCAGCGTCCGCCCGCTCTGCAAAAATCATTTCCACACTCAAATAATTCATAAATTCTTATAAATAATATAAACCAATACAATAATCACCTATGAATTTACTAATCTAAAAAGTATTAGCACGCCATGTATTGTTGCACACACTTACTTATATCTCCATTGAGTAGGAGCCAAACTGTTTAGAGTGCAATATCTTTATGTTTTGGTGTGCAGAATCTTCGTCGTGCACCGCCCGGTCCATGTCATACTCAACCTGCCTGCCCTCATTTGTTGGCCAGTACCTGTCCACCTCTGCTCCTCGTACAAGGGCTGGATGCCTTGGTGTGAGAGGTAAAACATATACAGTGGGGCAAAAAAGTATTTAGTCAGCCACCAATTGTGCAAGTTCTCCCACTTAAAAAGATGAGAGAGGCCTGTAATTTTCATCCTAGGTATACCTCAACTAAAAATTCCAGAAAATCACATTGTCTGATTTTTAAAGAATTTATTTGCAAATTATGGTGGAAAATAAGTATTTGGTCAATAACAAAAGTTCATCTCAATACTTTGTTATATACCCTTTGTTGGCAATGAAAGAGGTCAAACGTTTTCTGTAAGTCTTCACAAGGTTTTCACACACTGTTGCTGGTATTTTGGCCCATTCCTCCATGCAGATCTCCTCTAGAGCAGTGATGTTTTGGGGCTGTCGCTGGGCAACACGGACTTTCAACTCCCTCCAAAGATGTTTTATGCGGTTGAGATCTAGAGACTGGCTAGGCCACTCCAGGACCTTGAAATGCTTCTTACGAAGCCACTCCTTTGTTGCCCGGGCGGTGTGTTTGGGATCATTGTCATGCTGAAAGACCCAGCCACGTTTCATCTTCAATGCCCTTGCTGATGGAAGGAGGTTGTCACTCAAAATCTCACGATACATGGCCCCATTCATTCTTTCCTTTACACGGATCAGTCGTCCTGGTCCCTTTGCAGAAAAACAGCCCCAAAGCATGATGTTTCCACCCAGATGTTTCACAGTAGGTATGGTGTTCTTTGGATGCAACTCAGCATTCTTTCTCCTCCAAACACGTCTAGTTGAGTTTTTACCAAAAAGTTATATTTTGGTTTCATCTGACCATATGACATTCTCCCAATCCTCTTCTGGATCATCTAAATGCTCTCTAGCAATCTTCAGACGGGCCTGGACATGTACTGGCTTAAGCAGTGGGACACGTCTGGCACTGCAGGATTTGAGTCCCTGGCGGCATAGTGTGTTACTGATGGTAGCCTTTGTTACTTTGGTCCCAGCTCTCTGCAGGTCATTGACTAGTCCCCCCGTGTGGTTCTGGGATTTTTGCTCACCGTTCTTGTGATCATTTTGACCCCATGGGGTGAGATCTTGCGTGGAGCCCCAGATCAAGGGAGATTATCAGTGGTCTTGTATGTCTTCCATGTGATTTCCTGGATTATTTCCCCCCATTCTGTCTCTCATAGTTGAAGTGTACCTAGGATGAAAATTACAGGTCTCTCTCATCTTTTTAAGTGGGAGAACTTGCACAATTGGTGGCTGACTAAATACTTGTTTGCCCCACTGTATATACACTGAAACTACTGAAACGTGGACCTCAATTAAAGGTCTCCTAATATGCTATTTTTAGGCATATATTATGGGTCTCAGATATATAAAAATATATAAAAAAACATGTCTATGATATGTTTCGCTCAAAATACCAAACAGATAATTCATTTTAGAAATCCCTCATATCCCTCTATTTCAGCCCTGTTAGAGAAGTGCAGGTTATGTGCTAAGGTTCCTTAACTTGAAAAAAAAAAAGGAGGAGGTGGAGCTAATGAATTCTACGAGATACTCAGCTAAATGCTGCCGTGATTAAACGCCATATTATGTTCCAAACCACATCAATGATTATTTCTGAAACAGTATGGAGCTCAAATGCTTTTTCTCTTGTGGGTTTACAAGGTGAGTTCCTTTTTAGATTTTCTGCTTTTTATACATACTCTCTCCAGTACAGGTTAGCTCTGAGTGTTAGCGATGCTTGCTAATGTAAACAAAGACCATATTACGTCCAAAATAGTTGGGCATCGTTTCTGATAGCACTGTTTCTGATAGTGCCGTGGGCCCACATTTCCGATATTACGTCATATCGGATGCAAATCTGGATCAGCTCAGTTGTACCCACGTTTTTAGAGATTTGGGTACCGAGGAAAAGAGAGAGGGTTTTGTTTTCTGATACTTTGTGAGTTCTCTTACACACCGGGACAGTGGCGGACTGGCAATAGGGACGTTCGGGACGAATCCCGATGGGCCGGTACCGAAGTGGGCCGGTCGGACGATGTGGGCCGGTCGGATAAGTCACTAGCACCCTCCCCCCCTTGACAATTTACTAGCAGTACCGAAGTGGGCCGGTTGAGATGCCCGGGCTGATTTTTAGTCCCAGTCTGCCAAACTGATTTTATATATTCATGCCTCTGATTGGCTTACCCTGATATTCTTACCATTAACGAACCTCACTTCCCATGCCAACCCATCCCAATCATGTACAAACCAATCAGAGTGCAACAGGCCATACACAGCTACTTTGTTTTCAATGTACAAAATGAACCACCCATACAACTGACATCTATTTGTAAAGAAGACTTTTTAAAGTTGAAACACATGAAAGACCATTGGAAAATATGGATTAATCCTCCAAGAAATCTGATTTGACCCTATTGAGCCCATTTCAACTGTAGTGTTGCAAAGAATACAAATATTAATAATTCATAAAATTATTTATTATCTGTTAAGCTGAGGCTGGCTAGCAGCTGTATTCTGGAGGTCAGAGGTCACCAGTGTTGCAGGGAGTCCAGGTGATGACCCTAACTGCGTTCTGAGCGTTCCTCCGGATGTCCTGGTCCTCCTCTGCAGCCTTGCTCCTCCTCCCCAGCAGGGGAAGCTGCTCCAGAAGGAGGCAGCGGCCCTGTGGAGCTTCAGCCAGTGCGGTCAGGGCCCTCAGGGAGTACATGACCAGAGCCTTCTTCCTCTCCTTGTCCTTCTCCTCCTCTCCGTCCTGGGACACCAGACTGAGGAGGATGGGTATGACGTCCAGGTCCAGACACTGTTGCTTACCTACAATCAGTGATGTAGAGTCAACAAGCACATTTACTCTACAACTCAAGTAAATAGTAACCATATAAATCAAACGTACTATCTGTGTTCACTGTTGCCCCTTTCACACCAACGCGTTTTCAGCTCCGGCTGGGAGCTGGAGCTGAAAAGTACCTGTTTTTCCTGTTCACACCGCAGAGGCGCCGCCTCTTAGCTCCGGCCTAGCTAGCCTAGAGGCAAGAGCTTCGGAGCTAAGAGGTGGCGTCGCTTACGTCTCTCTTACAGTAATTACAGTAAAGTAATTCACAGCCTCTTCCCTCTTCTCTCTGTGAGGAGCAGCAGGTTCAGCTTTCAGAACAAAGTAACACAAAACTAAAATGGCATTCATTTTTTTAAATATGTCGTGTAGTAATAGATAAAAAAATGTTCTTCTCAAGAGAGTAACAGAATGTGTATTTTATGTTAGTATTTCAAAAAATCTCCTGGGGGACAATCCCAGTTGGGTTTTCAGCATGTTAACTCTTTCACCTGTGGGGAAGTTGCAGGATTGGCTCCAGGTCGCCCTTTTTATTTACTACAAGACAAATGTGCCTTTTTATTTCATATAGTTCAGTTTTGATTGAGACAGGGAAATAATCTAATTCTCATGCGTGGCGTTTCACTGTCAAGGGGAGCGTGTATGTAATTACATTGCAAATACTGACTTGAGCCAACCACTGTATGGGTTAGCCCTACCATAGATTACCCAACCAAAATACTCTCTCGCAACTGCCGACCCGTATTACGCATGCGCAGATCTAAGATCCAGTAGAAATGATAAAAAAGTAAAAGTCTGCTGCTTATTGTTCTACTAGGCCAAAATAGAGTCAAAGAGTATATGAGAGTGAGAGTGTGTTAATTCATATATTTGGCAGTTTAAAGTAAGTCTGTAGATTTGTTTGTGTGTGTGTGTTTCCTGTATAGGCCTCTCACGATAATTAATTTTGTTGGATACATTTTCCCGGAAATTATTGCGATGAACGATAATATTGTCGGCACCGTTGTATGACCATTTTAGACCACTGACATAATGATAATATATAATAATAATTCAAGTACATCCTTTCAAACTGCTAATCACATCCTCATGTAAATGGCAATTTATCGAGTTCATTTTTATTTATCGTACGATAAGTCAATGAATTGCTTATCGCGACAGGCACACAATAAAACAGTGGAAACAAACATGTGTTTGACTTTCATTAGTGAATGAAACTGTGTGTCCTTTATAGTCTGTGTCGAATATTGTGTATTTGTATATATTGTATATCCTATATATATGCTAAGGTCCCGCTGCTGACACGATAGCAGTCATTTTGTGCGCATATGTGTAATTAAACCCATGATATCAAAATCTCACTCCAGCCAGGTACCCAAAGTTGGCAACCCTGCGTAAACGGTGACGTGATGACGCAGCAGCGGCAGCTCTGGGCGGTGTGAACAGAGCGGGAGCAGAAAAGGGAAACCGGAGCTGAACCAGAAAAGCTCTAGCTCGGAGCTAGAAAGGGAAAAGCGCTGGTGTGAAAGCCGCATGAAAGGCTCTTTGCCCTCCCTATGGTTAGTATGGCCAAAACTATTGAAACAATCGTTAGATGCGTCAAAGAAAGGTTTTTCGAGTTGATGATCCAGATGAAAAATCCACCTGCCCGTACCGTTGTGATGAATAGGGAAATTGCAGCGCGTTTTTCCTCTTGTGGAAGTGTTTTGGCCGTTGTAGCAAGTATGCTCCTGTCGGCCACCGTAGAAGTTACTAGAGAGGTCCTAACGTTTTTGTACCTAACTCTAAACACGTCTGTTTCTGCTCCAACATTTTATCATAGTCTACAGGGATGCGGCGAGTTTACATGCAGGCTTATGTCAAAAGGAGCTTTGACATTGCTTGTGTAATTACTCTCACTTTCAGAAGGGGGGACCAAAGTTCCTCACTCCAGCTTTAGGGTTCAGACAGAGCACAAACTCTCCCGGTTGAATCATCAAAACAACAAAAAATCAACAAATGTGGGGGACAACAGATTAGAAAAGCAGTGCCACAGTGCGGGGAAAACGCAACCATCAAGCTGTTGCAAGGCTTTTGTAAAGCTGTACCGTAGACGACATTATCGGCAAACATAGCAGTTTGTTCTGACTTGATTTGCTCCACTATTTGCCTGAAAGCACTGCTGTCCCACAGAAAACAGCAACGTCAGCCGCAACCTACAGTCTCTGGCTCCTAAATCTGTTTATTCAATAAACCTTTTTTTTGCAGTTTGAGATCGAACAAAACCATGAAAACAGATTTGTTCCTTCTTTTTTACTCTATAGCAACATAAACTGAGGCTTTATTGGTGTAGTTGCATTTTTTATAGACAGAATAAAACCCCCAAAACAAAGTTGTAATAATTCAAACTTGAGGTCTGAACATGAATCTGATAAAACCTCGAATTAGGAATTTGCTGTGATAAAAAAGTGTCAAGGTGAGAGTTTGTACCTTCGTTGGTGATCGCAGCGTACATTATGACTCCGGCAGCGTTGGCCTGAACCTCTACGTCTTCGTCCCGCAGCAGGTCGACCAGGACAGGAAGCACCTCCTCCTCACACACCTGCCGCATACCGTCCTCACACACACTGAAACCAGGAGAGAACAGGTTGTTCTTTTAATATAACTTTGAACGTGTAATTACAATCCGCTGTAAGGTTAGAAAGGATTTATTTGACCTATGAAGGTCAAAATAAACTGCAGGGTAACATTTAGGTCGAAGTTAAAATGGTGAAAGGAACTTATATGAGCTGAGCTTCAGTTTAAAGGCAGAGTTCACTTTTTTCTTGCATGTTCGTATGTCGCGCTGCCTCACATATCCTGTGTTTTTGATTGTTGGGCACGTACTTCAGAATTGAAGCATAGAAAAACGCACTGTTGAAAAGCAAGCTATGTGTGTTTTAAGCATAAGCAAACATGCTCAAAGAAGCTGAAGTTTCGAAAGCTTGAAGTAGAAACACTGAGATGAGTTGTTGATATTTGCATCAGATACATGGCAATTTAGGCTTGAAAGGGGCCACATTCTGCCCATTTTCAGGTTCCTATTTGTATGTAGTGTCTCTACTGTGACATGTCTCCATGCTTTAATGTTCAAGTAGAAGTAGTTCTTTATTTTCCTCATACTGCCTGTGCTGCAGCACCTCTTTTCACCCTCAGTCTGACACCAGAGCCCAGTATGCTCTGATTGGTTAGCTGGCCGGCTCTGTTGTGATGTCCTGCCCCTTAGCCTATCACGTACAATGTGTTGGAGTGTGTAGGAGAGAAACTCCCACTGGAGGAACTTCAGGATTTTAGACATTAGCCGCTTTCACACCAAGTACTTTGCCGTACTTAGTGGCCAGCACTTATACCTCATTCACACCTTCGGTGTTTCAGGGCCGGTTCGGAGCTAGAGCTTGAAAAGCACCGGGTTTTCCTGTTCACACCGCAGCGGAGCAGCCTCTTAGCTCCGGAATCCGGTTCATTTCGAGCACCAAAAAATTGTCCGGCCAGAGCAAAAGCACTGCATACGTCATGCTTACGTCGAGGCGGGGGAAGGGGCAGGGGCGGGATCAACTCCTGAACAACAACAAAAAGCCGGCGTTTTATCCAGTTTGTACACAACGATGGAGAAACGTAACAAGCAGCTGTGGTCCACTGAAGAGACCAGCTACCTACTGGGAATCTGGTCTTCCGAAGAGGTACAGAGGAAGCTGGAGCACAATTGGCCATTGTTGTTGTTGTCGGTGTCAGCTGTGAGGGGTTTCCGCGCGGTTTGGCTTTATGAAGCAGGCACGCAAACGGTTACGTCATGACGCAAACGATGACACAATGACGCAGCACCAGTCGGACTCTGGGCAGTGTGAAAAGAGCCGGAGCTAAACCGAAGAACCGGTTCTGAAACTGAAAAGCTCTAGCACGGAGCTTGAACCGGAGTTGCGTTGGTGTGAATGAGGTATTAGTGCCAGCACTTAGTACCCCCATGGAACTAAGTACAGATCGCGTTCACACCGGAATAAGTTCCCTGGGGGAGGATTACGCAAATGAAGCCGCTGACATCACTTCTTCTTCTTCTGCTTTGGGTTTACTGGCAGGCCGCAAACCACTTCACGGCGTATACTGCCACCTGAAGTTCCCGGACGGAAGTCCCCGGAGTTGGGAAGGCTTCAGTAGAAGCTGCTGGGTGTCCCAGCAGCTTCTACTGAAGCCTTCCGAGTAAATCGCCAGAACGCCGACACCTCCTCATCACTCCACCATAAGTTGCCATAAATGATTCTCTCTCCGTTGGTGAGCGGGGCTAATGCTAATGCTAATAATGCTAATGCCAACAAATACAATGGCGGCTTCACAAAACTTTTCAGAGTTTTACGGGGCGTGGTTTGCAATTCGCCCAACCAATTAAGCTTAGTTTAGGCACTGAAGGGAGTTGAAGTGTCACTTGAAGTTAAAGATATAAAACTGCTTTTCCTCCACAATGTAAAATAAACAAATAAAATAAGTTAAGAGAATTTAACCTGAGGGCCATCAACGCTGCCGTCGCCTCTCTGCGGATGTCTGTGGAGCTGTCGGATAGTTTGTGGAGCAGGAGCGAGACACCGTCAGAGGCCAGAGCCGGCAGAGGGTCCAGACAGGAGCAGGAGCTGAGGGTGGAGAGGAGCAGCACCTGCACATCCTCTTCCTCCTCTCTGAGCTTCAGCATTAGTTTAGGAACCAGAGTCAGAAGAGCCTCTGCACCTGCAGGGATACAGGCTCAGGTCAGACACACTTTTGGGAGGAAGGAAGAAAGATGAACAGATATTTGATGACCCAAACTATTTGTCAAAACATACATAACTTTTAACAGCATTTCAATGTAGCAATGTATTTATTGCATCAATGTAGCACTGCTGATTCAGTGTATTGACCTGTTTAATGAAACACTGATCAATTCACCAGTGATTTAGTTTTTAACTGGCCGTTATGAAACTGACTCGAGAACAAGTATTGACCCCCAGTGAGAAAGAAAACTATGGTTGCTGCAGCAAGGAGAGAAATAAGATACCTAGGGGAATTCAATGAAACAATTATAATAATACCAATTTAAATATAATAATAATGATAATAATAATTATAATAATAGTAGTTTTACTGTCAAATGTATTGTTGCTGCTTTTGACAATTGCTGCAAAATTAAAACTATTTTTATTGTATTTGTTTATTTTTAATTATATAATACCGAAAATCCTAGATATTAAGTCTTCAGATATGTAGGGTGAAAACACATTATAATGGCAACAGTGATTGGTATAGCATACATACATTTAGTACACTAATATAAATAATGCATTCTGTATGGAAATTGATGCCAATTTTATTAACAATAAGATTCTGGAAATAATTATAATAATAATTAATCAGTTAACTTCTGCAAAATAATGACTTCGAATCTCAAAATAGTGACCTATGTTGTAAAAACAAAGAAACATCTTTAAGTTTTAAGAAAAATGAATGAAAAAAATAATAATTAAACAGTGAAGATGTTAGGTAATAATGTTCTGCTGGTAGATTGTTGTGTTGTTATTTTAGTTTGTGTGTTTTTATTTGACTGTAAAAGTTTGTTAAGTAACTGGCAGTTGTGATGACAGGCCATCTATCTTTGAGTGAATGATACATTCCATCGTGGGCTATTACGGAGCCTACACACGGCGGCGTGCGTTGCCGCTTCAACGCTTCTGCCCATTCACTTTGAATGGGGTGACGTCACGATTCGCCGAACTGCATTGTGGGAGCAAAGCGTAGCTTCTCTCGCGGTGCTCGCTGCAAAAGTAGAGCAATGTTCTACTTTTGCCGCCTCGACGGAGGCGTCAGCCAATCGAATCATATGCCAGTGCAAGCTCTAGCCAATCAAACCGCATGCTTGTGTGTCTGGGGCGGGAGATTCATGTGATTGGTTGTTGGTCGAGTTTCAGCCCCCCCCGCCGGCAGGCGACAACGCACGCCGCCGTGTGTAGGAGCCGTTACGCAGCGTCCACACGGCGGCGTGCGTTGAAGCAACCGGTGAGCTTGTCTGAAACTCCACCAACAACCAATCACATGAATCTCCCGCCCTGGACACACAAGCACGCGGTTTGATTGGCTAGAGCTTGTACTGGCATATGATTTGATTGGCTGACGCTTCCGCCGAAGCTTCAAAAGTTGAAAATTGCTCAACTTTTGAAGCGAGCAGCGCTCCCACAATGCAGTTCGGCCAATCATGACGTCACCCCATTCAAAGTGAATGGGCAGAAACGCGCTGCCGTTTCAACGTGCAACCAATCAGATAACAGCTGTTTGTAGCCGCGCAAACTAGCAGCGGAGGTAACCATAGAAACTAAACATAGATTATTTTCACCGCAAAACTCTCTGCCCAACCATGTGGTGAGTAAAGAGCAAATCTATCTAAATAATCTAAGAAATAAATGAATATATGACTAAAATCTCAAAATAGTGATAATTAGACAGGGAGTTGAGTTTGTTTTCCCACTTGTTTGTGTAATAAGGATAGTTTCAGAATCGGTTTTATTACCAAGTGGGTTTACACATACGAGGAATTTGCTTTGGAATAAATGGTGCATGAGACACAGAAAGAAGAATACAGACCAAAAATAGTACAATTATAAAAGCTATTCCAAAAAACTATTTTAAGATTATTATAATAAGACAATATTTACACAAAATATTATGTGAGAAACTGAGTATAGTAAAATATCATAAAATATGACGGTACGGTTACCTGCAGGCATCAGAGTAAGGCGGTTCAGCACTCGTTGGACGTTTCTCCTGCAGGATGAGGAGGAGTCGTCCATTAGCTCTGAGAGGTGAGGGAGGAAGGAGGAGGAGAGCAGGGCCTGTCTGCAGGAGGAGACAGCAGAGACCTTCACTATCCCAACAGTACATGTTAAACTGCCATCGTCCATGAAGTGGTGTTTCTGTTAACGTTGTATTGTATCACGCATAGAGTGGTGCAGTGGTGACGTATTTTTGTAATCTGATCTGGAAGTTAGCATTGCAGGGGGCTCCCTCGACGAAAAGCAAAGGGATTTTTACATTGGATTTTGGAACAGTGCCGATTGCCGAACATAAACTGAAACTAAAAAACGAAATGTCCCCAACAGTAAGCTAAAGAAGGTTAATGTTCGGCGTGATTGCGTTTAGTAGTGATATTTAGTCACTTGTTAGAAACAGCTGTTTTTATGACAGCTTTGGACATTCACGAGTGGGGCACTTACTGACTTATTTTATGTCGTAGAAACTACAACTTAAACAAGATCTTAAGCTTGAGTTTACCACAGATCTTACTTCAGGCAGCTAAACAAAAACACACTAAATGACAGTTGATTTTGGGACGAGGGAATAGGAAATGGTATAATATGTTAACTCCTTTCCGGATTTTAGGACTCATTCCTGCACCCCTTTATTTATTTCTGTCTGTGTGTGTGTCTGTCTGTCTGTCTGTCTGTCTGTCTGTCTGTCTGTCTGTCTGTCTGTCTGTGTGTGTGTGTGTGTGTCTGTCTGTCCGTGTGTGTGTCTGTCTGTGTGTCTGGCTGTCTGTCTGTGTGTCTGTCTGTGTCTGTCTGTGTGTGTGTCCGTCTGTGTGTCTGTCTGTGTGTGTGTGTGTGTGTGTGTGTGTGTGTGTGTGGTTGTGTGTGTGTGTGTGTGTGTGTGTTTGTGTGTGTGTGTGTGTGTGTGTGTGTCTGTCTGTTTCCCTACCTGCCGATTCTGTGGGCGGTCAGCAGATGAAGCAGCTCGCAGGTTTTTGCTCTTACTATTGAATCTTCATCCTTAAGCAACACTTTTAACTGCTCCAGAAACCCTGCAGAATTGTACATTGTGTATGATTTTCTCTGAATAACATGCCCATCCTAAGAAACGAAATAAATGTAATATATGATGTAGTGGTAACAAATCAGATGCAACAAAGCCGTAAGTGAAATAAAATACATATCTAGAAGGACTACACTATAGTGAAAATACTTTATAAGAAATACATTTCTACATTCAACATCCTACTTGCTTAACAGTGCAGTGAAGTTAAAGTATCAGGATTAAAACATTTCACAATCAGAAACATCATTATTTATACAAGGGAAAACAAAAATAAATGTCCAATAAAAAAATAAGAAAACTGAATAAACATGTTTATGACAACTTAAAAAACTTCAAATGCACGCTCAATAGGGTTGTAGTCTGGAGATTGACTTGGCCAGTCTGAAACCTTCCACTTCTTTCCCCTGACAAAGTCCCTGGTTGTTTTGGCCGTGTGTTTTGGGTCGTTGTCTTGCTGCAGGATGAAGGATCTCCCGATCACTTTGATTGCATCTCTCTTTAAAATGGCAGACAAAATGTTTTTGTAGACGTCTGAGTTCATTTAGCTGCTGCCATCATGTGTTACATCATCAATGAAGATCAGTGAGCCCGTCCAGAAGAAGCCAAGCCATGACATCACCTCCACCATGTTGCACAGATGAGATGTGTGTTTGGGATCATGAGCAGATCCTTTCTTTCTCCACACGTTGGCCTTTCCATCACTTTGGTAAAGGTTAATCTTTGACTCGTCAGTCCATAGCACTTTGTCTAAGAACCTTTGAGGCCCGTCTCTGTACTAATTGGCAAATTAAAACCTGGCCTTCTCATTGCTAATGAGTGGTTTGCATCTTCTGGTGTAGCCTCTGTACTTTTGTTCCCAAAGTCTTCTGCTAAAGGTGGATTGTGAGACCTGCCCTCCTGCCCTCTGGAGGTTGTTGGTGATGTTTCTTTACAGTTCTCACAATGTTTCTGTCCTCAGCTGCTGATGTTTTCCTTGGTCGACCACTTTGAAGTGTGATGCTCAGTACACCAGTGCTTGCTTTCTTCTTAAGGACATTCTAAATGGCTATGGCCAATGTTTGTGCAACGGCTCTGATGTATTTTCCATCTTCTCTCAGTTTCAAAATTGCTTGATTTTCTCCCAGACAGCTCTCTAGTCTGCATGTTGGTTACACCGTTTACAAATGCAGTCTGCACAGGCAAAGCCCAAAGCTCAAACTGAGAGCAGACAGGCAGTGCTATTTATTGTTAGAATAATCAATGTAGCAGGACACACCTGTCAGTCACATGTTCCAACACTTTTGCTCACTTGGAAAATGGGTGGGTTTAAACAAAAGGTGCTATCTTCTCAGTTGTCTAACAGATCTAGATGTACATACCTGGAATGAAAATCTGAAATACTGACCTTTTGTCTCATATTCATCTTTTGATGTCAAACCTAATTGTTTTCAGTGTACAGCAAAAATAAAGCAATTGGCCTCGCTGTTCCAATAGTTTTGGAGGGGACTGTATATGCAGTAAAATATTAAATGTGAATTTGCAGTTTGGCTACTGATGGTCTGCCTGAGAGTCTGAGGGAGGGTTCAAGTTAAAAACATATCTTTGATATAGTTAAATGCATCATGTCGGCTGCTTGCAGAGGTGGGAGAAGTACTCAGATCTTATACTTGAGTAAAAGAAGAAGTACCAGAGTGTAGGAATACTCTGTTTCTTAGTAAAAAAGTAAAAAGTATTGGCATCAAATGATACTTATAAGTACCAAAAGTAACTCATTATGCAGATTGGTCCATTTCAGAAAAATATATATGATATGTTTTGATTATAATCATTTATGTGTTTATCAAAGCTGCAAAGGTGGATCACATTAGTATGATTTGATTTACTGCTGGGTTTGTGAATTTAGTCCAGGTGACTAAGTTCTTATTTAAGTCATCTCATATATGCTTAGGTATTAAATACATAAAAACATGTAAAAGTAGAAATATTTACCTCTGAATTGTTGTGGAGTAAAGTACAAAGTAGCACAATGTGAACAATATGTATGTAAAGTACAAGTACCTCATAATTGTACTTAAGTGCATTTCATCAAGTAGGCTATACTACTACAGAACATGTAGCTACTTTTACTTTACTTGAGTATGTTCACATTGTCCTACTTCATACTTATACATTGCAGCTTTAGTTAGGCCTACTTACTTTGGAGATTGTGATTATTAATACAAAATATAAATCAAATCATTATTTATAATATATTAGTATAGGTTTAAGTTACACCTTTAATAATGTATTATAAATAATTATTTGTGTTTAACCTCCCAGTATATAAAGTATTGAAATAAACCCCTTCTTTACAAGAAACATTGAAGTTGATCAACACAATAACGCATCAATCATTTTTAAATACATATTTTAAATGTAGGCTATATGGTGCTTAAATGGGACATTCTGCATAATAAGTAGGCTACTTTTTCTTTTGGTAGCCTACTTAAAGTAGGCTATATTTTCAATTGTGATTAAGTAACATTTTGAATGCAGGACTTTTACTTGTAACTTAGTATTCGTTACCTCCGCTGACAGTGCAGGAGATCCGCTCCGGGTCCCGCAGCAGGTCGCACAGTGAGGCCAGAGCCCGCAGCCTCCGCGGCGCCTCCTGCTGCTGCAGCTCCGAGAACAGCTGAGGCACCGCCCCCCGGCCGTAGGCCACCGGAGCCCGGCTGGGGTCATACGGAGAGCCGGCCATCCTGTGTTTGTCCAGTAACTGCACTCTAAAGCCGCTAATATCTAGAGCTAACAGGGCGCACTTGGGCAAATTAGCCTAAATGCAAAAAGACAACGTTGCCTAGTAACCGTATACAGAGAGCAGAAGGATGACGTCACTTCCGGGGTAGCCTCTAACAAACACCGAAAAAAACATTAACCTAATGATTTTATATTCCTAACATTTTTAAAGAATTTTAAAATGTTTCATGAAATCCAATCATTTATGTTTATTCTTACTTTTATATACATATGTTATGTTCTATTCTGAAATGGAGCAATTGTCTGAAAAGTAAACCGACTGATTTATTTTTCCAGTGTAAAAATAATGGATTTTTGTGTTATCATGTTTTCAACAATACGATTGTCTCCGATACACTTTGTATCTTAAAAACGTTCTCCGACGTTACTCTGACATGAGTAACATCTCTTAACTATGTTGTTTCCTTTGTTTTATTAAAAGGTAAAAACATCCTTAAGCAATATTTAAATATAACAGAAACATAGTCCTTGAAAGACTCTGAATTAAAATTGTATTGCTGCTTTTCAGGCTATCCTAAAAATGTAATTGTATTTTTGTATCATTACGTTTCCAACATCTTTAAGATATAGGCTACCTCTTATTATTATACATTATTTGTATTAGCCTAACTATTTTTTAAATCAGCTCTGCTGTATATTATTGTGTTGTCTGCTTGTTCAGGCCTGACATGTGAACATTCTTTTTTTAATTTAATTTAGTGAATTAATTTAGTTATTAATTTAGCTTTAGCTTACCAATAAAAGCAGAGTGAGCACTGGTTTTAGAAGGAAGGTGAAAAGATCTAGCATAATAGGGACCCTTTGAAAAAAAAAGAGGAAACTGAAACAATGTTAAAGAAGAAGGTAACTTCACCAAACATAGGTTTAGCTGAACCTGAGCTGGTTCAAACAACAAAAGAATCCCTGAAAGCTCGGGTTCAGTCACACCCGTTCTTAACTGCAGCTGAGATAGCCCGATGCCAAGTGACAGAGCAAAGCCATGAGAAGTTTGAATAAGGATCAATATTGCGCTAACAATGCTCCTAAAACTACTTTTCTTTGATAAGCTAGCTCATATTAAACCAAAACAAAAAGGTGAGAAAATGAACTCTTTATTAATCTGGTCTTCAAACAGACACAATGAAGTTGAAAAAAAAGTAAGAGACAAAGTGTTAATCTGAAACAAAAGCAGCACTCCAGCCACTTTGAAGCTTGAAATAACAGAAATAAGCTCTTTTCTCTGCCTTTCTTTGGAAACTCCATGATGATCTGTCAGGAGATGTTACAGCCGGTCATAGAAATGTTCAGTCGGGTCCAGACTTAAACAATCAGAAAAGGGTAAACTGATATATTTTCATTTTGGAAGCCTACAGCTCAACAACTTTCAGGTTAACAAACTTCTTAAAAAACAAACTGGCTTCAGTGTAATTTCAGAGTTTGATTTTGGCTGACTGAGCTCATATTACAAATAAAGTAAAAAAGACAAATGGAATTTCTACGAGTCTATTTCTTCTTTTTCTTGCTCTTCTTTCCTCCCTCTCCTTGCTGAGAGCTGGTGTCTCCTGCTCCACTCTTCTGGGTCCGGGTCTTTAGTTTGGGGATCATCTCTGCTGCGTAAAACATCACTTCTTTACCTGATGGAATGAAAACAGAAAATAAATCAGAAAATGTCTTGCCAACTTGAAGTGGAGCGTGACGTCACTCATTCAACAAAAAGTGTCCATTATCAATACATGATGACACAAGGATCTTATCAGTTCCAAATAATGTATTTCATAAATCAGACTTTTAACTATAACTCAAGGTATATCCTTTAGATATTTTCATTATGAATTCAGCTCCAACAGGGTATATGGCTCTCCTCGAGTTATTGGGTCATTATTTCCTTTTTCAGACGGATGTTTGGAGCTTTGGGCCATCTATTTATATGAACTTAGAGAGAAGGCAGACATCTCTTTGGCTTATATATAAAACACTCGCCAACTCACAACAAAACAATATGGACTGAAAGCACGACAGGTAAGACGAGGAAGAAGAATATGTTGTTAAATGATGGATAAACCCTGAATTGAATATGTCACAACATACGTTTTAACAGGACATGAATTCAGACTTACGGGAGGAGAACTTGTCCTGACAGAGGCTGCCGTCCTCCTGCTTCACCTGGACTCTGACGCGACCTCTGAACTGCACATCCCTGTTCCACTCCCTGGGATGCATTTTGTTCTGGATAACACACACACATCACTTTGTTAGAAAAAAAGATGTGGACACTGGGAACAACGACTACTGCGTTACGGGCCCCCCGCAAACAATAGAAACATATGTATATAATACATGCGTCGCCTCTCCTCATTTGCAGTGTTTTGGGATCAATAAAGTAAATACAATTTAATCAATAAGAAATAAATTAATAAATACAAAAAGGATTCTATAGATTAATTAAATTAATATTTTATTAAATGTATACAAATATAAGGATAAATCTGGCTATTTTTTATGACAAAAGGGGACATATAATGGGATCAATAGAAAATGACCTTTATGGCAGATTCAGATTTTAATAACTAATTTTAAATGGGGTTTTTTACCTCCACATAGACGTTCATCCCAGCCGCCGTCAGCACGTCCCTGATCTCAGCGCAGGACGGGTTCTCCACCGCCTGCACACACACAGGAAGAAGGAACATCTTCAGCTAAAATACCCTCAGTATTCCACTCAACATTTGCACATTCCTCAGTTAAAACAAGGATACTTCACAATCATATCATATTAATGATTTTTGACTTTCTCGAATACTTGGCATTAAGACTAAAATAACAAGTTATATTACTATTAATATATTATCATTGTCATTATTGGTTTACCTGAGAGGGTAAAGGCAGCATTTAATGCCATTTCAGACATGAAAAAGCACTTAAACGATCAGTGTCAATATAGTTGGGAATCATTTTTGATTAATTAGTCCACTAATCATTGCCACTCTTTATGCACCAAAACAAAGTTCCTTGCATGTAGTACTGCTGAAACATCTTGAAACCGTGAAGCGTAAGAACCTTCTCTGTGGGGATCCTTCGCCCTTCAGCCAGCGTCTTCTTACTGTTGACGTAGATGGGATAGATGCAGATGAACCTGGAACAGATCACAGAAAAACTCATGTTACTCACTATGTTATGTACATTAAGATTCAGAGCTTTTGAGATAACAGGCCTAAAACAGAACTAAATGTATTGATTATTTTACAAAAATACATTTGAAATGATTCCTGCCATATGCTTTATATATGTAAATATTTGCTGGTCTTTTCAGTTTCAAATTACAACAATAACCTGAATATTATAAAAATGATGATACTAATCTGAGGTTCTAAAGCTCTTTCCTTTCAATGTCATCTCTTAACAGTTAATTGACTTTGCCTTAGGAGCTCGTAGTGACTTTTCAGAAGCTGTATTTCACATTCAGGCTGGTCTGAATGGCTAACTCCCTCCGAGTTAGACAAACCTTTTACTTAGAAGCTATAACAAGAAGAAGCTAATGGAGACATAGGCCTACCATTATAACATTTCCCCCATAGTCCTCAATCTTTAAAAAGTAATTAAACGTCGATGGGAAAAGTTTTAGACAAGTGCAACTATTGAGGTTTAGGGACCTTTAATACACGTCATGCTAGAGAGCTGCGACGACAAGCCACACTTCATGTAAATAACAGGCAACTTAAGTTTGCCACGATTTCTGCCAAATACTTTGTAGAAGGGGACTGTACATTCAACACATTAGAGGTTGTAATTTTTAAAAGTTTAGTGGTAAAGAGGGTTAATTCAGCTAACATTACATTCAGTTTACATGACAATCTCCCCATTTCGCTTTACCGTCGAGTAGTTGTAGTTGATGTAACCCAAAGCACATCAGATTTTTTTGCTGTATTAAAAGCTACAATTCTGAGTAAATGTAAGCCGAATTAAAGAGTGGTCCTAAAGCAATTAGGACACAATACAGTAACAAGCATTAAGGAAGTAATATTTAAGTATACAGCCGTTATCCTTAAATCATAGGTATTCTACACGGGGGTTTTACTGTAAGTGAGCGAAAGGCTAAACGCTGTTAGCTTTAGCTTAACATAAGCTAGGTTAAAAGGCTAGCTATTAAAAGAACTCACCTCTCTTTGTCAGCGTGTTTTTCAGTAAGATGAGCCATTGTTGGCTGTTTCTGTTAGTTGCCTGACTGCAGACTGCAGATATCGGTTAGATTTAGCGTCTACAGACCATGGATGTATCAAGAGAACCTAAAAATACGGGTTGATTGCCGTAAAGCACGCAGCCATAGGGCTGCTCCACTTGCGGTGTGAAGCCGGTAGGTGCGCTTGATTTAATGAATTCACAACCATGTTGTTCTTATAAATACATCCATGGTAGGAACCGGCTGTATTGAGGTTTTCCTTTTCCCAACATTGGTTAATTAAAACAGACATGAAAACAGTATAACTCAGAGTTTATATATCAAACATAATACACACACACACACACACACACACACACACACACACACACACACACACCACACACACACACACACACACACACACACACACACACACACCACACACACACACACACACACACACACACACACACACACACACACACACACACACACACTGACTTCAGGGGTATATAGGTGCATATTACATTGCAGAGTAAACAAATATAATAAGTATTATAATAATAATAATAATAATAATAATATGATATTATATTATATATAATAATACAAATATTTATCAAATACATATTTGGTTTTGATTGCCGGCCTCATCATCAAGACCCCCACTGAAACAGACTTGTAGTGTCCATCCCAAAAAAACATTATGCATTACATTAATGCTCAGCATGCCAACAGTATGTTGTTCTTTTACATCAGCACAGGTCTTCACTTTAAATGCAGTATGGTATTTTTCATAAAGAATATGCTAATCAGTTACTCAGATCAACATCATTCTACAATTCTGAGCAATATCTTAGGACCAGAAGTGGGAACTAACTAAGTACATTTACTTTGTTCTTATGTACAATGTTGATGTAAATAGTGTACTTTTACTCCACTACATTTATTTTGTGCATTTAGTTACTTTACAGATCTGGATTAATGATGTGAAATATAATCAAGTGTTAAATCAGACTTTAGTTCCACCTGGAGTAAATTCACAAGCTACCCTGCAGTATACAAAGTCATTCAAACTAGCTGCACCTTTACCAGCTTTGAGAACACTTTCATAATCAATCATTATAATCAAAATACATATATATATTATTCTGAAACGGACAAATCCACATAATAAGTACTTTTACTTTTGGTAGTAAGTAGTAAGCAGCCTATATTTTGATGCTAATACTTTTGTACTTTTACTTCAGTAACATTTTGAATACAGGACTTTTACTTCTAATAGAGTATTCCTAGTTGAGGATCTTTATTAGTCTTAGATTGTGTGTAGGTTGTGAATGCTAGGCTATCTGTAGACCGTAATCTAACCACAAAGGTGCAATTCGGCTCTTAGTATTTATTTTTTCTTTGGCCCTCTTTAGTTTGCTTAGTGATTAGATTTGATAAGATGTAAACAGTGTTGGTTCCAATTATGTTCAGCTGATATTGCCTAGTCCAATTCCAATTGGGCTAACACCAGACTTTCCTTATGTTTCAATTGTGAAGCTTGAAGAATAGCTTGCAACACGCCTGCTTATTTGTGCGGACACGTGTGAAGACCCTTTTCCAACTGCAGGAATTTTGTAATTAGGGACCAAGCAATAAACAAGCAAGAGAGCAGAGAAAGTCCCTTTCTCTTCTCATATACTCATAAGAAAATTACTTTTTAATACAACTACACATTTTTATCTATAGTCCAGTGGCCATTATCTGTCTTTCTCTGTGTCTGATTTATTTCCCTTTACAAGTGCAAAGCGGGTGAGTGCAGCACAGCCTGCATGTGGGTCTCCATCTCTAAGACCCAGCACAGACTTGGGATTCTGCTACATGACGTGGTCAAGGCAGACAAAAACAAATTCAAAATCTAAGTAAGTTATGAAAATGTAATAATTTTACAAATATGTTCCTTTCATTTATGACAATAGTAAATATAGGGTGTTAAAATGGCATTTGTCACATTTGGGTTAAGCTCTAAGACAATTGTAGACAGACACCTGTATCTGTTCAGTGGTCAAATGATGTTCATTACTGTTAAAGTAGTCTGTGACTGATGGAAGGTTATTTTGTGTCTATACAAAGAGAAGTGAAAAAATGTAATTTGTAGTTTATTTGTCATAGGATTTTGTTTCAATAGTGGCCCCTGTTCTGGTCCCACTTGTTATATCATGTGATTGTAACGGTCTTGCATTTCACTGTTTGTCCACGCAGTGTCGCTGGTGCGCTCACTCTGCGCGCTACTGAAATGCCCGGATGTTATTGTAGCTAGCTCTCTTAGCTATTCGGCTAGCCGCTTGCGACGCCGCTGCCTCTCGCCGCTACGGTCCGTCGCATCGGGGACATTCGACCCTTTTCACTCCCCCCGGCCGAAATAACCTGTTTTTTAGCGTTGGTAACTTGACGTGGGTAGTTTATCATGATAGAAGTTGAGTAAACGGCTCGTTTATTTGAGGTGTTATCGTTGAATTTCCGACCGATTTGGCGGGACTTGATCGGGTTAACAATACGACGAGCTAAAGGCTAGAGAGCTGCTAGCGTTGAGACACAGGCCAGTTTGTTTCAGCTAACACAGCTAGCTCAGCGAGCTACCGCCGCGGCTGTCATGGAAGACAAATCCTTCACTAAAGAGTTAGACCAATGGATCGAACAGCTAAATGAGTGTAAGCAGCTATCGGAAAACCAAGTCCGGACACTCTGCGAGAAGGTAAGTTGGTTTACAATTATCCGGTTTGTATTTTGGACCCAGTCGGCCTCGCTCACAGTGTGGCCTAGATTTGTGAAAACGGCTCCGACTAATTTCTGGTAGGCAAGGCGGCTATTATTGCCCCGTTTTCATCAGTCATCCTCAGATTGTTAATGTTTAAAAGCATTTAACCAGCGAATATTATCGTTCACCTTCAATTGTTGTTAAGTGTAATATCAGACCCATTATATCTATGATAATTACGACAATCATCCGACCACCGTCGTCTGATGTCAGGCAGGCCGATAATTCGCATCTTTCACATCATACCAGCTATTAGACGGAGCCCATTTTAATTCCCTGTTTATTAACATGACCCCATTTAGCGCAAATATCAGGACTCGGTTAATGTTAGATTTAGGAGTTGTGTACCTTAATCTGTATTAAAAAATGATCGTGTATTGATAATAATTAAGGTAATCATGTGCACCGCGCCCTGTCTTTATCGATCAACCGTTTCATTGCATAAACCTGACCCAGCCTATTTCAGACGTCACTTCAGTGTTGCACCATAACGATTACTCGTCCGGTAGCTTTTATGCACCATAGACCTTTTCATTTATTTTTTCTTAATATATGATTTAGTAACAGGTTTAAAATGCATTACTGGAAGGTTACAGGTCATTTCCTGAATATGGGGATGAAAAATGGTGGGTCATTGTGAACTGAATGATGAAAGATAAAAGAAACTCACCTTAGTTTGTTCAGTAGTTTAGATGAAATGTATTTACACATAACACTACAATAAAACGGATGGAGGAGGGACTGGAAGCCTTCCCTGTTTAAACAAATGATGAAACAAAACGTAAAAGAAGAGTAAAGAACACTAAAACTAACAGACTATCTAAAGATGTACAACCAACTGACCAACCAAGATTCTAGATGAAAAAATAAATGTGGGATGGAACTCTAAATATGATGTATAATAAATTTCTCGCTAAATAAATCATTTTCCTCGATTGGTTGAAATGGCTGATAACCCTTAAGATAAATACATTGAAAGTTATGTAGATATAATAAAAAAAATACAATTGAAAGAACTTGTTGTCAAGATTATTCAATACATTTTAAGATGCTAAGGATAAAAATTAGCCATTGTCATTAAATGTGAGGAATTAGCTTTTTAATTTTATTCACTTTAAATGTATATCTTTGGGTTTTGTTCAGGTTGATTAAACATGTCATTTACTTGTACTCTGAAATATTTAGACATGTTATTACCAGACGATTTATCAAAAACGGATACAATATTCCATGCCCATGGAACCTAGTAGAAAGGAAGCAAACATTGTAGCTTTCTTGTGGTCCGAAGTTAAGATTTTCAGCAAACCTATTTTTTCCCACGGCCAAGTCATTAAATCGATGGTGTCCTGTGAGTTCACAGATCCTTCAACACCTCAAAATAACCGGTCAGCCTGTCATAGAGGCTAAACGTGGACAAGTATGACATGATTTACTGTTCGTGTCTGGTTCAAGAGTTTAATATACCATTCTGTCTGCCTGATCACATTTAAGTAAATGTCTTACCAAATGTCACCATTTTCAATAAGCAGTCTGTGTTTGTTTCCTTCCAGGCCAAGGAGATTCTGACCAAGGAGTCCAACGTTCAGGAGGTGAGATTTCCCTTGATATTGAAGTAATAAAATGTAAACTCTTAATTATTGGTGACCAATACTTTTCTTAGTTATTTTACCAAAAACTTGCTTTTCTTTGTTAAATATTTTTGAATACGCTTGGTGTGGACTGAGACATAATAGTTCTGGTTTGATTCATACAATAGATGTCTTTTATAAATATATATATATAAAAAAAACAAAAACATTTGGGGTGGTTTTATTCTATATATATATAAAAAAAAACACCCCAAATGTTTTCTGGAGGCTGACTCTGTCCCTCTGGCATGTTATTAGCAGAACATGAACAATATCCCACCTTGTTTCACTGTGAAAACTCTGCTGAGCTGCAGGCTTTCTTAGAATCTGCCAGCAAACATTTAAAAGCATTATACAATATATTCCTAGAATCGAAACAAAAAAAGTTATAAAGTCAATCTAGTGTTAAACTTTCCTATTTTTGTTAATAGAGCCTTATTTTGGGTGTTAGTTTTCCCACATTTTGTTTCATTGTTGGACATAATATCCTCCTCTTTTGTTTACAAGCAGGGCTCTCGACTAACTTTTTTTCACCATCCTCCCGGAACCGTCCCGAAATACAATCTAAGCCGTCCCGAAATTAATATGGACCGTCCCGAATTTAAAATGTTAGTTTTTTCTACATATCATTAGTTAAAATCATTCAAAGTGACCTTTAACATAAATAAAACATCATACAAATCATTAGATGATAATTCATCAACCTTTTTTATTTGAGTAAATCATTCAATCACAATAAACAAAGGCCAAATATATTTAAACAAACACACACAAACGAGAAAATTACTCTAATATTGAATCCAATCAAGTCCCATCCAATTAACAAAAAAATCCAACACTGTCCTGAAGACAGAACCCAGAGTAAACCACTAACCAGGGATGACAGTCCTGTTACACAGTCAGGAGACCTTTACAAACTGCCTCGCACACAGGCGGGAGAGAGAATTCCGGGCCGGGGCCCGTTTAATACCGGGCTCGGTACCCATCCCTACATAGGGAGAGGTGCATCATATGGCTAAGGACTAAATACGATGGAGAGTTCTCTTCTCAGCCTTATTACCCATAGGGGATGAAGAGGAGTAAGTAAATAAAGAGGCCGGCGCTCCAGGGTCTGGTTCTGCTGTGCGTTTTTGTGATGTAACGGTATAAACATTTCAGAATTCCTCCACGGGATGCCATTGTCATTGTACCTCACTCACCCGCGAAATACACACACTCAGTACATAGCTAGACCCGCGAATTTGCGTGCCATGAATTTGCGGGCACAGCTGTAGCTACGTGTGTGTAGTTCGCAGGTTGCTACATGTTTTGTGCGTGTGTGTTTATGTTGACAAGGAGGTTTAATAACTGTGTGCTACCCAAACGCCGCAGTCGGTTTTCATTTTCATTGCCGTTTGTAGTAGAGGTTAGCAGGTTTATTTTTATTTGAAACTCGTCCCAAAATTATTTTGTTATCCTCCCCGGCACTTTTTTTCGACGACGGGATGTCTTTAAGCTCGAGCCCTGTTTACAAGATGTTAAAATTGTTCTCTAATGTGGAATGGAATCATGAGGAAACTGGTTCATTAAGTCAGTGATCTAATAAGGGCTTTCTTCTGAGAACAGAGTTTCTGTTTATCCAGCACGTTATCGTGTTGATTTGCAGATGGCCGACAAAATAGTGTAACACTGTCAACAGGCTCCATTATTACACGTTTGAAAACACAAAGGATTAGTTTCTGTATTGGGTAAATATCTTTAGACAGATTGTTAAAGATTTTTTTTTATATTTTTGGGCTAGGTTTAGCTTTTATCAGAGATATATTCTAAGGGAGAGATAGAGGGGATGACACACATAAAGGAGTCTCGAAATGAAGCTTTGTCCCAACGGCACCAGATTTTGGTATCCAAAGGGTTTCTATTTGTAGTGTTTGTGTTACTCGACCCATCCCCTTATTTCACACATTTGCCAAAAAGCTCTTGCAATACATTGACTATTGTCTAGCGATGATTTAGCTTAAAATTTGCCAAACTGGCCCATTGTACAAGTTGTCTCGATCCCATTCAGTTTCTAAATGTACTGTATAATAATGAATAGCGGAAGGAAAATGAAGTATTGGCCTGGATATCAGCTAACTACACTGGGTTTAATAAGTGGATTAAATATAAAACAATCTTTCAGAAGACATAGTATAGTAAACGACCAAAAGAAAACCGTAAGGTCTATTTGTCTCTAAGGAAGTTTGCCATTTGAATTAATTGTTTGTTAATCTGCAGGAAAAAACACGTTGTATTATTACTGTCCGTTACCTTTTTACATTGTCCCTCCCTTGCCTCCTCAGGTGCGATGCCCTGTGACGGTGTGTGGCGACGTCCACGGTCAGTTCCACGACCTGATGGAGCTGTTTAAGATTGGAGGAAAGTCTCCCGACACCAACTACCTGTTCATGGGAGACTACGTTGACAGAGGCTACTACTCAGTGGAGACGGTCACGCTGCTCGTCACGCTAAAGGTAAACCTGCACTGTACCTCGAGTATGTGTTCAAAATATACGTATCTGCAGATGGTGAATAGTCTTATAAAGCATTCAGCTTGACTTTATGAATTTATTGTTGAATCACTTCCTGGAATCTGGTCCTGGGTACGTAACCTGGGAATGTCGAGGGATGTTGGAATACTTGAAATGTTTTTTTATTTTTATATAAATGTTATATATTTAAGACAAACATGCAGAACAACATGGTATACATGTGTACCACACAAAGAAAGAAATGTAACTCTCTTACAAACAAACAAAAAAACATAACATTTAAAAAAAAAAAAAAAAACACCTCACCCGTTCAAAGGATCCCTGTGGGCTGGACCAATAGGTAATGAGTAGCATAAGTACACATACACACTAGAAAAAAACCTAGAAACCCGGATCCCAGCCTACATTTCAATGTTGCAGCCGCTGCAAGCCACAGGCTCACATGATCCTCTTTCTGCCCATTGATTTCCATATGGATAACATCATGAAGTGAAACCCATTGCTTAATGCACATATCATGTTGAGACTTTGAGGAATATATCGCAATCATTGTCATATCTGCCATTAGACCAGCAAGAACTAAACAATTTGGATACGTAGGAAACTGAAAGGAAGAACTGTCGTTCAGTAGCAGAGTTGTTATGGTCCCAGGCATCCTCACCGACACGAACACAGTTAGCTCTGAGGCAACACTTGCCAGAGTCTTGCTACAGGGGGGCATTTCCAGAACATGCAAAGAAACGTGCCCAGGGCCATTAAAGGGCACACGGTACATGAGGAATCATCAATAAGATACAGCTAACAAGGGTTCAGGTAAGCCCTGTGCACAAAAGTAAAATGTATTTGTTGATGATCACGATTCCTTGAAGCCAATTTAATATTGGTCCATACCATGCTCCAACCAAAATCCTGCACTAGTCTTGGGAATAAACCCCCCCCCCCCAATACTAATAATACAGTTGTTTGTAGGAGGCCTCCATAATATATTGATACGGCAGGAGTTTGTCATTGTGACTAAGATTCCTTCGTTGTTAATCCATACTGGAATCCGAGTTGAGTCCATCAGCGGGAGTTGTTCTGTGGAAGACGGCTCCACTTGTCGTGTCCCTGTGCATGAAAGCTTCATGACTGAAAAGACCTGTGAGAAAACTGGTTTAGAAGAAATTATCGGATCTGAACAAAAATATAAACGCAACACTTGTTTTTGCTCCCCTTTTTCGTGAGATGAACTCAAAGATCTAAAACATTTTCTATATACACAAAATAACTATTTCTCTCAAATATTGTTCACAAATCTGAAAAAATCTGTGATAGTGAGCACTTCTCCTTTGCGGAGATAATCCATCCCACCTCACAGGTGTGGCATATCAAGGTGCTGATTAGACAGCATAATTATTGCACAGGTGTGCCTTAGGCTGGCCACAATAAAAGGCCACTCTGAAATGTGCAGTTTTGCTTTATTGGGGGGGTCCGAAAACCAGTCAGTCTGGTGTGACCACCATTTGCCTCACGCAGTGCAACACATCTCCTTCGCATAGAGTTGATCAGGTTGTTGATTGTGGCCTGTGGAATGTTGGTCCACTCCTCTTCAATGGCTGTGCAAAGTTGCTGGATATTGGCAGGAACTGGAACACGCTGTCGTATACGCCGATCCAGAGCATCCCAAACATGCTCAATGGGTGACATGTCCGGTGAGTATGCTGGCCATGCAAGAACTGGGATGATTTCAGCCTCCAGGAATTGTGTACAGATCCTTGCAACATGGGGCCGTGCATTATCATGCTGCAACATGAGGTGATGGTCGTGGATAAATGGCACAACAATGGGCCTCAGGATCTCGTCACGGTATCTCTGTGCATTCACAATGCCATCAATAAAATGCACCTGTGTTCGTCGTCCACAACATACGCCTGCCCATACCATAACCCCACCACCACCATGGGCCACTCGATTCACAACATTGACATCAGAAAATCGCTCACCCAAACGACGCCACACACGCTGTCTGCCATCTGCCCTGAACAGTGAAAACCGGGATTCATCCGTGAAGAGAACACCTCTCCAACGTGCCAGACGCCATCGAATGTGAGCATTTGCCCACTTAAGTCGGTTATGACGACGAACCGGAGTCAGGTCGAAACCCTGAGACGGTTTCTGACAGTTTGTGCAGAAATGCTTTGGTTATGCAAACCGATTGTTGCAGCAGCTGTCCGAGTGGCTGGTCTCAGATGATCTTGGAGGTGAACATGCTGGATGTGGAGGTCCTGGGCTGGTGTGGTTACACGTGGTCTGCGGTTGTGAGGCCGGTTGGATGTACTGCCAAATTCTCTGAAACGCCTTTGGAGACGGCTTATGGTCGAGAAATGAACATTCAATTCACGGGCAACAGCTCTTGTGGACATTCCTGCTGTCAGCAGGCCAATTGCACGCTCCCTCAAAACTTGCGACATCTGTGGCATCGTGCGTGCTGTGTGATAAAACTGCACGTTTTAGAGTGGCCTTTCATTGTGGCCAGCCTAAGGCACACCTGTGCAATAATCATGCTGTCTAATCAGCATCTTGATATGCCACACCTGTGAGGAGGGATGGATTATCTCGGCAAAGGAGAAGTGCTCACTATCACAGATTTTTTTCAGATTTGTGAACAATATTTGAGAGAAATGGTTATTTTGTGTATATAGAAAATGTTTTAGGTCTTTGAGTTCATCTCATGAAAAATGGGAGCAAAAATATTATAATGAAGCGCGAGCTGTGTGCTCGAGTCCTCCTGTCGGTCGGCTCTGCTGCTCCGCGATGAGGGTCTAACTTCAGCAGCTACATTATCTATGGTGCGTTCGTTAACAGTAACTGTGTGCTCCGGAGTCACTGTGTCAGGCTGGACCGCTGGTGAACAGCTGTTAGAACAGTTCAGGTGTTCAGAGCAGAGCGTGATGTGCACTGAAACGTTTTTCTGTCGCAATATTATTTAAGGAATCGCTGAGCTAGCCAACTAGCATACATTGTCACTATCTGCTAACGTTAGCTTTAGCCTTCGTTTTCTAATCGGTCTTTTCATAGGCTATAAACAGAGGTGGTAGAACTAGAAGTACTCAGATCGTGTACTAGAGTAAAAGTAGAAGTACTCAGATCTTGTAGAGAAAGTAGAAGTACACGGATAGTGTACTTGAGTAAAACTAGAAGTACCAGAGTGTAGGAATACTGTTACAGTAAAAGTCCTGCAATGAAAATGTTCCTCAAGTAAAAGTAGAAAAGTATTAGAATCAAAATATACTTAAAGTACCAACAGTAAAAGTAGTCATTGTGCAGATTGATCCATTTCAGAATAATATATATGATATGTTTTATAATGATTGATCATCAAAGTGTTCTCAAAGCTGGTAAAGGTGCAGCTAGTTTGAATGACTTTGTATACATTATTATTACATGTTATTTATTAGACGCCTTTTATCCAAAGCGACTTACATACTCAATACTGTGGGCAATCCCCACAGGAGCAATTTGGGGTGGGGTGAAGTGTCTTGCCCAGGGACACAACGACATGCTCACTGCAGTGGGGTTTGAACCTGTGACCCTGTGATCCCAACACCAAGGTTCTATCCACTGCGCCACACGCCTCCAGTATACTGCAGGGTAGCTTGTGGATTTACTCCAGGTGGAACTAAAGTCTGATTTAACACTTGATTATATTTCACATCATTCATCCAGATCTGTAAAGTAACTAAAGGTATTAAATACATGTAGTGGAGTAAAAGTACACCATTTACCTCTGAACTGTAGTGGAGTAGAAGAACAAAGTAGCAAAACATTTAAATACTTAAGTAAAAAGTATAGTACTTGAGTTTATGAACTTAGTTACTTACACCACTGGCTATACAAATAGAAAGACTACGCCTTGCACAGAGGCATGAAAATACATTTTCAAAATGCTCAACAGTGCTGCCAAAATTATAAACTGACTGCTACACAATTAAAATAAATGCTTTTATATATTTCTATTAGATGTGACTCTTTGGCGTTTCTGTTATTATTACCACTGCTGCTTTAGTTGTTCTGACTGCTACAGACCTCTGTTATTCCTAATTTTAAAGCCGATATTCCGGGGGGTCGGGGGGCTCGGATCCTTGTCACGTTTTTCATACCTGATGAGTTTGCATCCCTGGTGATTATGTGTTACAATGGCGTTTGTTAGCAACCAGAAAATGACACCAGTAATGACAAACGGGTGAGAAGGCTGCGTGGGGTCTGGGTGACATGTTGGCGGGACGTTGCGGGGCTCGCTGCTGCGAGGAGCGGACAGTGTGAGCTGGGTTCATTTCCTGCTTGCTGAAAGAATTGCATTGCTTTTTGTTGACTCTTTTATAACGTCATTTATTCTTCATGTCCTTCAGGTTCGTTTCCAGGAGCGAATCACCATCCTGCGAGGAAACCACGAGTCGCGGCAGATCACGCAGGTCTACGGCTTCTACGACGAGTGTCTGAGGAAGTACGGCAACGCCAACGTCTGGAAGTACTTCACAGACCTGTTTGACTACCTGCCACTCACTGCACTGGTGGACGGACAGGTAGGAGGCTTAGCCAGGAAAACCGTGTTTGTCTGTCCCTAGGGATGCACGATATTGTTTTTTTGAAACCGATACCGATAACTTCCTGCTTCTCGATACCGATACCCGATAATAATAATATATATATATTAAATGTACCTGTAGTTTTTGCAAACCTGGTGGTAAAAAAAGACTAGTAGTGAGCAAATGACATGAGCATTACTACTATGAACAAAACAAAGCCAAGAACAGTTTTGACTCTTCAAAGTGACCATATTTATTTTCCCAAATTAAGTTCTTGCCTTTTTCAAAAGCCTCGTCGATAGGTAAAAGCCCCGGTGCCTTTGCAGTTGGCTTTGGATTCGCCGCTAGTTTAGCAGCGCAGGCGTCTTCGTACGCTTTTAACACACCATCGTAGCGATGGCGATGTTTCAGGTGACTAATCAGGTTGGAAGTATTATAGCTCGTTGCCTTTTTCCCTCCTCGTGGAACTTCTGCATTGCATTTGTTAATACAAATAGCAAGCGAACTATCTAACTCTGAAACTTTGAAATAGTCCCATACTACCGACGACATGTTGTTTACTGTCCTGGCTTCACGGCCGCACACCATTTACGTCACAGCCAGGCATGAGTTAGGGAGCACTGGATTTGTGAAAAACTACCCTCTTCCTAAACCACTAATACCACAGAACTGGCAAAATGGGAGGAGCCGAGTGTGAAAAACAAGCGCCCCTCATCCCAATCCACCCACACCGCAGTATTTTTTTCTTTTTTTTACCCAAAAAATATATTGTATATTATCGGGGCTATTAATACTTTTATTATTAATAATAAAAGTATTATAATTATCGTGCACCACTAACTGTCCCGCAATAACAGGTTTTTTTTAAGGCAATAACTGTTCATGTGATGTAAGACGATGCAAAAAGTAATTCATAGTTTGTCTTTCTATAGGCTTTGTCAAAGTAAACTTTCAGATTGTGAAGCTTCAAATGCCCTCATGTTCAAAGTGCAGAGTAACTTCAATCGGAGACATCTCTTTTTATTCATTTCTTCAGATCTTCTGTCTCCACGGAGGTTTGTCTCCCTCCATAGACACTCTGGATCACATACGAGCTCTGGACCGCCTGCAAGAAGTCCCACATGAGGTACACCACACACACACACACACACACACACACACACACACACACACACATCATTAAGCTGAAACACAGGAGTTGTCTAGAATTAGTGCAATGTTCAAGTCACAGGAAGTATATCATATCTAACAGGGAGTGATAGATGGAGAGACTATGAAACAATGTGTACCAGAAGATGGTCAAGATATATCTTTCCAAATGAATATGATTGTGAATATACCCTACTCAATTGTTATTGGGAACATTTAGTTCTATTTACTAGGGATGCTCCGATCGCCAATTTCGGGGCCGATCACCGGAATCAGTATCGGCCGATACCGATCGCCGATCCGATCGAGTGGGGGGCCTAAATGGAAGATTTAAACATCACTTTAAATCTTCCATTTAAAGTGATGTTTAAAACTCAGTTAATGGGGCTCATTCACTGGAGCTTCCACAAACAACAATCAACTTAATTATTACATTCAAATGATGTACATTATTCAAGTTTACATTCACTTTGGATAATAACACTGGAGAGATGAGCGGAAGCGCTCTCTTTTCCGCTCTCCCTCTCTCTCTCCCCCCCCCTCTCTCCCTCTCCTGACAGCCTGTCAGTATCTCATGCAGCTCACTGATCCAGTAATGAGTGACCCGACAGTGAAGAATACATATATTTATAATGATTAGTTTAGCTTGTTCCAGAGGTAGATAAAATAGCTAAGTGTGTTAGGTCTAACTCTTGTGTTTCGCTGCGCTTACCGATCCGGCGGGCGGAGCTGCAGGATTTCTGCTTCACACAGGTTGCATATCGCTATTTTACTGTCTTTTTCAGACACCTTAAAATAATGCCAGACCGGTGAAGCCATTTTGGCGAGCTTGTTTTGCCGCACACAGAGAAAAGTGTCATGTATTTTACGTCATGCGATCGGCTCTCGCGATCGGCATGTTTAGAGAGCACCGATCGATCGGTAGAGAGTGAGTATCGATCGGTGACCGATTGATCGGAACATCCCTACTATTTACCGTGATTATTTGTGAACATGATACACTTTGCATTATTATGTGTCCATAATACACAGGAATACTTCTCGTAACATGCTGTCTGGCAACAAAGTCATTGTACTGTGCTGATGTTGCTTGGTTGTTAGCTGTTTATTGTCTGGAAAAAAGCTCAATAAAGTCTAAGTGAAAATAAATAAATAATGAATCTCTCACTTTCTCAGGGCCCCATGTGTGACCTGCTGTGGTCGGACCCCGATGATCGCGGTGGGTGGGGAATCTCTCCCCGAGGTGCCGGCTACACCTTCGGACAGGACATCTCTGAAACCTTCAACCATGCCAACGGCCTCACTCTGGTGTCCCGCGCCCATCAGCTGGTTATGGAGGTAACACACACCAGTTAATGTTTTTAATTTCCGTGACTATATTAAGCCATTTCAAGTGTCATTATACCACCTAGCTCCACGCCAACTTTAAGATTTCTGGCTTCTTTAAAATAAATCTCATCAGTAACTTTTCAAAGTCCAGATTGGCATAAATGAGATCAACGACACAACACTTAAAAAAAGAGAAAGCGTCACCTTTTTATAACCGGTGTGCCTATTACTCCCGTTATTTCCCTCCTCCATAACATTGAGTAGCAGTGCCAGTAGTTCAGTTTTCATGACAACTATCGCTGGTGTGTATAATTGTGCACAAGACCAAATGGCCTTCAGAATGACCATACAGCCAGTTTCTCACAAGCAAGGTAGCCTTTAAAATGTATTTGTTTTTAAACTGAGTCCCGTGAGTGTTCACTCGACATTCAAGACACTGGGACTAGATCACAACATTTTCAGAAAACTCGACGGGACGGGAGTGCAAAATTGAATTGCCAATTTTTTTTAACCAAATTCTCTCCTGTGTCGAGCTCGGCTACACACATTTATCCGTCAGAGTGTTCGTATGTTGTTGACTTCCAACCCGATATGATAGCTGTACTGACGACGCCATCTTCACCCGTCTCTCCTCTGGAGACTCGAGCTGCCGTCACATACATTTGTTTTCTTATGGTGTTAAAACTGCCTGATGGCTGTGCTCAAATACGCTAGCAGTTTTTCCAGCAAGGCTTTTATAGCAATGCAACTAACTGTTATTTTAATTAATATGCAACCCATTTATTATAAAAATAAATCATTAAGTTCAGGTTCTGGGACAGATAACAAATATTTAGTGTACTATCTTGTAAGCAGCACATCTCAAATGTACAAAGCTGGATCCAGTAAATGTTGCCGCATTTTGGCTTTAGCAAAGTTATTTAAAGATTACGTTTAATTACATTTCCTTTCACTGAACTAACTAATGAAGTCGGGTTTAGTTCCTGCTCGATTATAGAACAACACCGGTAGTTTTGTATATCAGTATTGTCATACTGATATTTTGTACAAACTGTGAAGTCCACTGAGACAAATGTAACATTTGTGATATTGGGCTATATAAATAAACATTGATTGATTGATAGTTGAATTTTCCCTGGAAGATGTCAGGTGTTTGAAATAGAATAACCACAATTTGAAATGTATAAACGCATTTATTGTTTTAAGCTTTAGCCCTTTTATTTCCTTCAAATTGACACATGCTCAGTGGACTAAAGCGGACTGTAGAATCAGAAAGTCCTCGCGTCTCCATGGCAACCCAATGTAATGCAGTTGGAGCAGTGCAGTACTCCTCCTGTTGCTGTTTCTGTACCAGCTTCATCTGACACACACTCTGTGTTCAAGTCAAATCTATTTATATTACTGGGCTGGTGCAGACTATAAGAAAAAGTATTCTATTATTTAAAATATATATATATTATCAGCCTATAAAAACAGATCGACTTAAGTAAGCATTTAGCTATAAATAATGCTGCATTTATTCATGATAACTGAAACTTCTTCTCTTTGGACCATTATGCGAAAAAGATTTGCCTTGCCTTTGATCTTTCAAAGCCCAAACAGAGCTTGATTTCATGAAAGCGAACATGTTCAGTTTGTTGATGCCAGCCAGAATGCACTTTGAATAAAAGTGAATTCATTATTCTTCTGTACTTTTCAGATTCAAGCGCATACATCAAAATATATCACACACTTTATGTAGGTTACGATAAGACTTTATTGATCCTCAGTGGGAAACACAAGCTATCCATAAATATATAAAGTCAAACAAAAAGTGCTCTACCAGCAGCAATAAGTGTTGACCACATTAATGAATAATTCAAATCCTATAATATATTTATATCATTCTAAAATGACCCATTCAGCATATTGAGGACTTAATGTAACTAACGTGAATTTGAGTTTAACTTCTGCAACCTTTCAAAAGCAGGGCTTTTTACTTGGGAATGGTACCCTTTAGTGTTACTTTACTGTTATTAATGTGAAGAATACTATTGGAAGAGTACTTGCCTATTGTCCCTTTACGGATGAATACAGTAGGATCATGAAAACATTTAACAATGAACATGCTTTTGCACTTTCAGGGCTACAACTGGGGTCATGATAAGAATGTGGTGACCATCTTTAGTGCTCCAAACTACTGCTACCGCTGCGGAAACCAGGCAGCCATCATGGAACTGGACGACACTCTCAAATATTCTTTGTAAGTATAAACACTTTGTATATTTCAATTTCGCTTAGGGCTGCCATCAGGGAAGTAGCATGGTGAGAGTCAGGCAGGGCCGCAGAGACAGGTTCAGCCACGACCCGAAGTCCACGACTTAATCCAGAACTCAGGATAGAGGATCCAAGACACAGGAGCAAGAGGATCAGCCTCGACTCCGGAGCCCGGCGTAGATATAGACACAAAAGAAAAAGAAAATTTGGGGGAGGCTGGGTTAATCGGAACATGCAAATACACAGACAGGCACACGTAGGGAGCAAGGTCCCCGCTGGGGCCTTAGTTGGAATTGGTGAGAGGTAAGGAGGTACGCTGTGACTACGGCATAACACTCCCCGGCTGGAAATAGGCCCCTCTGCAAACCTGTTTCCCTCCAATAAAACCTCATGAGTTCATGGAGGGAAAAGGTTTTGGATAAAGAGAAAATAGAAAGAGTAGTAATAACCTTAGTTTTAAATATAAGATCCAAGTTTTTAGGATTGAAGTGAAAGAGCAAGAACCAAAATGTAGGTGAAGAGGCACATCGTATCTGCGTCAAAGCACTCTCATTAGGTTATTTTATCAACTATAAACTTTATCAAAAGGAAGGTCTTAAGCGTACTCTTAAAAACGGATAGGCTGTCGGCCGCCCGAACACAACCTGGAGCTGATTCCACAAAAGTGGAGCTTGATAAGAAAAGGCTAGAAGGCCAGAGAGAGAAGAAGTGAGTTTTAAGTGTTGATTTAAAAACCCCTATTGTCTGGGCCGACCTCACGTGGAGGGGCAGAGTGTTCCAGAGCCTAGGGCCCGCTGCTGCGAATGCTCAGTGCCCTCGGGTTTTGAGCCTGGTCTTGGGCACTATCAGCAGCAGCTGGTCAGTCGACCTTAAGGCTCTGGCTGGGTGTGTAGCGATGGAGGAGTTTGGCTACATAGGCCGGAGCCAGCCCATTTAGGGCTTTGAAAACAAATAAAAGGAGTTTAAAATCAATTCTGAACCGAACTGGAAGCCAGAATTGGGGTGATGTGGTCACGCTTTGTGGCCAGTGAGAAGATATGCAGCTGCATTCTGAACTAGCTGTAGGTGTCTAATTGAGGCCTGGTCCATACCCACATACAGAGCGTTGCAGTAGTCCAGTCTCGAGGTAACAAAGGCGTTAATAACCCTTTCTAGGTCTTTAAAAAATAAAAACGACTTGGTCTTAGCCAATAGTCGTATTTTGAAAAAGCAGGTCTTGACTACGGTGCTGACCTGCTTATCAAATTTAAAAGCGCTAGTGAAGTAAATATTACATTATTTGCTTGTTTACATAAGCAATTGTGCTTACTTTCCACCACTGGCTGATAAGAACTGAAAATAAAAACAAGGGTGAAAATAATCCACACGATTCATTAGCTCAGATTATGAATGCAATGTTTTAGTGAACCTCATCAGGCATTAAAGGGCACATATTCTGCTCATTTCATGTTGATATTTGTATGGCTCTTTTCACCCTCTGTCTGAAACCAGAGCCCAGTCTGCTCTGATTGGTTAGCTGGCCATCTCTGTTGTGATTGGTCAACTGCTTAGAGATGTCCCTTAGCCTAGCACATAAGGAGTCCAATCTTAATGTTTCAGTCAAGCTCCCAGGAAGTGCGCCGGCCATTAAAGCACATTTTCGTTACGGCATAACGCGGTTACTGCACTACACATTTTAGTAGACAACCTCCTTTGGGCCCTAAAATACTTTTTCCCATTGATTTACATTGGGAAAGAGACTTCTGTAAATCACCGTATAATTTTTTAGCTAAATAAACAACTTAACAGTTATTTTCCCTCTCAATGAATTTGACAGTGGGGCTTAAGGAAGAATCAAGTGTGCATGCTCTATGGGCCCAGATACAGGTATTTTTTTAAATCTACAGTCGCTCCAGTTTGGGCTTCAGGCACCACTGAGCAACTCTCATCGGAACTAATGGGGCCACTCCATGTTTTCAGGCAGGGGGGGGGGGTGTTTGGGAGAGAAACTCACTTTGGGATTTTAGCCTTTGCAGACCATTTACATGCAAAGAAAACCTATAGAACACAAATCTGCTCCTCCTAATATCAGCACCTCTTTCCCAGCAAAATTCTCTCCACTCATAATGGCTTGGTTGTAGGCAACATCAGCGTCCGCCCGCTCTGCAAAAATCATTTCCACACTCAAATAATTCATAAATTCTTATAAATAATATAAACCAATACAATAATCACCTATGAATTTACTAATCTAAAAAGTATTAGCACGCCATGTATTGTTGCACACACTTACTTATATCTCCATTGAGTAGGAGCCAAACTGTTTAGAGTGCAATATCTTTATGTTTTGGTGTGCAGAATCTTCGTCGTGCACCGCCCGGTCCATGTCATACTCAACCTGCCTGCCCTCATTTGTTGGCCAGTACCTGTCCACCTCTGCTCCTCGTACAAGGGCTGGATGCCTTGGTGTGAGAGGTAAAACATATACAGTGGGGCAAAAAAGTATTTAGTCAGCCACCAATTGTGCAAGTTTCTCCCACTTAAAAGATGAGAGAGGCCTGTAATTTTTCATCCTAGGTATACCTCAACTAAAAATTCCAGAAAATCACATGTCTGATTTTTAAAGAATTTATTTGCAAATTATGGTGGAAATAAGTATTTGGTCAATAACAAAAGTTCATCTCAATACTTTGTTATATACCCTTTGTTGGCAATGAAAGAGGTCAAACGTTTTCTGTAAGTCTTCACAAGGTTTCACACACTGTTGCTGGTATTTTGGCCCATTCCTCCATGCAGATCTCCTCTAGAGCAGTGATGTTTTGGGGCTGTCGCTGGGCAACACGGACTTTCAACTCCCTCCAAAGATGTTTTATGCGGTTGAGATCTAGAGACTGGCTAGGCCACTCCAGGACCTTGAAATGCTTCTTACGAAGCCACTCCTTTGTTGCCCGGGCGGTGTGTTTGGGATCATTGTCATGCTGAAAGACCCAGCCACGTTTCATCTTCAATGCCCTTGCTGATGGAAGGAGGTTGTCACTCAAAATCTCACGATACATGGCCCCATTCATTCTTTCCTTTACACGGATCAGTCGTCCTGGTCCCTTTGCAGAAAAACAGCCCCAAAGCATGATGTTTCCACCCCCATGTTTCACAGTAGGTATGTGTTCTTTGGATGCAACTCAGCATTCTTTCTCCTCCAAACACGTCTAGTTGAGTTTTTACCAAAAAGTTATATTTTGGTTTCATCTGACCATATGACATTCTCCCAATCCTCTTCTGGATCATCTAAATGCTCTCTAGCAATCTTTCAGACGGGCCTGGACATGTACTGGCTTAAGCAGTGGGACACGTCTGGCACTGCAGGATTTGAGTCCCTGGCGGCATAGTGTGTTACTGATGGTAGCCTTTGTTACTTTGGTCCCAGCTCTCTGCAGGTCATTGACTAGTCCCCCCGTTGTGGTTCTGGGATTTTTGCTCACCGTTCTTGTGATCATTTTGACCCCATGGGGTGAGATCTTGCGTGGAGCCCCAGATCAAGGGAGATTATCAGTGGTCTTGTATGTCTTCCATGTGATTTCCTGGATTATTTCCCCCCATTCTGTCTCTCATAGTTGAAGTGTACCTAGGATGAAAATTACAGGTCTCTCTCATCTTTTTAAGTGGGAGAACTTGCACAATTGGTGGCTGACTAAATACTTGTTTGCCCCACTGTATATACACTGAACTACTGAACGTGGACCTCAATTAAAGGTCTCCTAATATGCTATTTTTAGGCATATATTATGGGTCTCAGATATATAAAAATATATAAAAAAACATGTCTATGATATGTTTCGCTCAAAATACCAAACAGATAATTCATTTTAGAAATCCCTCATATCCCTCTATTTCAGCCCTGTTAGAGAAGTGCAGGTTATGTGCTAAGGTTCCTTAACTTGAAAAAAAAAAGGAGGAGGTGGAGCTAATGAATTCTACGAGATACTCAGCTAAATGCTGCCGTGATTAAACGCCATATTATGTTCCAAACCACATCAATGATTATTTCTGAAACAGTATGGAGCTCAAATGCTTTTTCTCTTGTGGGTTTACAAGGTGAGTTCCTTTTTAGATTTTCTGCTTTTTATACATACTCTCTCCAGTACAGGTTAGCTCTGAGTGTTAGCGATGCTTGCTAATGTAAACAAAGACCATATTACGTCCAAAATAGTTGGGCATCGTTTCTGATAGCACTGTTTCTGATAGTGCCGTGGGCCCACATTTCCGATATTACGTCATATCGGATGCAAATCTGGATCAGCTCAGTTGTACCCACGTTTTTAGAGATTTGGGTACCGAGGAAAAGAGAGAGGGTTTTGTTTTCTGATACTTTGTGAGTTCTCTTACACACCGGGACAGTGGCGGACTGGCAATAGGGACGTTCGGGACGAATCCCGATGGGCGGTACCGAAGTGGGCCGGTCGGACGATGTGGGCCGGTCGGATAAGGTCACTAGCACCCTCCCCCCCTTGACAATTTACTAGCAGTACCGAAGTGGGCGGCGTGAGATGCCCGGCTGATTTTTAGTCCCAGTCTGCCAAACTGATTTTATATATTCATGCCTCTGATTGGCTTACCCTGATATTCTTACCATTAACGAACCTCACTTCCCATGCCAACCCATCCCAATCATGTACAAACCAATCAGAGTGCAACAGGCCATACACAGCTACTTTGTTTTCAATGTACAAAATGAACCACCCATACAACTGACATCTATTTGTAAGAAGACTTTTTAAAGTTGAAACACATGAAAGACCATTGGAAAATATGGATTAATCCTCCAGAAATCTGATTTGACCCTATTGAGCCCATTTCAACTGTAGTGTTGCAAAGAATACAAATATTAATAATTCATAAAATTATTATTATCTGTTAAGCTGAGGCTGGCTAGCAGCTGTATTCTGGAGGTCAGAGGTCACCAGTGTTGCAGGGAGTCCAGGTGGATGACCCTAACTGCGTTCTGAGCGTTCCTCCCGGATGTCCTGGTCCTCCTCTGCAGCCTTGCTCCTCCTCCCAGCAGGGGAAGCTGCTCCAGAAGGAGGCAGCGGCCCTGTGGAGCTTCAGCCAGTGCGGTCAGGGCCCTCAGGGAGTACATGACCAGAGCCTTCTTCCTCTCCTTGTCCTTCTCCTCCTCTCCGTCCTGGGACACCAGACTGAGGAGGATGGGTATGACGTCCAGGTCCAGACACTGTTGCCTTACCTACAATCAGTGATGTAGAGTCAACAAGCACATTTACTCTACAACTCAAGTAAATAGTAACCATATAAATCAACGTACTATCTGTGTTCACTGTTGCCCCTTTCACACCAACGCGTTTTCAGCTCCGGCTGGGAGCTGGAGCTGAAAAGTACCTGTTTTTCCTGTTCACACCGCAGAGGCGCCGCCTCTTAGCTCCGGCCTAGCTAGCCTAGAGGCAAGAGCTTCGGAGCTAAGAGGTGGCGTCGCTTACGTTTCTCTTACAGTAATTACAGTAAAGTAATTCACAGCCTCTTCCCTCTTCTCTCTGTGAGGAGCAGCAGGTTCAGCTTTCAGAACAAAGTAACACAAAACTAAAATGGCATTCATTTTTTAAATATGTCGTGTAGTAATAGATAAAAAAATGTTCTTCTCAAGAGAGTAACAGAATGTGTATTTTATGTTAGTATTTCAAAAAATCTCCTGGGGGACAATCCCAGTTGGGTTTTCAGCATGTTAACTCTTTCACCTGTGGGGAAGTTGCAGGATTGGCTCCAGGTCGCCCTTTTTATTTACTACAAGACAAATGTGCCTTTTTATTTCATATAGTTCAGTTTTGATGAGACAGGGAAATAATCTAATTCTCATGCGTGGCGTTTCACTGTCAAGGGGAGCGTGTATGTAATTACATTGCAAATACTGACTGAGCCAACCACTGTATGGGTTAGCCCTACCATAGATTACCCAACCAAAATACTCTCTCGCAACTGCCGACCCGTATTACGCATGCGCAGATCTAAGATCCAGTAGAAATGATAAAAAGTAAAAGTCTGCTGCTTATTGTTCTACTAGGCCAAAATAGAGTCAAAGAGTATATGAGAGTGAGAGTGTGTTAATTCATATATTTGGCAGTTTAAAGTAAGTCTGTAGATTTGTTTGTGTGTGTGTGTTTCCTGTATAGGCCTCTCACGATAATTAATTTTGTTGGATACATTTTCCCGGAAATTATTGCGATGAACGATAATATTGTCGGCACCGTTGTATGACCATTTTAGACCACTGACATAATGATAATATATAATAATAATTCAAGTACATCCTTTCAAACTGCTAATCACATCCTCATGTAAATGGCAATTTATCGGAGTTCATTTTTATTTATCGTACGATAAGTCAATGAATTGCTTATCGCGACAGGCATTCAACAATAAAACAGTGGAAACAAACATGTGTTTGACTTTCATTAGTGAATGAAAACTGTGTGTCCTTTATAGTCTGTGTCGAATATGTGTATTTGTATATATTGTATATCCTATATATATGCTAAGGTCCCGCTGCTGACACGATAGCAGTCATTTTGTGCGCATATGTGTAATTAAACCCATGATATCAAAATCTCACACCAGCCAGGTACCCAAAGTTGGCAACCCTGCGTAAACGGTGACGTGATGACGCAGCAGCGGCAGCTCTGGGCGGTGTGAACAGAGCGGGAGCAGAAAAGGGAAACCGGAGCTGAAACCAGAAAAGCTCTAGCTCGGAGCTAGAAAGGGAAAAGCGCTGGTGTGAAAGCCGCATGAAAGGCTCTTTGCCCTCCCTATGGTTAGTATGGCCAAAACTATTGAAACAATCGTTAGATGCGTCAAAGAAAGGTTTTTCGAGTTGATGATCCAGATGAAAAATCCACCTGCCCGTACCGTTGTGATGAATAGGGAAATTGCAGCGCGTTTTTTCCTCTTGTGGAAGTGTTTTGGCCGTTGTAGCAAGTATGCTCCTGTCGGCACCGTAGAAGTTACTAGAGAGGTCCTAACGTTTTTGTACCTAACTCTAAACACGTCTGTTCTGCTCCAACATTTTATCATAGTCTACAGGGATGCGGCGAGTTTACATGCAGGCTTATGTCAAAAGGAGCTTTGACATTGCTTGTGTAATTACTCTCACTTTCAGAAGGGGGGACCAAAGTTCCTCACTCCAGCTTTAGGGTTCAGACAGAGCACAAACTCTCCCGGTTGAATCATCAAAACAACAAAAAATCAACAAATGTGGGGGAAACAGATTAGAAAAGCAGTGCCACAGTGCGGGGGAAAACGCAACCATCAAGCTGTTGCAAGGCTTTTGTAAAGCTGTACCGTAGACGACATTATCGGCAAACATAGCAGTTTGTTCTGACTTGATTGCTCCACTATTTGCCTGAAAGCACTGCTGTCCCACAGAAAACAGCAACGTCAGCCGCAACCTACAGTCTCTGGCTCCTAAATCTGTTTATTCAATAAACCTTTTTTTTGCAGTTTGAGATCGAACAAAAACCATGAAAACAGATTTGTTCCTTCTTTTTTACTCTATAGCAACATAAACTGAGGCTTTATTGTGTAGTGGCATTTTTATAGACAGAATAAAACCCCCAAAACAAGTTGTAATAATTCAAACTTGAGGTCTGAACATGAATCTGATAAAACCTCGAATTAGGAATTTGCTGTGATAAAAAAGTGTCAAGGTGAGAGTTTGTACCTTCGTTGGTGATCGCAGCGTACATTATGACTCCGGCAGCGTTGGCCTGAACCTCTACGTCTTCGTCCCGCAAGCAGTCGACCAGGACAAGGGAAGCACCTCCTCCTCACACCACCTGCCGCTATCGTCCTCACACACACTGAAACCAGGAGAAACAGGTGTTCTTTTAATATAACTTTGAACGTGTAATTACAATCCGCTGTAAGGTTAGAAAGGATTTATTTGACCTATGAAGGTCAAAATAAACTGCAGGGGTAACATTTAGGTCGAAGTTAAAATGGTGAAAGGAACTTATATGAGCTGAGCTTCAGTTTAAAGGCAGAGTTCACTTTTTTCTTGCATGTTCGTATGTCGCGCTGCCTCACATATCCTGTGTTTTTGATTGTTGGGCACGTACTTCAGAATTGAAGCATAGAAAAACGCACTGTTGAAAAGCAAGCTATGTGTGTTTTAGCATAAGCAAACATGCTCAAAGAAGCTGAAGTTTCGAAAGCTTGAAGTAGAAACACTGAGATGAGTTGTTTGATATTTGCATCAGATACATGGCAATTTAGGCTTGAAAGGGGCCACATTCTGCCCATTTCAGGTTCCTATTTGTATGTAGTGTCTCTACTGTGACATGTCTCCATGCTTTAATGTTCAAGTAGAAGTAGTTCTTTATTTTCCTCATACTGCCTGTGCTGCAGCACCTCTTTTCCCCCTCAGTCTGACACCAGAGCCCAGTATGCTCTGATTGGTTAGCTGGCCGGCTCTGTTGTGATGTCCTGCCCCTTAGCCTATCACGTACAATGTGTTGGAGTGTGTAGGAGAGAAACTCCCACTGGAGGAACTTCAGGATTTTAGACATTAGCCGCTTTCACACCAAGTACTTGCCGTACTTAGTGGCCAGCACTTATACCTCATCACACCTTCGGTGTTTCAGGGCCGGTTCGGAGCTAGAGCTTGAAAAGCACCGGGTTTTCCTGTTCACACCGCAGCGGAGCAGCCTCTTAGCTCCGGAATCCGGTTCATTTCGAGCACCAAAAAATGTCCGGCCAGAGCAAAAGCACTGCATACGTCATGCTTACGTCGAGGCGGGGAAGGGGCAGGGGCGGGATCAACTCCTGAACAACAACAAAAAAGCCGGCGTTTTATCCAGTTTGTACACAACGATGGAGAAAACGTAACAAGCAGCTGTGGTCCACTGAAGAGACCAGCTACCTACTGGGAATCTGGTCTTCCGAAGAGGTACAGAGGAAGCTGGAGCACAATTGGCCATTGTTGTTGTTGTCCGGTGTCAGCTGTGAGGGGTTTCCGCGCGGTTTGGCTTATGAAGCAGGCACGCAAACGGTTACGTCATGACGCAAACGATGACACAATGACGCAGCACCAGTCGGACTCTGGGCAGTGTGAAAAGAGCCGGAGCTAAACCGAAAGAGAACCGGTTCTGAACTGAAAAGCTCTAGCACGGAGCTGAACCGGAGTTGCGTTTGGGTGTGAATGAGGTTATTAGTGCCGCACTTAGTACCCCCATGGAACTAAGTACAGATCGCGTTCACACCGGAATAAGTTCCCTGGGGGAGGATTACGCAATGAAGCCGCTGACATCACTTCTTCTTCTTCTGCTTTGGGTTTACTGGCAGGCCGCAAACCACTTCACGGCGTATACTGCCACCTGAAGTTCCCGGACGGAAGTCCCCCGGAGTTGGGAAGGCTTCAGTAGAAGCTGCTGGGTGTCCCAGCAGCTTCTACTGAAGCCTTCCGAGTAAATCGCCAGAACGCCGACACCTCCTCATCACTCCACCATAAGTTGCATAAATGATTCTCTCTCCGTTGGTGAGCGGGGCTAATGCTAATGCTAATAATGCTAATGCCAACAAATACAATGGCGGCTTCACAAAACTTTTCAGAGTTTTACGGGGCGTGGTTTGCAATTCGCCCAACCAATTAAGCTTAGTTTAGGCACTGAAGGGAGTTGAAGTGTCACTTGAAGTTAAAGATATAAAACTGCTTTTCCTCCACAATGTAAAATAAACAAATAAAATAAGTTAAGAGAATTAACCTGAGGGCCATCAACGCTGCCGTCGCCTCTCTGCGGATGTCTGTGGAGCTGTCGGATAGTTTGTGGAGCAAGGAGCGAGACACCGTCAGAGGCCAGAGCCGGCAAGAGGGTCCAGACAGGAGCAGAGCTGAGGGTGGAGAGGAGCAGCACCTGCACATCCTCTTCTCCTCTCTGAGCTTCAGCATTAGTTTAGGAACCAGAGTCAGAAGAGCCTCTGCACCTGCAGGGATACAGGCTCAGGTCAGACACACTTTTGGGAGGAAGGAAGAAAGATGAACAGATATTTGATGACCCAAACTATTTGTCAAAACATACATAACTTTTAACAGCATTTCAATGTAGCAATGTATTTATTGCATCAATGTAGCACTGCTGATTCAGTGTATTGACCTGTTTAATGAAAACACTGATCATTCACCAGTGATTAGTTTTTTAACTGGCCGTTATGAAACTGACTCGAGAACAAGTATTGACCCCCAGTGAGAAAGAAAACTATGGTTGCTGCAGCAAGGAGAGAAATAAGATACCTAGGGGAATTCAATGAAACAATTATAATAATACCAATTTAAATATAATAATAATGATAATAATAATTATAATATAGTAGTTTTACTGTCAAATGTATTGTTGCTGCTTTTGACAATTGCTGCAAATTAAAACTATTTTTATTGTATTTGTTTTATTTTTAATTATATAATACCGAAAATCCTAGATATTAAGTCTTCAGATATGTAGGGTGAAAACACATTATAATGGCAACAGTGATTGGTATAGCATACATACATTTAGTACACTAATATAAATAATGCATTCTGTATGGAAATTGATGCCAATTTTATTAACAATAAGATTCTGGAAATAATTATAATAATAATTAATCAGTTAACTTCTGCAAAATAATGACTTCGAATCTCAAAATAGTGACCTATGTTGTAAAAACAAAGAAACATCTTTAAGTTTAAGAAAAATGAATGAAAAAAATAATAATTAAACAGTGAAGATGTTAGGTAATAATGTTCTGCTGGTAGATTGTTGTGTTGTTATTTTAGTTTGTGTGTTTTTATTTGACTGTAAAAGTTTGTTAAGTAACTGGCAGTTGTGATGACAGGCCATCTATCTTTGAGTGAATGATACATTCCATCGTGGGCTATTACGGAGCCTACACACGGCGGCGTGCGTTGCCGCTTCAACTCTTCTGCCCATTCACCTTTGAATGGGGTGACGTCACGATTCGCCGAACTGCATTGTGGGAGCAAAGCGTAGCTTCTCTCGCGGTGCTCGCTGCAAAAGTAGAGCAATGTTCTACTTTTGCCGCCTCGACGGAGGCGTCAGCCAATCGAATCATATGCCAGTGCAAGCTCTAGCCAATCAAACCGCATGCCTTGTGTGTCTGGGGCGGGAGATTCATGTGATTGGTGTTGGTCGAGTTTTCAGCCCCCCCGCCGGCAGGCGACAAACGCACGCCGCCGTGTGTAGGAAGGCCGTACGCAGCGTCCACACGGCGGCGTGCCGTTGAATAAGCACCGGTGAGCTTGTCTGAAACTCCACCAACAACCAATCACATGAATCTCCCGCCCTGGACACACAAGCACGCGGTTTGATTGGCTAGCTCTTGTACTGGCATATGATTTGATTGGCTGACGCTTCCGCCGAAGCTTCAAAAGTTGAAAATTGCTCAACTTTTGAAGCGAGCAGCGCTCCCACAATGCAGTTCGGCCAATCATGACGTCACCCCCATTCAAAGTGAATGGGCAGAAACGCGCTGCCGTTTCAACGTGCAACCAATCAGATAACAGCTGTTTGTAGCCGCGCAAACTAGCAGCGGAGGTAACCATAGAAACTAAACATAGATTATTTTCACCGCAAAACTCTCTGCCCAACCATGTGGTGAGTAAAGAGCAAATCTATCTAAATAATCTAAGAAATAAATGAATATATGACTAAAATCTCAAAATAGTGATAATTAGACAGGGAGTTGAGTTGTGTTTCCCACTTGTTTGTGTAATAAGGATAGTTTCAGAATCGGTTTTATTACCAAGTGGGTTTACACATACGAGGAATTTGCTTTGGAATAAATGGTGCATGAGACACAGAAAGAAGAATACAGACCAAAAATAGTACAATTATAAAAGCTATTCCAAAAAACTATTTTAAGATTATTATAATAAGACAATATTTACACAAAATATTATGTGAGAAACTGAGTAGTAAAATATCATAAAATATGACGGTACGGTTACCTGCAGGCATCAGAGTAAGGCGGTTCAGCACTCGTTGGACGTTTCTTCCTGCAGGATGAGGAGGAGTCGTCCATTAGCTCTGAGAGGTGAGGGAAGGAGGAAGGAGGAGGAGAGCAGGGCCTGTCTGCAGGAGGAGACAGCAGAGACCTTCACTATCCCAACAGTACATGTTAAACTGCCATCGTCCATGAAGTGGTGTTTTCTGTTAACGTTGTATTGTATCCACGCATAGAGTGGTGCAGTGTGACGTATTTTTGTAATCTGATCTGGAAGTTAGCATTGCAGGGGGCTCCCTCGACGAAAAGCAAAGGGATTTTTACATTGGATTTTGGAACAGTGCCGATTGCCGAACATAAACTGAAACTAAAAACGAAATGTCCCCAACAGTAAGCTAAAGAAGGTTAATGTTCGGCGTGATTGCGTTAGTAGTGATATTTAGTCACTTGTTAGAAACAGCTGTTTTTATGACAGCTTTGGACTTCACGAGTGGGGGCACCTTACTGACTTATTTATTATGTCGTAGAAACTACACTTAAACAAGATCTTAGCTTGGAGTTTTACCACAGATCTTACTTCAGGCAGCTAAACAAAAAACACACTAAATGACAGTTGATTTTGGGACGAGGGAATAGGAAATGGTATAATATGTATAACTCCTTTCCGGATTTTAGGACTCATTCCTGCACCCCTTTATTTATTTCTGTCTGTGTGTGTGTCTGTCTGTCTGTCTGTCTGTCTGTCTGTCTGTCTGTCTGTCTGTCTGTCTGTGTGTGTGTGTGTGTGTCTGTCTGTCCGTGTGTGTGTCTGTCTGTGTGTCTGGGCTGTCTGTCTGTGTGTCTGTCTGTGTCTGTCTGTGTTGTTGTGTCCGTCTGTGTGTCTGTCTGTGTGTGGTGTGTGTGTGTGTGTGTGTGTGTGTGTGGTTGTGTGTGTGTGTGTGTGTGTGTGTTTGTGTGGTGTGTGTGTGTGTGTGTGTGTCTGTCTGTTTCCCTACCTGCCCGATTCTTGTGGCGGTCAGCAGATGAAGCAGCTCGCAGGTTTTGCTCCTTACTATTGAATCTTCATCCTTAAGCAACACTTTTAACTGCTGCTCCAGAAAACCCTGCAGAATTGGTACTTGTGTATGATTTTCTCTGAATAACATGCCATCCTAGAGAAACGAAATAAATGTAATATATGATGTAGTGGTAACAAATCAATGCAACAAGCGTAAGTGGAAATAAAATACATATCTAGAAGGGACTACACTATAGTGAAAATACTTTATAAGAAATACATTTCTACATTCAACATCCTACTTGCTTAAACAGTGCAGTGAAGTTAAAGTATCAGGATTAAAACATTTCACAATCAAGAAAACATCATTATTATACAAGGGAAAACAAAATAAATGTCCAATAAAAAAATAAGAAACTGAATAAACATGTTTTGACAAACTTAAAAAACTTCAAATGCACGCTCAATAGGGTGTTGTAGTCTGGAGATTGACTTTGGCCAGTCTGAAACCTTCCACTTCTTCCCCTGACAAAGTCCCTGGTTGTTTTGGCCGTGTGTTTTTGGGTCGTTGTCCTTGCTGCAGGATGAAGGATCTCCCGATCACTTTGATTGCACTCTCTCTTTAAAATGGCAGACAAAATGTTTTGTAGACGTCTGAGTTCATTAGCTGCTGCCATCATGTGTTACATCATCAATGAAGATCAGTGAGCCCGTCCAGAAGAAGCCAAGCCATGACATCACCTCCACCATGTTGCACAGATGAGATGTGTGTTTGGGATCATGAGCAGATCCTTTCTTTCTCCACACGTGGCCTTTCCATCACTTTGGTAAAGGTTAATCTTTGACTCGTCAGTCCATAGCACTTTGTCTAAGAACCTTTGAGGCCCGTCTCTGTACTAATTGGCAAATTAAAACCGGCCTTCTCATTGCTAATGAGTGGTTTTGCATCTTCTGGTGTAGCCTCTGTACTTTTGTTCCCAAAGTCTTCTGCTAAAGGTGGATTGTGAGACCTGCCCTCCTGCCCTCTGGAGGTTGTTGGTGATGTTTCTTTACAGTTCTCACAATGTTTCTGTCCTCAGCTGCTGATGTTTTCCTTGGTCGACCACTTTGAAGTGTGATGCTCAGTACACCAGTGCTTGCTTTCTTCTTAAGGACATTCTAAATGGCTATGGCCAATGTTTGTGCAACGGCTCTGATGTATTTTCCCATCTTCTCTCAGTTTCAAATTGCTTGATTTTCTCCCAGACAGCTCTCTAGTCTGCATGTTGGTTACACCGTTTACAAATGCAGTCTGCACAGGCAAAGCCCAAAGCTCAAACTGAGAGCAGACAGGCAGTGCTATTTATTGTTAGAATAATCAATGTAGCAGGACACACCTGCAGTCACATGTTCCAACACTTTGCTCACTTGGAAAATGGGTGGGTTTTTAAACAAAAGGTGCTATCTTCTCAGTTGTCTAACAGATCTAGATGTACATACCTGGAATGAAAATCTGAAATACTGACCTTTTGTCTCATATTCATCTTTTGATGTCAAACCTAATTGTTTTCAGTGTACAGCAAAAATAAAGCAATTGGCCTCGCGTTCCAATAGTTTTGGAGGGGACTGTATATGCAGTAAATATTAAATGTGAATTTGCAGTTTGGCTACTGATGGTCTGCTGAGAGTCTGAGGGAGGGTTCAAGTTAAAACATATCTTTGATATAGTTAAATGCATCATGTCGGCTGCTTGCAGAGGTGGGGAGAAGTACTCAGATCTTATACTTGAGTAAAAGAAGAAGTACCAGAGTGTAGGAATACTCTGTTTCTTAGTAAAAAGTAAAAAGTATTGGCCATCAAATGATACTTAAAAGTACCAAAGTAACTCATTATGCAGATTGGTCCATTTCAGAAAAATATATATGATATGTTTGATTATAATCATTATGTGTTTATCAAAGCTGCAAAGGTGGATCACATTAGTATGATTTGATTTACTGCTGGGTTTGTGAATTTAGGTCCAGGTGACTAAGTTCTTATTTAAGTCAATCTCATATATGCTTAGGTATTAAATACATAAAAACATGTAAAAGTAGAAATATTTACCTCTGAATTGTTTGTGGAGTAAAGTACAAAGTAGCACAATGTGAACAATATGTATGTAAAGTACAAGTACCTCATAATTGTACTTAAGTGCATTTCATCAAGTAGGCTATACTACTACAGAACATGTAGCTACTTTTACTTTACTTGAGTATGTTCACATTGTCCTACTTCATACTTATACATTGCAGCTTTAGTTAGGCCTACTTACTTTGGAGATTGTGATTATTAATACAAAATATAAATCAAATCATTATTTATAATATATTAGTATAGGTTTAAGTTACACCTTTAATAATGTATTATAAATAATTATTTGTGTTTAACCTCCCAGTATATAAAGTATTGAAATAAAACCCCTTCTTTACAAGAAACATTGAAGTTGATCAACACAATAACGCATCAATCATTTTTAAATACATATTTTAAATGTAGGCTATATGGTGCTTAAATGGGACATTCTGCATAATAAGTAGGCTACTTTTTCTTTGGTAGCCTACTTAAAGTAGGCTATATTTTCAATTGTGATTAAGTAACATTTTGAATGCAGGACTTTTACTTGTAACTTAGTATTCGTTACCTCCGCTGACAGTGCAGGAGATCCGCTCCGGGTCCCGCAGCAGGTCGCACAGTGAGGCCAGAGCCCGCAGCCTCCGCGGCGCCTCCTGCTGCTGCAGCTCCGAGAACAGCTGAGGCACCGCCCCCCGGCCGTAGGCCACCGGAGCCCGGCTGGGGTCATACGAGAGAGCCGGCCATCCTGTGTTTGTCCAGTAACTGCACTCTAAAGCCGCTAATATCTAGAGCTAACAGGGCGCACTTGGGCAAATTAGCCTAAATGCAAAAAGACAACGTTGCCTAGTAACCGTATACAGAGAGCAGAAGGATGACGTCACTTCCGGGGTAGCCTCTAACAAACACCGAAAAAAAACATTAACCTAATGATTTTATATTCCTAACATTTTTAAAGAATTTTAAAATGTTTCATGAAATCCAATCATTTATGTTTATTCTTACTTTTATATACATATGTTATGTTCTATTCTGAAATGGAGCAATTGTCTGAAAAGTAAACCGACTGATTTATTTTTCCAGTGTAAAAATAATGGATTTTTGTGTTATCATGTTTTCAACAATACGATTGTCTCCGATACACTTTGTATCTTAAAAACGTTCTCCGACGTTACTCTGACATGAGTAACATCTCTTAACTATGTTGTTTCCTTTGTTTTATTAAAAGGTAAAAACATCCTTAAGCAATATTTAAATATAACAGAAACATAGTCCTTGAAAGACTCTGAATTAAAATTGTATTGCTGCTTTTCAGGCTATCCTAAAAATGTAATTGTATTTTTGTATCATTACGTTTCCAACATCTTTAAGATATAGGCTACCTCTTATTATTATACATTATTTGTATTAGCCTAACTATTTTTTAAATCAGCTCTGCTGTATATTATTGTGTTGTCTGCTTGTTCAGGCCTGACATGTGAACATTCTTTTTTAATTTAATTTAGTGAATTAATTTAGTTATTAATTTAGCTTTAGCTTACCAATAAAAGCAGAGTGAGCACTGGTTTTAGAAGGAAGGTGAAAAGATCTAGCATAATAGGGACCCTTTGAAAAAAAAAGAGGAAACTGAAACAATGTTAAAGAAGAAGGTAACTTCACCAAACATAGGTTTAGCTGAACCTGAGCTGGTTCAAACAACAAAAGAATCCCTGAAAGCTCGGGTTCAGTCACACCCGTTCTTAACTGCAGCTGAGATAGCCCGATGCCAAGTGACAGAGCAAAGCCATGAGAAGTTTGAATAAGGATCAATATTGCGCTAACAATGCTCCTAAAACTACTTTTCTTTGATAAGCTAGCTCATATTAAACCAAAACAAAAAGGTGAGAAAATGAACTCTTTATTAATCTGGTCTTCAAACAGACACAATGAAGTTGAAAAAAAGTAAGAGACAAAGTGTTAATCTGAAACAAAAGCAGCACTCCAGCCACTTTGAAGCTTGAAATAACAGAAATAAGCTCTTTTCTCTGCCTTTCTTTGGAAACTCCATGATGATCTGTCAGGAGATGTTACAGCCGGTCATAGAAATGTTCAGTCGGGTCCAGACTTAAACAATCAGAAAAGGGTAAACTGATATATTTTCATTTTGGAAGCCTACAGCTCAACAACTTTCAGGTTAACAAACTTCTTAAAAAAACAAACTGGCTTCAGTGTAATTTCAGAGTTTGATTTTGGCTGACTGAGCTCATATTACAAATAAAGTAAAAAAGACAAATGGAATTTCTACGAGTCTATTTCTTCTTTTTCTTGCTCTTCTTTCCTCCCTCTCCTTGCTGAGAGCTGGTGTCTCCTGCTCCACTCTTCTGGGTCCGGGTCTTTAGTTTGGGGATCATCTCTGCTGCGTAAAACATCACTTCTTTACCTGATGGAATGAAAACAGAAAATAAATCAGAAAATGTCTTGCCAACTTAAAGTGGAGCGTGACGTCACTCATTCAACAAAAAGTGTCCATTATCAATACATGATGACACAAGGATCTTATCAGTTCCAAATAATATATTTCATAAAATCAGACTTTTAACTATAACTCAAGGTATATCCTTTAGATATTTTCATTATGAATTCATCTCCAACAGGGTATATGGCTCTCCTCGAGTTATTGGGTCATTATTTCCTTTTTCAGACGGATGTTTGGAGCTTTGGGCCATCTATTTATATGAACTTAGAGAAAAGGCAGACATCTCTTTGGCTTATATATAAAACACTCGCCAACTCACAACAAAACAATATGGACTGTTAGCACGACAGGTAAGACGAGGAAGAAGAATATGTTGTTAAATGATGGATAAACCCTGAATTGAATATGTCACAACATACGTTTTAACAGGACATGAATTCAGACTTACGGGAGGAGAACTTGTCCTGACAGAGGCTGCCGTCCTCCTGCTTCACCTGGACTCTGACGCGACCTCTGAACTGCACATCCCTGTTCCACTCCCTGGGATGCATTTTGTTCTGGATAACACACACACACATCACTTTGTTAGAAAAAAAGATGTGGACACTGGGAACAACGACTACTGCATTACGGGCCCCCCGCAAACAATAGAAACATATGTATATAATACATGCGTCGCCTCTCCTCATTTGCAGTGTTTTGGGATCAATAAAGTAAATACAATTTAATCAATAAGAAATAAATTAATAAATACAAAAAGGATTCTATAGATTAATTAAATTAATATTTTATTAAATGTATACAAATATAAGGATAAATCTGGCTATTTTTTTATGACAAAAGGGGACATATAATGGGATCAATAGAAAATGACCTTTATGGCAGATTCAGATTTTAATAACTAATTTTAAATGGGGTTTTTTACCTCCACATAGACGTTCATCCCAGCCGCCGTCAGCACGTCCCTGATCTCAGCGCAGGACGGGTTCTCCACCGCCTGCACACACACAGGAAGAAGGAACATCTTCAGCTAAAATACCCTCAGTATTCCACTCAACATTTGCACATTCCTCAGTTAAAACAAGGATACTTCACAATCATATCATATTAATGATTTTGACTTTCTCGAATACTTGGCATTAAGACTAAAATAACAAGTTATATTACTATTAATATATTATCATTGTCATTATTGGTTTACCTGAGAGGGTAAAGGCAGCATTTAATGCCATTTCAGACATGAAAAAGCACTTAAACGATCAGTGTCAATATAGTTGGGAATCATTTTTGATTAATTAGTCCACTAATCATTGCCACTCTTTATGCACCAAAACAAAGTTCCTTGCATGTAGTACTGCTGAAACATCTTGAAACCGTGAAGCGTAAGAACCTTCTCTGTGGGGATCCTTCGCCCTTCAGCCAGCGTCTTCTTACTGTTGACGTAGATGGGATAGATGCAGATGAACCTGGAACAGATCACAGAAAAACTCATGTTACTCACTATGTTATGTACATTAAGATTCAGAGCTTTTGAGATAACAGGCCTAAAACAGAACTAAATGTATTGATTATTTTACAAAAATACATTTGAAATGATTCCTGCCATATGCTTTATATATGTAAATATTTGCTGGTCTTTTCAGTTTCAAATTACAACAATAACCTGAATATTATAAAAATGATGATACTAATCTGAGGTTCTAAAGCTCTTTCCTTTCAATGTCATCTCTTAACAGTTAATTGACTTTGCCTTAGGAGCTCGTAGTGACTTTTCAGAAGCTGTATTTCACATTCAGGCTGGTCTGAATGGCTAACTCCCTCCGAGTTAGACAAACCTTTTACTTAGAAGCTATAACAAGAAGAAGCTAATGGAGACATAGGCCTACCATTATAACATTTCCCCCATAGTCCTCAATCTTTAAAAAGTAATTAAACGTCGATGGGAAAAGTTTTAGACAAGTGCAACTATTGAGGTTTAGGGACCTTTAATACACGTCATGCTAGAGAGCTGCGACGACAAGCCACACTTCATGTAAATAACAGGCAACTTAAGTTTGCCACGATTTCTGCCAAATACTTTGTAGAAGGGGACTGTACATTCAACACATTAGAGGTTGTAATTTTTAAAAAGTTTAGTGGTAAAGAGGGTTAATTCAGCTAACATTACATTCAGTTTACATGACAATCTCCCATTTCGCTTTACCGTCGAGTAGTTGTAGTTGATGTAAACCCAAAGCACATCAGATTTTTTTGCTGTATTAAAAGCTACAATTCTGAGTAAATGTAAGCCGAATTAAAGAGTGGTCCTAAAGCAATTAGGACACAATACAGTAACAAGCATTAAGGAAGTAATATTTAAGTATACAGCCGTTATCCTTAAAATCATAGGTATTCTACACGGGGGTTTTACTGTAAGTGAGCGAAAGGCTAAACGCTGTTAGCTTTAGCTTAACATAAGCTAGGTTAAAAGGCTAGCTATTAAAAGAACTCACCTCTCTTTGTCAGCGTGGTTTTCAGTAAGATGAGCCATTGTTGGCTGTTTCTGTTAGTTGCCTGACTGCAGACTGCAGATATCGGTTAGATTTAGCGTCTACAGACCATGGATGTATCAAGAGAACCTAAAAATACGGGTTGATTGCCGTAAAGCACGCAGCCATAGGGCTGCTCCACTTGCGGTGTGAAGCCGGTAGGTGCGCTTGATTTAATGAATTCACAACCATGTTGTTCTTATAAATACATCCATGGTAGGAACCGGCTGTATTGAGGTTTTCCTTTTCCCAACATTGGTTAATTAAAACAGACATGAAAACAGTATAACTCAGAGTTTATATATCAAACATAATACACACACACACACACACACACACACACACACACACACACACACACACACACACACACACACACACACACACACACACACACACACACACACACACACACACACACACACACACACACACACACACACACACACCACACACACACACTGACTTCAGGGGTATATAGGTGCATATTACATTGCAGAGTAAACAAATATAATAAGTATTATAATAATAATAATAATAATAATAATATGATATTATTATATATAATAATACAAATATTTATCAAATACATATTTGGTTTTGATTGCCGGCCTCATCATCAAGACCCCCACTGAAACAGACTTGTAGTGTCCATCCCAAAAAAACATTATGCATTACATTAATGCTCAGCATGCCAACAGTATGTTGTTCTTTTACATCAGCACAGGTCTTCACTTTAAATGCAGTATGGTATTTTTCATAAAGAATATGCTAATCAGTTACTCAGATCAACATCATTCTACAATTCTGAGCAATATCTTAGGACCAGAAGTGGGAACTAACTAAGTACATTTACTTTGTTCTTATGTACAATGTTGATGTAAATAGTGTACTTTTACTCCACTACATTTATTTTGTGCATTTAGTTACTTTACAGATCTGGATTAATGATGTGAAATATAATCAAGTGTTAAATCAGACTTTAGTTCCACCTGGAGTAAATTCACAAGCTACCCTGCAGTATACAAAGTCATTCAAACTAGCTGCACCTTTACCAGCTTTGAGAACACTTTCATAATCAATCATTATAATCAAAATACATAATATATATTATTCTGAAACGGACAAATCCACATAATAAGTACTTTTACTTTTGGTAGTAAGTAGTAAGCAGCCTATATTTTGATGCTAATACTTTTGTACTTTTACTTCAGTAACATTTTGAATACAGGACTTTTACTTCTAATAGAGTATTCCTAGTTGAGGATCTTTATTAGTCTTAGATTGTGTGTAGGTTGTGAATGCTAGGCTATCTGTAGACCGTAATCTAACCACAAAGGTGCAATTCGGCTCTTAGTATTTATTTTTTCTTTGGCCCTCTTTAGTTTGCTTAGTGATTAGATTTGATAAGATGTAAACAGTGTTGGTTCCAATTATGTTCAGCTGATATTGCCTAGTCCAATTCCAATTGGGCTAACACCAGACTTTCCTTATGTTTCAATTGTGAAGCTTGAAGAATAGCTTGCAACACGCCTGCTTATTTGTGCGGACACGTGTGAAGACCCTTTTCCAACTGCAGGAATTTTGTAATTAGGGACCAAGCAATAAACAAGCAAGAGAGCAGAGAAAGTCCCTTTCTCTTCTCATATACTCATAAGAAAATTACTTTTTAATACAACTACACATTTTTATCTATAGTCCAGTGGCCATTATCTGTCTTTCTCTGTGTCTGATTTATTTCCCTTTACAAGTGCAAAGCGGGTGAGTGCAGCACAGCCTGCATGTGGGTCTCCATCTCTAAGACCCAGCACAGACTTGGGATTCTGCTACATGACGTGGTCAAGGCAGACAAAAACAAATTCAAAATCTAAGTAAGTTATGAAAATGTAATAATTTTACAAATATGTTCCTTTCATTTATGACAATAGTAAATATAGGGTGTTAAAATGGCATTTGTCACATTTGGGTTAAGCTCTAAGACAATTGTAGACAGACACCTGTATCTGTTCAGTGGTCAAATGATGTTCATTACTGTTAAAGTAGTCTGTGACTGATGGAAGGTTATTTTGTGTCTATACAAAGAGAAGTGAAAAAATGTAATTTGTAGTTTATTTGTCATAGGATTTTGTTTCAATAGTGGCCCCTGTTCTGTCCCACTTGTATATCATGTGATTGTAACGGTCTTGCATTTCACTGTTTGTCCACGCAGTGTCGCTGGTGCGCTCACTCTGCGCGCTACTGAAATGCCCGGATGTTATTGTAGCTAGCTCTCTTAGCTATTCGGCTAGCCGCTTGCGACGCCGCTGCCTCTCGCCGCTACGGTCCGTCGCATCGGGGACATTCGACCCTTTTCACTCCCCCGGCCGAAATAACCTGTTTTTTAGCGTTGGTAACTTGACGTGGGTAGTTTATCATGATAGAAGTTGAGTAAACGGCTCGTTTATTTGAGGTGTTATCGTTGAATTTCCGACCGATTTGGCGGGACTTGATCGGGTTAACAATACGACGAGCTAAAGGCTAGAGAGCTGCTAGCGTTGAGACACAGGCCAGTTTGTTTCAGCTAACACAGCTAGCTCAGCGAGCTACCGCCGCGGCTGTCATGGAAGACAAATCCTTCACTAAAGAGTTAGACCAATGGATCGAACAGCTAAATGAGTGTAAGCAGCTATCGGAAAACCAAGTCCGGACACTCTGCGAGAAGGTAAGTTGGTTTACAATTATCCGGTTTGTATTTTGGACCCAGTCGGCCTCGCTCACAGTGTGGCCTAGATTGTGAAAACGGCTCCGACTAATTTCTGGTAGGCAAGGCGGCTATTATTGCCCCGTTTTCATCAGTCATCCTCAGATTGTTAATGTTTAAAAGCATTTAACCAGCGAAATATTATCGTTCACCTTCAATTGTTGTTAAGTGTAATATCAGACCCATTATATCTATGATAATTACGACAATCATCCGACCACCGTCGTCTGATGTCAGGCAGGCCGATAATTCGCATCTTTCACATCATACCAGCTATTAGACGGAGCCCATTTTAATTCCCTGTTTATTAACATGACCCCATTTAGCGCAAATATCAGGACTCGGTTAATGTTAGATTTTAGGAGTTGTGTACTCTTAATCTGTATTAAAAATGATCGTGTATTGATAATAATTAAGGTAATCATGTGCACCGCGCCCTGTCTTTATCGATCAACCGTTTCATTGCATAAACCTGACCAGCCTATTTCAGACGTCACTTCAGTGTTGCACCATAACGATTACTCGTCCGGTAGCTTTTATGCACCATAGACCTTTTCATTTATTTTTTCTTAATATATGATTTAGTAACAGGTTTAAAATGCATTACTGGAAGGTTACAGGTCATTTCCTGAATATGGGGATGAAAAATGGTGGGTCATTGTGAACTGAATGAATGAAAGATAAAAGAAACTCAACCTTAGTTTGTTCAGTAGTTTAGATGAAATGTATTTACACATAACACTACAATAAAACGGATGGAGGAGGACTGGAAGCCTTCCCTGTTTAAACAAATGATGAAACAAAACGTAAAAGAAGAGTAAAGAAACACTAAAACTAACAGACTATCTAAAGATGTACAACCAACTGACCAACCAAGATTCTAGATGAAAAAATAAATGTGGGATGGAACTCTAAATATGATGTATAATAAATATTTCTCGCTAAAATAAATCATTTTCTCGATTGGTTGAAATGGCTGATAACCCTTAAGATAAATACATTGAAAGTTATGTAGATATAATAAAAAAAATACAATTGAAAGAAACTTGTTGTCAAGATTATTCAATACATTTTAAGATGCTAAGGATAAAAATTAGCCCATTGTCATTAAATGTGAGGAATTTAGCTTTTTAATTTTATTCACTTTAAATGTATATCTTTGGGTTTTGTTCAGTTGATTAAACATGTCATTTACTTGTACTCTGAAATATTTTAGACATGTTATTAACAGACGATTTATCAAAAACGGATACAATATTCCATGCACCATGGAACCTAGTAGAAAGGAAGCAAACATTGTAGCTTTCTGTGGTCCGAAGTTAAGATTTTCAGCAAACCTATTTTTCCCACGGCCAAGTCATTTAAATCGATGGTGTCCTGTGAGTTCACAGATCCTTCAACACCTCAAAATAACCGGTCAGCCTGTCATAGAGGCTAAACGTGGACAAGTATGACATGATTTACTGTTCGTGTCTGGTTCAAGAGTTTAATATACCATTCTGTCTGCCTGATCACATTTAAGTAAAATGTCTTACAAATGTCACCATTTTCAATAAGCAGTCTGTGTTTGTTTCCTCTCCAGGCCAAGGAGATTCTGACCAAGGAGTCCAACGTTCAGGAGGTGAGATTTCCCTTGATATTGAAGTAATAAAATGTAAACTCTTAATTATTGGTGACCAATACTTTTCTTAGTTATTTTACCAAAAACTTGCTTTTCTTTGTTAAATATTTTTTGAATACGCTTGGTGTGGACTGAGACATAATAGTTCTGGTTTGATTCATACAATAGATGTCTTTTATAAATATATATATATAAAAAAAACAAAAACATTTGGGGTGGTTTTATTTATATATATATATAAAAAAAAACACCCCAAATGTTTTCTGGAGGCTGACTCTGTTCCCTCTGGCATGTTATTAGCAGAACATGAACAATATCCCACCTTGTTTTCACTGTAAACTCTGCTGAGCTGCAGGCTTTCTTAGAATCTGCCAGCAAACATTTAAAAGCATTATACAATATATTCCTAGAATCGAAACAAAAAAAGTTATAAAGTCAATCTAGTGTTAAACTTTTCCTATTTTTGTTAATAGAGCCTTATTTTGGGTGTTAGTTTTCCCACATTTGTTTCATTGTTGGACATAATATCCTCCTCTTTTTGTTTACAAGCAGGGCTCTCGACTAACTTTTTTCACCATCCTCCCGGAACCGTCCCGAAATACAATCTAAGCCGTCCCGAAATTAATATGGACCGTCCCGAATTTAAAATGTTAGTTTTTCTACATTATCATTAGTTAAAATCATTCAAAGTGACCTTTAACATAAATAAAACATCATACAAATCATTAGATGATAATTCATCAACCTTTTTTATTTGAGTAAATCATTCAATCACATAAACAAAGGCCAAATATATTTAAACAAACACACAAACGAGAAAATTACTCTAATATTGAATCCAATCAAGTCCCATCCAATTAACAAAAAAATCCAACACTGTCCTGAAGACAGAACCCAGAGTAACCACTAACCAGGATGACAGTCTGTTACACAGTCAGGAGACCTTTACAAACTGCCTCGCACACAGGCGGGAGAGAGAATTCCGGGCCGGGGCCCGTTTAATACCGGGGCTCGGTACCCATCCCTACATAGGGAGAGGTGCATCATATTGCTAAGGACTAAATACGATGGAGAGTTCTCTTCTCAGCCTTATTACCCATAGGGGATGAAGAGGAGTAAGTAAATAAAGAGGCCGGCGCTCCAGGGTCTGGTTCTGCTGTGCGTTTTTGTGATGTAACGGTAAAACATTTCAGAATTCCTCCACGGGATGCCATTGTCATTGTACCTCACTCAACCCGCGAAATACACACACTCAGTACATAGCTAGACCCGCGAATTTGCGTGCCATGAATTTGCGGGCACAGCTGTAGCTACGTGTGTGTATTTCGCAGGTTGCTACATGTTTTGTGCGTGTGTGTTTATGTTGACAAGGAGGTTTAATAACTGTGTGCTACCCAAACGCGCAGTCGGTTTCATTTTCATTGCCGTTTGTAGTAGAGTTAGCAGGTTATTTTTATTTTAACTCGTCCCAAAATTATTTTGTATCCTCCCCGGCACTTTTTTTCGACGACGGGATGTCTTTAAGCTCGAGCCCTGTTTACAAGATGTTAAAATTGTTCTCTAATGTGGAAATTGAATCATGAGGAAACTGTTCATTAAGTCAGTGATCTGAATAAGGGCTTTCTTCTGAGAACAGAGTTTCTGTTTATCCAGCACGTTAATCGTGTTGATTTGCAGATGGCCGACAAGATAGTGTACACTGTCAACAGGCTCCATTATTACACTGTTTGAAAACACAAAGGATTAGTTTCTGTATTTGGGTAATATCTTTAGACAGATTTGTTAAAGATTTTTTTTTATTATTTTTGGGCTAGTTTAGCTTTTATCAGAGATATATTCTAAAGGGAGAGATAGAGGGGATGACACACATAAAGGAGTCTCGAAATGAAGCTTTGTCCCAACGGCACCAGATTTTGGTATCCAAAGGGTTTCTATTTGTAGTGTTTGTGTTACTGACCCATCCCCTTATTTCACACATTTGCCAAAAAGCTCTTGCAATACATTGACTATTGTCTAGCGATGATTTAGCTTAAAATTTGCCAAACTGGCCCATTGTACAAGTTGTCTCGATCCCATTCAGTTTCTAAATGTACTGTATAATAATGAATAGCGGAAGGAAAATGAAGTATTGGCCTGGATATCAGCTAACTACACTGGGTTTAATAAGTGGATTAAATATAAAACAATCTTTCAGAAGACATAGTATAGTAAACGACCAAAAGAAAACCGTAAGGTCTATTTGTCTCTAAGGAAGTTTGCCATTTGAATTAATTGTTTGTTAATCTGCAGGAAAAAACACGTTGTATTATTACTGTCCGTTACCTTTTACATTGTCCCTCCCTTGCCTCCTCAGGTGCGATGCCCTGTGACGGTGTGTGGCGACGTCCACGGTCAGTTCCACGACCTGATGGAGCTGTTTAAGATTGGAGGAAAGTCTCCCGACACCAACTACCTGTTCATGGGAGACTACGTTGACAGAGGCTACTACTCAGTGGAGACGGTCACGCTGCTCGTCACGCTAAAGGTAAACCTGCACTGTACCTCGAGTATGTGTTCAAAATATACGTATCTGCAGATGGTGAATAGTCTTATAAAGCATTCAGCTTGACTTTATGAATTTATTGTTGAATCACTTCCTGGAATCTGGTCCTGGGTACGTAACCTGGGAATGTCGAGGGATGTTGGAATACTTGAAATGTTTTTTTATTTTTATATAAATGTTATATATTTAAGACAAACATGCAGAACAACATGGTATACATGTGTACCACACAAAGAAAGAAATGTAACTCTCTTACAAACAAACAAAAAAACATAACATTTAAAAAAAAAAAAAAAAACACCTCACCCGTTCAAAGGATCCCTGTGGCTGGACCAATAGGTAATGAGTAGCATAAGTACACATACACACTAGAAAAAAACCTAGAAACCCGGATCCCAGCCTACATTTCAATGTTGCAGCCGCTGCAAGCCACAGGCTCACATGATCCTCTTTCTGCCCATTGATTTCCATATGGATAACATCATGAAGTGAAACCCATTGCTTAATGCACATATCATGTTGAGACTTTGAGGAATATATCGCAATCATTGTCATATCTGCCATTAGACCAGCAAGAACTAAACAATTTGGATACGTAGGAAACTGAAAGGAAGAACTGTCGTTCAGTAGCAGAGTTGTTATGGTCCCAGGCATCCTCACCGACACGAACACAGTTAGCTCTGAGGCAACACTTGCCAGAGTCTTGCTACAGGGGGGCATTTCCAGAACATGCAAAGAAACGTGCCCAGGGCCATTAAAGGGCACACGGTACATGAGGAATCATCAATAAGATACAGCTAACAAGGGTTCAGGTAAGCCCTGTGCACAAAAGTAAAATGTATTTGTTGATGATCACGATTCCTTGAAGCCAATTTAATATTGGTCCATACCATGCTCCAACCAAAATCCTGCACTAGTCTTGGGAATAAACCCCCCCCCCCCCAATACTAATAATACAGTTGTTTGTAGGAGGCCTCCATAATATATTGATACGGCAGGAGTTTGTCATTGTGACTAAGATTCCTTCGTTGTTAATCCATACTGGAATCCGAGTTGAGTCCATCAGCGGGAGTTGTTCTGTGGAAGACGGCTCCACTTGTCGTGTCCCTGTGCATGAAAGCTTCATGACTGAAAAGACCTGTGAGAAAACTGGTTTAGAAGAAATTATCGGATCTGAACAAAAATATAAACGCAACACTTGTTTTTGCTCCCCTTTTTCGTGAGATGAACTCAAAGATCTAAAACATTTTCTATATACACAAAATAACTATTTCTCTCAAATATTGTTCACAAATCTGAAAAAATCTGTGATAGTGAGCACTTCTCCTTTGCGGAGATAATCCATCCCACCTCACAGGTGTGGCATATCAAGGTGCTGATTAGACAGCATAATTATTGCACAGGTGTGCCTTAGGCTGGCCACAATAAAAGGCCACTCTGAAATGTGCAGTTTTGCTTTATTGGGGGGGTCCGAAAACCAGTCAGTCTGGTGTGACCACCATTTGCCTCACGCAGTGCAACACATCTCCTTCGCATAGAGTTGATCAGGTTGTTGATTGTGGCCTGTGGAATGTTGGTCCACTCCTCTTCAATGGCTGTGCAAAGTTGCTGGATATTGGCAGGAACTGGAACACGCTGTCGTATACGCCGATCCAGAGCATCCCAAACATGCTCAATGGGTGACATGTCCGGTGAGTATGCTGGCCATGCAAGAACTGGGATGATTTCAGCCTCCAGGAATTGTGTACAGATCCTTGCAACATGGGGCCGTGCATTATCATGCTGCAACATGAGGTGATGGTCGTGGATAAATGGCACAACAATGGGCCTCAGGATCTCGTCACGGTATCTCTGTGCATTCACAATGCCATCAATAAAATGCACCTGTGTTCGTCGTCCACAACATACGCCTGCCCATACTATAACCCCACCACCACCATGGGCCACTCGATTCACAACATTGACATCAGAAAATCGCTCACCCAAACGACGCCACACACGCTGTCTGCCATCTGCCCTGAACAGTGAAAACCGGGATTCATCCGTGAAGAGAACACCTCTCCAACGTGCCAGACGCCATCGAATGTGAGCATTTGCCCACTTAAGTCGGTTATGACGACGAACCGGAGTCAGGTCGAAACCCTGAGACGGTTTCTGACAGTTTGTGCAGAAATGCTTTGGTTATGCAAACCGATTGTTGCAGCAGCTGTCCGAGTGGCTGGTCTCAGATGATCTTGGAGGTGAACATGCTGGATGTGGAGGTCCTGGGCTGGTGTGGTTACACGTGGTCTGCGGTTGTGAGGCCGGTTGGATGTACTGCCAAATTCTCTGAAACGCCTTTGGAGACGGCTTATGGTCGAGAAATGAACATTCAATTCACGGGCAACAGCTCTTGTGGACATTCCTGCTGTCAGCAGGCCAATTGCACGCTCCCTCAAAACTTGCGACATCTGTGGCATCGTGCTGTGTGATAAAACTGCACGTTTTAGAGTGGCCTTTCATTGTGGCCAGCCTAAGGCACACCTGTGCAATAATCATGCTGTCTAATCAGCATCTTGATATGCCACACCTGTGAGGAGGGATGGATTATCTCGGCAAAGGAGAAGTGCTCACTATCACAGATTTTTTTCAGATTTGTGAACAATATTTGAGAGAAATGGTTATTTTGTGTATATAGAAAATGTTTTAGGTCTTTGAGTTCATCTCATGAAAAATGGGAGCAAAAATATTATAATGAAGCGCGAGCTGTGTGCTCGAGTCCTCCTGTCGGTCGGCTCTGCTGCTCCGCGATGAGGGTCTAACTTCAGCAGCTACATTATCTATGGTGCGTTCGTTAACAGTAACTGTGTGCTCCGGAGTCACTGTGTCAGGCTGGACCGCTGGTGAACAGCTGTTAGAACAGTTCAGGTGTTCAGAGCAGAGCGTGATGTGCACTGAAACGTTTTTCTGTCGCAATATTATTTAAGGAATCGCTGAGCTAGCCAACTAGCATACATTGTCACTATCTGCTAACGTTAGCTTTAGCCTTCGTTTTCTAATCGGTCTTTTCATAGGCTATAAACAGAGGTGGTAGAACTAGAAGTACTCAGATCGTGTACTAGAGTAAAACTAGAAGTACTCAGATCTTGTAGAGAAAGTAGAAGTACACGGATAGTGTACTTGAGTAAAACTAGAAGTACCAGAGTGTAGGAATACTGTTACAGTAAAAGTCCTGCAATGAAAATGTTCCTCAAGTAAAAGTAGAAAAGTATTAGAATCAAAATATACTTAAAGTACCAACAGTAAAAGTAGTCATTGTGCAGATTGATCCATTTCAGAATAATATATATGATATGTTTTATAATGATTGATCATCAAAGTGTTCTCAAAGCTGGTAAAGGTGCAGCTAGTTTGAATGACTTTGTATACATTATTATTACATGTTATTTATTAGACGCCTTTTATCCAAAGCGACTTACATACTCAATACTGTGGGCAATCCCCACAGGAGCAATTTGGGGTGAAGTGTCTTGCCCAGGGACACAACGACATGCTCACTGCAGTGGGGTTTGAACCTGTGACCCTGTGATCCCAACACCAAGGTTCTATCCACTGCGCCACACGCCTCCAGTATACTGCAGGGTAGCTTGTGGATTTACTCCAGGTGGAACTAAAGTCTGATTTAACACTTGATTATATTTCACATCATTCATCCAGATCTGTAAAGTAACTAAAGGTATTAAATACATGTAGTGGAGTAAAAGTACACCATGTACCTCTGAACTGTAGTGGAGTAGAAGAACAAAGTAGCAAAACATTTAAATACTTAAGTAAAAAGTATAGTACTTGAGTTTATGAACTTAGTTACTTACACCACTGGCTATACAAATAGAAAGACTACGCCTTGCACAGAGGCATGAAAATACATTTTCAAAATGCTCAACAGTGCTGCCAAAATTATAAACTGACTGCTACACAATTAAAATAAATGCTTTTATATATTTCTATTAGATGTGACTCTTTGGCGTTTCTGTTATTATTACCACTGCTGCTTTAGTTGTTCTGACTGCTACAGACCTCTGTTATTCCTAATTTTAAAGCCGATATTCCGGGGGGGTCGGGGGGCTCGGATCCTTGTCACGTTTTTCATACCTGATGAGTTTGCATCCCTGGTGATTATGTGTTACAATGGCGTTTGTTAGCAACCAGAAAATGACACCAGTAATGACAAACGGGTGAGAAGGCTGCGTGGGGGTCTGGGTGACATGTTGGCGGGACGTTGCGGGGCTCGCTGCTGCGAGGAGCGGACAGTGTGAGCTGGGTTCATTTCCTGCTTGCTGAAAGAATTGCATTGCTTTTTGTTGACTCTTTTATAACGTCATTTATTCTTCATGTCCTTCAGGTTCGTTTCCAGGAGCGAATCACCATCCTGCGAGGAAACCACGAGTCGCGGCAGATCACGCAGGTCTACGGCTTCTACGACGAGTGTCTGAGGAAGTACGGCAACGCCAACGTCTGGAAGTACTTCACAGACCTGTTTGACTACCTGCCACTCACTGCACTGGTGGACGGACAGGTAGGAGGCTTAGCCAGGAAAACCGTGTTTGTCTGTCCCTAGGGATGCACGATATTGTTTTTTTGAAACCGATACCGATAACTTCCTGCTTCTCGATACCGATACCCGATAATAATAATATATATATATTAAATGTACCTGTAGTTTTTGCAAACCTGGTGGTAAAAAAAGACTAGTAGTGAGCAAATGACATGAGCATTACTACTATGAACAAAACAAAGCCAAGAACAGTTTTGACTCTTCAAAGTGACCATATTTATTTTCCCAAATTAAGTTCTTGCCTTTTTCAAAAGCCTCGTCGATAGGTAAAAGCCCCGGTGCCTTTGCAGTTGGCTTTGGATTCGCCGCTAGTTTAGCAGCGCAGGCGTCTTCGTACGCTTTTAACACACCATCGTAGCGATGGCGATGTTTCAGGTGACTAATCAGGTTGGAAGTATTATAGCTCGTTGCCTTTTTCCCTCCTCGTGGAACTTCTGCATTGCATTTGTTAATACAAATAGCAAGCGAACTATCTAACTCTGAAACTTTGAAATAGTCCCATACTACCGACGACATGTTTGTTTACTGTCCTGGCTTCACGGCCGCACACCATTTACGTCACAGCCAGGCATGAGTTAGGGAGCACTGGATTTGTGAAAAACTACCCTCTTCCTAAACCACTAATACCACAGAACTGGCAAAATGGGAGGAGCCGAGTGAAAAACAAGCGCCCCTCATCCCAATCCACCCACACCGCAGTATTTTTTTCTTTTTTTTACCCAAAAAATATATTGTATATTATCGGGGCTATTAATACTTTTATTATTAATAATAAAAGTATTATAATTATCGTGCACCACTAACTGTCCCGCAATAACAGGTTTTTTTTAAGGCAATAACTGTTCATGTGATGTAAGACGATGCAAAAAGTAATTCATAGTTTGTCTTTCTATAGGCTTTGTCAAAGTAAACTTTCAGATTGTGAAGCTTCAAATGCCCTCATGTTCAAAGTGCAGAGTAACTTCAATCGGAGACATCTCTTTTTATTCATTTCTTCAGATCTTCTGTCTCCACGGAGGTTTGTCTCCCTCCATAGACACTCTGGATCACATACGAGCTCTGGACCGCCTGCAAGAAGTCCCACATGAGGTACACACACACACACACACACACACACACACACACACACACACACATCATTAAGCTGAAACACAGGAGTTGTCTAGAATTAGTGCAATGTTCAAGTCACAGGAAGTATATCATATCTAACAGGGAGTGATAGATGGAGAGACTATGAAACAATGTGTACCAGAAGATGGTCAAGATATATCTTTCCAAATGAATATGATTGTGAATATACCCTACTCAATTGTTATTGGGAACATTTAGTTCTATTTACTAGGGATGCTCCGATCGCCAATTTCGGGGCCGATCACCGGAATCAGTATCGGCCGATACCGATCGCCGATCCGATCGAGTGGGCGGGGCCTAAATGGAAGATTTAAACATCACTTTAAATCTTCCATTTAAAGTGATGTTTAAAACTCAGTTAATGGGGCTCATTCACTGGAGCTTCCACAAACAACAATCAACTTAATTATTACATTCAAATGATGTACATTATTCAAGTTTACATTCACTTTGGATAATAACACTGGAGAGATGAGCGGAAGCGCTCTCTTTTCCGCTCTCCCTCTCTCTCTCCCCCCCCCTCTCTCCCTCTCCTGACAGCCTGTCAGTATCTCATGCAGCTCACTGATCCAGTAATGAGTGACCCGACAGTGAAGAATACATATATTTATAATGATTAGTTTAGCTTGTTCCAGAGGTAGATAAAATAGCTAAGTGTGTTAGGTCTAACTCTTGTGTTTCGCTGCGCTTACCGATCCGGCGGGCGGAGCTGCAGGATTTCTGCTTCACACAGGTTGCATATCGCTATTTTACTGTCTTTTTCAGACACCTTAAAATAATGCCAGACCGGTGAAGCCATTTTGGCGAGCTTGTTTTGCCGCACACAGAGAAAAGTGTCATGTATTTTACGTCATGCGATCGGCTCTCGCGATCGGCATGTTTAGAGAGCACCGATCGATCGGTAGAGAGTGAGTATCGATCGGTGACCGATTGATCGGAACATCCCTACTATTTACCGTGATTATTTGTGAACATGATACACTTTGCATTTATTATGTGTCCATAATACACAGGAATACTTCTCGTAACATGCTGTCTGGCAACAAAGTCATTGTACTGTGCTGATGTTGCTTGGTTGTTAGCTGTTTATTGTCTGGAAAAAAGCTCAATAAAGTCTAAGTGAAAATAAATAAATAATGAATCTCTCACTTTCTCAGGGCCCCATGTGTGACCTGCTGTGGTCGGACCCCGATGATCGCGGTGGGTGGGGAATCTCTCCCCGAGGTGCCGGCTACACCTTCGGACAGGACATCTCTGAAACCTTCAACCATGCCAACGGCCTCACTCTGGTGTCCCGCGCCCATCAGCTGGTTATGGAGGTAACACACACCAGTTAATGTTTTTAATTTCCGTGACTATATTAAGCCATTTCAAGTGTCATTATACCACCTAGCTCCACGCCAACTTTAAGATTTCTGGCTTCTTTAAAATAAATCTCATCAGTAACTTTTCAAAGTCCAGATTGGCATAAATGAGATCAACGACACAACACTTAAAAAAAGAGAAAGCGTCACCTTTTTATAACCGGTGTGCCTATTACTCCCGTTATTTCCCTCCTCCATAACATTGAGTAGCAGTGCCAGTAGTTCAGTTTTCATGACGACTATCGCTGGTGTGTATAATTGTGCACAAGACCAAATGGCCTTCAGAATGACCATACAGCCAGTTTCTCACAAGCAAGGTAGCCTTTAAAATGTATTTGTTTTTAAACTGAGTCCCGTGAGTGTTCACTCGACATTCAAGACACTGGGACTAGATCACAACATTTTCAGAAAACTCGACGGGACGGGAGTGCAAAATTGAATTGCCAATTTTTTTTAACCAAATGTTCTCCTGTGTCGAGCTCGGCTACACACATTTATCCGTCAGAGTGTTCGTATGTTGTTGACTTCCAACCCGATATGATAGCTGTACTGACGACGCCATCTTCACCCGTCTCTCCTCTGGAGACTCGAGCTGCCGTCACATACATTTGTTTTCTTATGGTGTTAAAACTGCCTGATGGCTGTGCTCAAATACGCTAGCAGTTTTTCCAGCAAGGCTTTTATAGCAATGCAACTAACTGTTATTTTAATTAATATGCAACCCATTTATTATAAAAATAAATCATTAAGTTCAGGTTCTGGGACAGATAACAAATATTTAGTGTACTATCTTGTAAGCAGCACATCTCAAATGTACAAAGCTGGATCCAGTAAATGTTGCCGCATTTTGGCTTTAGCAAAGTTATTTAAAGATTACGTTTAATTACATTTCCTTTCACTGAACTAACTAATGAAGTCGGGTTTAGTTCCTGCTCGATTATAGAACAACACCGGTAGTTTTGTATATCAGTATTGTCATACTGATATTTTGTACAAACTGTGAAGTCCACTGAGACAAATGTAACATTTGTGATATTGGGCTATATAAATAAACATTGATTGATTGATAGTTGAATTTTCCCTGGAAGATGTCAGGTGTTTGAAATAGAATAACCACAATTTGAAATGTATAAACGCATTTATTGTTTTAAGCTTTAGCCCTTTTATTTCCTTCAAATTGACACATGCTCAGTGGACTAAAGCGGACTGTAGAATCAGAAAGTCCTCGCGTCTCCATGGCAACCCAATGTAATGCAGTTGGAGCAGTGCAGTACTCCTCCTGTTGCTGTTTCTGTACCAGCTTCATCTGACACACACTCTGTGTTCAAGTCAAATCTATTTATATTACTGGGCTGGTGCAGACTATAAGAGAAAAAGTATTCTATTATTTAAAATATATATATATTATCAGCCTATAAAAACAGATCGACTTAAGTAAGCATTTAGCTATAAATAATGCTGCATTTATTCATGATAACTGAAACTTCTTCTCTTTGGACCATTATGCGAAAAAGATTTGCCTTGCCTTTGATCTTTCAAAGCCCAAACAGAGCTTGATTTCATGAAAGCGAACATGTTCAGTTTGTTGATGCCAGCCAGAATGCACTTTGAATAAAAGTGAATTCATTATTCTTCTGTACTTTTCAGATTCAAGCGCATACATCAAAATATATCACACACTTTATGTAGGTTACGATAAGACTTTATTGATCCTCAGTGGGAAACACAAGCTATCCATAAATATATAAAGTCAAACAAAAAGTGCTCTACCAGCAGCAATAAGTGTTGACCACATTAATGCATGAATAATTCAAATCCTATAATATATTTATATCATTCTAAAATGACCCATTCAGCATATTGAGGACTTAATGTAACTAACGTGAATTTGAGTTTAACTTCTGCAACCTTTCAAAAGCAGGGCTTTTTACTTGGGAATGGTACCCTTTAGTGTTACTTTACTGTTATTAATGTGAAGAATACTATTGGAAGAGTACTTGCCTATTGTCCCTTTACGGATGAATACAGTAGGATCATGAAAACATTTAACAATGAACATGCTTTTGCACTTTCAGGGCTACAACTGGGGTCATGATAAGAATGTGGTGACCATCTTTAGTGCTCCAAACTACTGCTACCGCTGCGGAAACCAGGCAGCCATCATGGAACTGGACGACACTCTCAAATATTCTTTGTAAGTATAAACACTTTGTATATTTCAATTTCGCTTAGGGCTGAAACACGGCCTGAGTTTTTTTCTTTAACAACCGGTAAGAGGTCTATGTTGTGATTCATAACGGGCACCAAAAGGACCTTTTCAGTCTAATAACTTAGACGATATCTGGCTCCATTAGCTGCTACTCAAAGTGAAGCCTCTGCTGCTGTCAGTGTGAGTGTTGTGAGATCCATTTTGTTGAAAAGGCATAACAGTGAAAGCCATGGAAATGGTGCAGTTACTTTATTGGTAAGAGGATCTGCACCAAACAATGTTTTTTTAATATGTCTGGAGAATACTGAGGGTGCCCGCGGGGTCTTAAAAAATATTAAAAGTTGATAAATCAATTAAGCGAAAATTAAGGCTAAAAAGTATTAAATGGCATTTTCCAAGGTATTACATTTTGTAGCTTGTTTTCAATAAGTATATAAATTGTCCAAAAAGGTTGTATTCTACAGTCTGCCTGAATGTAATCATTGCGTAGGTGTGTAGTGTGATTCTGTGTAGTTTATTTATGGCATCCCGTTGGGATTGACGTCATCTGAACAGGACATCGCACGCTCACTGCTTGAAAGCGGGCGAAGGTCCGTTTACGCCGGTTGTTAAACAACATTGTTATGGGGAAATGCAAGTTGCGTCCAAATGGTTGGAAGATAAGGAGGACGGACAATCAATACTGTATATAGTCAATGTGAGATAAAGTGTCGCCAAGGTAACCGGTTAAAACACAAAGTGGCGATGAGGTCTTAAAATGTGTGGAAAGGGTCTTAAAAAAGGTCTTAAAAGGAATTACATTTGACTTCAGGATTCCTGCTTGTACCCTGGTACTGTTTAAAGGTTGGTATTTAATATTGCACATACTGAAATTTGAAATTGCACACACCCATATTGCCATTTTTGCTTACCTTCTTTTTAATATATAAATCAGAACCAAGTTTATTGCTAAGAATTTACATTCATGTTTTAATGCACAAGTCACATTTATAAATAATAAAGTAATGCAATTTAAAACGTTAAATATAAAAGAGAAATGTACTATTGGAAATTTGACCAGCTTTTGCAATTTAGTAAACAGATTGTAAGTGCTCTTATCTGTTCACAGTAGTTAACACTTAAATTCCAATAATTGATGGTGTAAAGAGCACAGAATATTTGCAGTCTGTAATGTAAAGGATGTAAAAGTCAGAATATTCTAAATTATAGTACATTTAAATCTCTATGCGTTAAAGTTAGTTCTCTACCGCTTACACCTTCCTTGCCACTTTGAGATGAGAATATTAAGAATATTGTTTTAATCGTGTTTAATAACAAACCTTTTCTGCCTCCTCAGCCTTCAGTTTGACCCCGCCCCCCGCCGCGGCGAGCCCCATGTGACCAGACGCACTCCTGACTACTTCCTGTGAATGTCAAAAGCCATGCCTGTCAATCACCCACAAAGCTCCACCCCCTCTTACCCCTATCCCTTCACTCCCCTTCATTTTGGATGGAAAGAAGATATTAATAATAATACTGTACCAGGGAGAATAGAAACAAACGATTGGCTGACGAACCAAGATTTTAACAAAAAGAGAGAAACCTAAAGATTAGTCTTGTTTTCAATATGCTGTCATTAATGCTGTGCTTCTGGGGAAAAACAACATGTACAACTATGATCTGTTTCCTTTTCCTTCTTTTTGTTTATTACATGTTTGAAACGAGATAAAACTACCAACGTGGACCAAATGTGCCATATTGTGATCCTTTTACAACATGTACAACGCGCGCAATGTTTCTTTCTTTTGTTCTTCTGTTTTTTTTTCTTCGTTTTTTTAGACCAGCACTATAACCCTACCTACCTGACGACGTCACCACCACATCACATCATCACACTTCTTCATGGCATATTTGCTTTTTTCTGTTGCAAGGATAATTTTAAAAAAGGAGAAAAAAACGGTAAAAAAAAAGTTTGCTTCAAGTAGTACAGCTGTCAGTTTTAGCTGTCCAGGCTGCAGCCGGTGGTCATCTCAGCAAGTATATTACTGTAATTTGAATAAAGACAACAGACGTATGAAAATAAAGATGTCCTGTTGACAAACTATTGCTCTGTGTCAGTGTTGCTTCTTTCAATTCTACAACGCAGTTCTGACTATTTTAAGTATAACAAATACAAATAATAACCTGTCAGGAAAGAGAGTTATATTCTAACACATAAAGTAAATGAATACTTTGAATAAAGTCACAAATTCCCAAGAAAAGTTTGGGAAGTATAGTTTTTTTCAAGGAACAGCTTACCGTTTCTTAGGCCTTCTAAGTTCTGGGTAGTTGTGAAGGGATGTCTCAGTCACCGTTTGACTTATTTTGGAAACCAAACAATGGTTCGTTCAATTGATGAATAATTAGTATATTAATCCATAATGAAAATTAAGTTTGTACAAAAGAAAAGAATTTCACATCAAACAAATACAAATTGAAACGAAAGTAACAATGTAATGAAACAACACTAGTTTGAACAGGCTCTGACTACGTCTGCGCGTTACTTTAACTATCGCGAGATTTCATCCAGAGAAGCGCGACAATAAAATGTCTCCATGTTAGAAATTCAGTTTTAACTCCTTGTTGGCTGCTTATAATAATAAAGGACATCATTCAGCTGATATAAAGGTAGGTGTTTAGTGCTATTGGACTGTTCAAGGTAGTGTTGGCTACCCACTGAACACCTGTATCGATGCCACTGTGCTTCTAGTTTGGTAGTTGGATCCCTTTCCGTCGACGTCGGTTAGCACAGCAAGCTAAAAACATTAGCTTCCAGTGAGAGAGATTTGGACTAGACACCACAGGAGTGTTACCAACCCGTTTAAGTTGTATTCAACTGAAACGGTCGTATAAAGCAAGAAGCGTAATTGTGATGGACAATCATGTTTTGTGGGACTTGTTTCCATGCGCTAATGTTCCAAAGGGTCTTTATTTTTGTCATACTGCCTGTGCTGTAGCACCTCTTTTCACCCCCAACCAGATCTCAGGTTGCGGTCTAATAGTCCAAAAATCAGCACCTATCGTCTATCCCTTGACCTCTGTGTGAAACATCACGAGGTTAAGGGATAGTGGATAGGAGAATTCAAAAGGAATTAGGAGAAGAGACTGCGGTACTTTAGAGCAGAGGTTCTCAATTGTTTTTCAGCCAAGGACCCCTTACAAGATAGAGAATACACCAAGGACCCCCTCATTCTGATTTGTGACTTTGGGCTATATACATAAAAATTGACTTGATTTGACATGTATGTCCCTTGGAATAATCTGACGTAGCCTATTGTTTACACTTCTATAGTCTTAGTTATGTGAAAGAACAACACAAGAGAAATGTATTAGATATGTATTACAAATATTTGCACCATCTCAACACAGAATACCCATAAATCAATCAATTAGCTGCAAGTAACACTGTACCTAAACAAAATATCAAAGGGAAATCAAGAGAAAAGTGATCATTTGAAGTCCATTTCAGCACACACACACACACACACACACACACACACACACACACACACACACACACACACACACACACACACACACACACACACACACACACACACACACACACACACACACACACACACACACTAAAGTCTAATCACAAAATAAATGCAGGCTATAAACAATTGAACACATGCCTTTATTGCAATATATATCAAGTAAATTGCAAAACAACTGCAACTGCATTGCTACAATCCCAAACCAGTACTTGTAATGGCAGCCAGCTCTGGACACTATTGGAGTGATGCAAGGCAGTCCATGAAGCTGATTGCTTCTTTCTGCAAGTGAAGACACGCAAGGAGTGGCCCTTAGTGTGGGTGGGACCTTGGACATGCTGCGTGATGTTAAAGCACTCCAATAGTGACAGAAACTCAGCGGCAAAGGTGCAGGTGCTGGAGTCCACATGGATGTTAAAATCACCTAGCAGTAGTGTGGATGGGGACATGGAGCAGATTGAGGTGAGAAGCTCAGACAACTCAGACATGAATGAGGTGGAAGGTTTGGGGGGGCGGTAAATGAGGACGACCTGCTGCTTTGAGGGGGCAGCCACTGAGAAGGCAATGTACTCAAGTGAGATTTTATTCGTCACAAGCAGCTGTTTGACAGGGATATCTGCTCTGTGGATGACTGCCAGCCCACCACCACGACCAATGGAGCGGGGCTGTTGGAGATAAGCATAACCTGGGGGGGGGTGGCTAGGTTGAGTGTGAGGAAGTCCTGTTGGTTTTGCCATGTCTCAGCGAGGCAGAGAAAATCCAATTTCCTATCAATGATGATTTCATTAATAAGTGATGCTTTGTTGTTAAGGGAGCGGGTATTTAACAACATGAATGTGTGGGTGTTGTTATATGTTGCAATGGCTGGTAAAACAGTGATGCCATCAACACAGGCCAAGGGCTTCAGGTTAACACTGCACACGTGTGGTTTGTTGTGATGACGTAAGTGGGCGGTGACGGGGGCTGGGACCACACAGTTGGGATAGTGTCAGCTGAGCCGGTGTAAACAAACCCACGTTTGGAACCTCTATGGACATACCTGGGTCTGCCAACTCGTAACAGCCCGAGGTATTCAATGACTGACAGACATAGAGGGGGTGTAGTGAAGTGGTTGATCCTAAAAAGTTGCGAGGCGGAGTAACGAAGCATCACGATGGTATGATGCTAACGTTAGCACAGCGTTAGCTGTGGTCGCGGATCGGCCGGGAGAATGCGCTATCAGCCAAGAGTACAGATGAACCAGGACAGCAGGCAGCCTGTCCAGGAAGCGACTCAAGGACGGACAGCACTGAGGAGAGATGGTGGAAGTTGAAGAAGTTTGCCGCAGAGGAGCACCGGTGGTGGCCAGAGCAGGCTAGCCTGAGCAGGTAGAACTAGGCTAGCTTCTGATCGCCGTCAGACTGGCTGGGTGGAGAGGACCGTTGTTGTGTCTTTTGTGGCAAAACAAAATCAAACAGCAGCTAAGCAGGTGATACAGTGAAGCAGGATCGGGACTCAAAACGGGAAAAAGAGACGGAGAATCGGGCTTGTCGTCAGATGGAGCCACTAACGTTAGCGATAGCGTTAGCCCTGAAGCAGGAGCAAAAATAATTAGCAGGTATAGCAAGGTGGACAGGTTGGAAGCGTAGCATCCGTAAAAAGTTGCGATCGGGTGTTATGCCCCCTTTCCACAGGTTGGAGACCTTTGGGCAACCATTGAGCGACCAAAAATTGGCAAGATCTCTCAGCAGTCTCCAAGAACCTGGAAAAAGTTGTCTCTGTGGAAACGCTCTGGAGACCCCTGGGTGCTCATTGAGGGATCGAAATTTACATTTTCAGCAAATTTCATGAAGATCTACGGAGACGTCTGAGAGACCTTGGTGATCGCTGAGAGACCGACAGAGACTACTGAGAGTTCCTTGAGCGCTCATTGTGCGACAGAAGGTGCTCTCTGAGAGACCAACTGAGTTCCCTGAGAGACCAGCTGCGACCACTAGAAATCCCTGAGATACCAACTGCGACCAACTGAAAGACCATTGAAAAATCCTCGGGCGACCTGTGTGATCTTGGGAGACCATGTGTGCAAGGGTATAAAAATGAGCTGATGCTGGTGCTTCTGCCTCATTCTCTGACCTCCTGAAATGAACAACGAAGCTTTGATACATGCTGCCCTCCTCCTGGGTCACCAATCACTTGTGGCATTGTGCAACACGCACAAATTTCAAAATACACATTTTTTATTTTAAAAAAACCCCCTTCGAACACTTTCAAACGCAAGCAACGGAAACAAATATTCAAATATAACACAGTACTAGAATGGAATACTGTCGAGGGGTTTACACCCGTTTTTATATGGCCCACTAGCATGCTCAAGCGCAGCTATTCGCCAAAAACGTTGCGTGTGTTGAGAGATTGCTGAGAGATCATTGAAAGACCGATGAGACCGTTGGGCGCTCGTCGAGAGATCGCTGAGCGTCCATTGAAAGATCGCTTCCCTCGGAGAGTGCTGAGAGACTGTTTTGGGCAGGTTCAAAACTTCATGGAGACCACGGAGACCATAGAGACCGCTGAAAGATCATTGAGAAACCATGCAAGACCTTAGAGATCATTGAGAGCTCACTGAAAGACTGTTGAGAGATCTCTCACTTTTGGGGGGGAATTTGATGGTCTCTCAACGGTCTCGGCTCTGTGGAAAGGGGGTATTACAAAAGTGTCCAGAACAGCGTGTTCAAGCCACTGAACGTATGGAAACTGAGGTAGAAACGTTGGTCCAAAACTCGGCAGATACATTTTCGGACAGAGAAGCGGCGAACAACCTCAGGGGTCGCGGACCCCACTTTGAGAACAACTGCTTTAGAGAATCCAACTGCGCTTTCACTATCCCACGTGTTTATGATGCCCAGCGGTAGGGGTGTAACGGTTCACAGAAGTCACGGTTCGGTTCATACCTCGGTTTGGGGGTCACGGTTCGGTACGGGTTCGGTACAACAAGGAAAAGCAAAAAAAAGTCCCAAATGCATTTTTTTTAACAGTAGTGCAAATTTTGGTATGAAAATAAGGAACTCTAACATTTGGAATCATTAACTGTATTACACAGTTAAAAACAAACCACAAAAAGTAACACACACACCAATGGCCATATTATTTATAATGGCTGATGTCAAACAAAAAGGTTAAATAAGCTGTACAACTAAAAAGAATGTCTTGAAAATATTAAAATAAATAATAAGAAAGTGTTTGAATCACAATCAATAAAAGGTAATACAGAACTGTATAACATCTCCTGATGTCAAAATATAAAATAAATACAATGATAAATATAAAACAAAATAAAATCTGTACCTTTAGGAGCAATGTCTAACATGTGTAATTAACTTGTGAGTGTGTGAGGCCATTATGCCTAAATAAAGGTACTCAAGCTTTACTCTATTTTCAAGTTGTTCTTCAAAAAGATGAGTTTGTCTACGTTGTCAGCAGTGAGGGCAGATCTGTTGGCGGTAACTATGTCGCCTGCCGTCGAGAAAACCCTCTCGCTGGGGACTGAGACTGACTCGGATGTGATTGAGCATGTTTGACGTGTTACCACTAGCATACCGCACTGCTGTCGAACAACGCAACACACCGTCCTCGTCCGATCCACAACTCGCACCCCATCATTGTTGTAGTCCACAGGGAACCCAAAATGTTCCCACACAGCTCATTTAAAAGAAGCAGGTGGGTCTTCTAGCTCCTGTGTGTTGTGTGAACTCGCCATAGCTACTAACTGTTCTTCTTGTGTTTTGTTCTTGTTCTTCATTTGTTATTTACGGGCGGCTGGCTTTTAGGCGCAATACCGCCCCCTGGATTATAAATAGTGTAATACTGCCCTGAGTGACAGACTTTTTTCCCACTCGTAAAAAAAACGCGTATTCGCCGTGTGACTGCATGTGCCGAACCGTGACGTCCGAACCGTGACGGTACGGGACGAATACGGATACCGTTACACCCCTAGCCAGCGGACATCATAAATGTGCGTCTGCTGCTGTGGGGAAACTGCTGGAAACTACAGTTTTCTATACACCGTGCTCTGATGCTGTTGTTTTATGCTTTGTGAACGTGGACAACAGAGAAACATATTCTTCATGACCAAAGATGGAATTGAAATAAAAAAGGAAAGTGAAACTTATGCTCTTCATCCGCTCTACATTAATACAAATTATGATCCCAATACGTATGATGGTATGAACTATGAAAATATCTTAAAATCAATACAAATGTATTTATTATAAATGTTAGTCCTTAACATCTATCACTGTGTATATCACCATTCAAACATCTTTTACTTATTGTAGGCTTATCATGTTGATTTGACCACAACAGAAAAAAAAAAAAAACCTCTCGCTCTCTCCAGAGCCAAAAAGGGAAAACGGGCGTTGCCCAGGCAACATTAGCCTGTACCTGTGCACGTCCCTGGCCAAAACCTATATAACACACTACAGGAAAGGGAAATCCCCAAAAAGCACAATAGAGTAATGTGACTGTGTTTAAGTAACCAGTGTATCTGAATTTTCACAGACAACTTGGATTGCCTGCTGCTGTGTTACCACCATCAGTTGCTTCTAACTGAAGCAACTTCATGAGGCGAAAGATGAGGAGGAGGTTAGTTCAGTCCGTCCTCTGATCTGTATGGAGGATGTGGTTCTGCACTATCAGCCTGGATCAGCTGCTGGGCTCAGCTCTCTGTTAGAGAGGACAGAGAAGCTTCTGGAGCCTTTCCCCTGTCGGATTCCTCCTGTCTTCACCCGCTGGTACCCTTCCTCCACAGACCACCGCCTGCCCATCAGACCCGCCAAACCTGCTCCTGTCATCACCTGCTCGGATGACTTCTTCTCCGACAGCAGGACGCACACCCCTCAGATCCAGTCCCAGAAACCTGAAGTTGATGGTCCACCTGCAGAGACTTCACCTGAAAATCCACAAGAACCCAAAGATGTCGCCTGCATCTCCGAAACTCCAAACTACCTGTTCCCAGAGAGAGAGGTCCCTAGACTTCACGCCGAGAAACACAAAGATGTCTTTCCTGTCACAGAGTCGCCAGTCAAACGGTCCTGGAGCGTTTTCTCACAGAAGGGAGGTCTGCAGAGCTCCCATTCGCTGTCCAAACAGTTCCGTCACATGGTGTCCCTCCACAGGCTCCACCTCCACCAGAGGGCCAAATGGGTGATCAGGCAGCACAACTGTGGGGCGACCAGGCACATCGAACAGGTCAGTAGATAAATAATGGATCCACACTAAGAATATTGTTGCCATAGCAGCTCTGTGAGGCTGCATATTATAAAAATGTTCGTCGTTTTTTGCCTTCATTTCACAACCCTTACCTAAAATAATCCTTTCACGATGCAGTGATGTAATATGCACCTTGAACTTTAGGCTATCATCATGCTAACATTAAAATTAGGGATGCTCCGATCGAGATCGGCCGATACTCACTCTCTACCGATCGATTGGTGCTCTCTAAACATGCCGATCGCGAGAGCCGATCGCATGACGTAAAATACATGACACTTTTCTCTGTGTGCGGCAAAACAAGCTCGCCAAAATGGCTTCACCGGTCTGGCATTATTTTAAGGTGTCCAAAAAAGACAGTAAAATAGCGGTATGCAACGTGCGTGAAGCAGAAATCCTGCAGCTCCGCCTGCCGGACCGGTAAGCGGAGCAAATCACACACTAAGAGTTACGGCCCGTCCACACTACAGCTTCAAAAAAAGCTTGGAGCTGGGCGTGTCTGAAGCTCGACCAACAACCAATCACATGAATCTCCCGCCCCTGACACACAAGCAGCGGTTTGATTGGCTAGAGCTTGTACTGGCATATGATTTGATTGGCTGACGCTTCCACCGAAAGCTTCAAAAGTTGAACATTGCTCAACTTTTGCAGCCTGAAACGCCAGGAAAGCTCCGTTCTGCTTCCCACAATACAGTTCGGCGAAAAGTGACGTCACCCCATTTAAAGTGAATGGGCAGACGCGTTGGAAACCGTTTTTGAAGCTGTCGAAGCTGTAGTGTGGACGGGCCGTTAGACCTAACACACTTAGCTATTTTATCTACCTCTGGAACAAGCTAAACTAGTCATTATAAATATATTTATTCTTCACTGTCGGGTCACTCATTACTGGATCAGTGAGCTGCATGAGATACTGACAGGCTGTCAGGAGAGGGAGAGAGGGGGAGAGAGAGAGGGAGAGAGAGAGGGAGAGAGGAAAAGAGAGCGCTTCCGCTCATTTCTCCCGTGTTATTATCCAAAGTGAATGTAAACTTGAATAATGTACATCATTTGAATGTAATAATTAAGTTGATTGTTGTTTGTGGAAGCTCCAGTGAATGAGCCCCATTAACTGAGTTTTAAATCTTCCATTTAAAGTGATGTTCTAGTCACTCAGAAAATATCAGGACAATCTGATACAGTTTCAAAATAAAAGACCTTTGAATTCTCATATGAGCTATTGTCCCACTGTTTTTAGATAAGAATACAATAAAAACTCTCCAGTATCAAAGACTTATTTCACTTCAGGGTGAAACTGTACATCAGATTGTCCTGATTTGACTAGATGGGGTGTCCTGCTATCACCCTGGAGTGATATTAGTCTTTGATACTGGAGAGTTTTTGTTTTATTCTTATCTAAAAACTGATGGACGATAGCCCATATATGAGATTTCAAAAGTATTTTATTTTGAAACTCCTTATAATGTGGTAGTTATAATGTGGTAGTTATACGTAGTTAGGATTATATAGTACATATTTGTTAATTTAAGCTCCAGTATATATGAATAGGTTTGATATGTTTTTTAGGTGTATTTGTTATTGACTAAGTAAACGCTTTTATTTTGAAGGCAGTTTTTCCAGGCCTCTACCGTAATGTACCGCAATACAACGTGCGGGCTGACTTGACTGTGTTTTCTCCGAAGTGGAGGCTGGCTTGACCGCAGACCCGGCGGCAGACATACGTCTCTGGGCGGGCATTTGATTTACCAGGGCGGGCCCAACCCGAAACTTACATTTCCTGGGAAATCTCGAGATGTGTCAAAGGGAGGAGGGGGAGGGGGGGGGGGCGCAAGATAGCGTGTGCAGTGGTCTACTTGCGCACAGAGCAGGAGTTTGTGAGAAAGCTGGCTTGAGAGTCAATTTCTCTTCAAAATATAATTGATTGCCAGCCTCCCTTGTCCCTGGCTGGCTGGCTAGCTCGTTGGTAACGTAACTGATGTCTTCTAATGTGCCTGCATCTGGCGCTGAGTTGCCATATTCCTCTCAAGTGTATAAGTGTGAACCACTTCCTGATGTCCATTGTTGCATATAAATATAAATGATAATAGCCAAACTAACCTAGCAAGAGTAAACTGACAGGCTGCTGTGCCGCATCTCACTCAAAAACCCACACGACTCAACCCAGCGAAAAAACAGTCTCGCGCGCAGCCTTTCATTCAGAATTTCATAGCAAAAAAAAAAAGGTATTAAACTAATCTTTCAACATAGTTTAAAACAAAAAATAAATATTAGGACAAATCCCTACAAATAACAACAAACAGAATATTTTTGTTGGGTAATCTCTGGTAGGGCTAACCCATACAATGGTGGGGCTCACATCAGTATTTGCAATGTAATTACATACACGCTCCCCTTGACAGTGAAACGCCACGCGTGAGGTTTAGATTATTTCCCTGTCTCAATCCAAATTGAACTGTATGAAATAAAAAGGCACATTTGTCTTGATGTAAGTAACAAGAGATTTTTTGAAATACTAAACATAAAATACACATTCTGGTACTCTCTTGAGAAGAAAAATAAATAAATCTATTAGGCCTACTACACGAGATATTTAAAAAAAAATGAATGCCATTTTAGTTCTTTGTTACTTTGTTCTGAAAGCTGAACCTGCTGCTCCTCACAGAGACAAGAGGAGAGGCTGTGTGAATGACTTTACGTTGTGGATAAGGGTGGATAGCCCCCATTGTTCTGTGTGTCAAAATGAAAGACAGCCCACACACCTATCAATCATCATAACCGTGGGGTCTTATTTCATTACTTATTTCGTTGTATCGATGTATAGAGATGTACTACAGCAAAAGTATTCTCCGTCGGGACTTCCTGCAACAACACCACGCCGTTATCGTGATTCTGATTGGCCAGAAGACATTATCAAAGATGTTCTATTGAGAAGATGATCACTATGTGACAAAAGTTTTCAACCCGTTTCTAGTCTTCGGTATTTACTGCTGTCTGTGCAATTTACTCCGCGCGAGTTGGCGGACTTTATTTGGCTTACTTTAAAATCATTTTTCATGGTGGGGCTAAGCCATTTCTTGGTATGGCTGTAGCCTACCCCAGTATACCCTGGCGCCGCCACTAAACATAATAATAAAACAATTAAAATGTTGTATTCAGCCCTGATTAAAACAGCGGGCCCAAATCCTGGATGGGCGGGCCCGGCCCCACGGGGCCCGCCCATGACGCCGGGTCTGCTTGACCGCAGTCTAAAGACCCTCAGACTTCCACAGTAGCTGTGGCTAGGTCTGCACAAATAATACACACATCAAAATGTCATCATACTCATAGTCAAGTGCAAAATTAAGGTTCACATTGATCACAATATTTGTTAAAGGCTAAATATGTATTAAAATATTATCATGAATTAAGTGTATTTTTGAGCTGAAGAGATATCCCGAGATATATACATTTGTTTGGTACACATCCTGTTAAAAATCATACCATTTATAATTTATTTACATTTAATTAATCATGAGAATTATGAATATAAATGATCAATATCTAAAATATCCTGAATCATATAATAATTAAAAATAATTGTAATTGGTAATATTTTCAAGCTGTGGCTATCAGTGCTGATCTTTGTGATTTGGAAGGTTATTTGCAGTATATGGTTCATTGCAAAGAAGGTGTACATTTTGCCTGAAATGTATCCATATTACCTCATTTTAATACTAGCTAATGAGGCAGGAGCACCAATACGCTTTTTGCGTGTGTCACCCTTTGCAGGTACTCTGAGATATACACGTACAATCTTATTCCAGCATCATTTTTGCATGTTGATCGAGCTAAAACAACCTATGCATTCCTTTTGGGAATTTGCCCCTTGTGGGTCAGCGACTTGTTCTTAGTAAATGGTCTGCGCTGTGCGGTAAACGCTGACGTAACAGGTTGGATTTTGTGTTTATGTTTTCTGTTTGTTTGTGACTGCCAATCTTTATCTGGACCTCTGTCCTTCACTTTGTTTTTCCACTGCGCTCAGCACATCACAAGTCATGCATCAAGTCACAAGATCTTTAACAGGTGTTTCTAAAGCTCCAACAATACGCATAAAGACGGGAATAAGAATCTGCAATCTAGCTACTTTTTTTAAACAACCTTGAGCAAAAAGGACACGGCCGCAACTTCTCATTTGTGAGAATTTAATTTGTTTTAATATTGCATAATATTTCTGTGATTTTGACTGATGGTTTAATCATTTTAATTTGAATACAGTGGGCAAAAATTACTCGCAGGTTTTGCAATTTTCTGGTCTAATAGTCTATTGTGTCTTTTATTAGGATCACCATTAGTACAAAATGAGCTTGTGCTATTCTTTCTGGGTTCCACAGACATTTACTGCTCTTCTTATGTTATTAACAATTAACAACATAAGTGAACCAGATTGTCGTTTACACCATTAAGCCAAGCATAACATTCATAATCAAACATTTCCTCAATAATGAATAACTAATAGAAACAAATAATCATTTATGGCAAACATAAATCCCTGTCTGAAATAACCTCACATTGTATTTTAATGTTTTTATCCCCTGTTTAACGTTATATTAAAATTCAAGAAAATAGGGTATTAAAAACTAAATAATATTAAAAAAGAAATACATTCTTTATCAGGAGGGATTTTCTACTTTCACCCATAACTCATCGTTCATTGTAAACATCGACACAGACACAATTTGAATATCATTTAGGAAATTAAGATATTGTGATAACAAAGGTTTGTACCAATCTTTATTATTCTTTTGAACAATCACACTGGCCATAACTGACCATGGTTCTGTATGAAAGCTTTAATGCTACGTAAAGTTTGATGTCTACAAAATGAACACTCGTCATGTTTTCGTAAATGATATCAGTTTTGTTTAGTTGTGTTTTAATCTGGTTATATTGATGAATCATGACATGCAACTGATAAGTGAATGAACCAGAGGAATACATTCACAAATCACTTCGATCTTGTGAATTTATTTTCTCTTTCCTCAGTATTTATTTAGCTTTATGGTTCCCACCTCACGCCACCTGTCTGTCCTCGTCCCTGCAGGTGTGGGGATCTCTGAACCGCTCCGTCCAGAGCTCCACTCTACCGACGTGTAACGCCAACATCCAGAGGGAGCGGGCGGAGATCTGGGTGTTCTGTGACGTGGTCCACTCGGAGCAGGTGGGGTGTCTCCTGAAGGACGAGCTGCAGCTGACGGGGAGGATCCGCCTGTCTGTTCACAGGCTGGACAACATCTTCAGCATGTAGACGCACAACAGGTGGATCAGCCTGACTCGGACTCCAGTGATGTTGTACAGCTTCAGATGAGATCCAGAAGAGCAAACACATTAATATATGCTTATAATCAAAGTTCTGTTTTATGATGAAATACTTGACTTGAAATTGTTTCCAAGCTTCTGGCTGGAAGAATCCTAATGATATCACCTGACCTCCATCAAGGTGTATTATATGTATCCAGCACACCAACAGAAAAACACATTGTATGTACCTTGAAAGAATCCGTATCAATTTAAGTGGAAATTGAATTCTGCTGTCTAATGTAAAAACTCTGCATCGAGCATCTTTGTCCTCAGCGCTGAGCCATTTCCGTGCAGTTGGGGAAAAGAATGACATTTTCAGAAAAGCACTGGTAACGCCACTGTAGAAATTGTAGGAGAAGTTTTCTTTTTTGTTGTTGGATGAAACGCTGGGTGGAGGCACTGCCAAGAGCCCTCACAGTGCATTTATGTCTGAATGTGACGCTATGTGGACAGACACCTTAGAATATCTCACCGCTTTAGCTTTCTGTTACAGCCCTTTTTTGGCCCGGAAACTGAGCTGTCTCTCTAAACTTACCCGTTATAACACATAAGTCACTCAACAGCACAAACAAACTATAACGACCGGAGCACACAGGCCAGCAGCTCCCATGTTCAAGTTCAAGGCTTTCAATATATAATGGTCTTGAGTTAAAAATAATAAAACAGAAACACAAAAAGTATTTATCAACAGTAAAAACATATCTATCTTTGCAGTATTCCCATTGGACACACTATATACCTTTACAGAATCCGTTATTTTACACTAAAGTAGATTAACATACTACTAACAAAATAGGATACTATTACATAATACGAGTTGCCGTTTATTGCAATTAGATACAGTTGGAAAGGGCTGTCTGACGATAAGGTAAAGCAGTGGAAATATTGTAAATAAAGAATTCACTGATATTGATATTATCTTTACTGTTTGAAAATGGTTTCAAGGTGGCTAAAATAAGTTTTGCTGATGACCCTTCCACATCAGTAAATTGCTTAGATTACTGGCTGCTTCTACAAAACTGGGGCATGCTAACCACTATCCATAATCAATCAATACATGTTAACACACAACCGTTTTTAAATCAAGCAATTCAACATACATTCTGTCATAAAAGCTAGTAAACCACATACACAACGATTTTTTGAATTGCCTGTTTTCAAATGTAACATTATTTCCCTCATGACCACATTGTACAAGTGTGTGATTTTTTAATAATTCCTAGAAATATACTTCATTAATGACTGAGCTGAACTGAGGGGGATTGAAGCCTCAACCAAAATTGAATTTTGTGCCAAATTCCAGTGTGTTTTTAAATGCTTATGAACTAATTAAGTGATCCTTTAGATTGTATTTTCAATAATATATCTCTTCACTTTGCAATGTAAATAAAGGTTTTTTTTTTTTTTTATGAATGGTCTGTAGTGATGTATAGATGAACAGCACTGCATGTGATGTGCAGTATGTTCTGGAAAAGCCGCAGCAGAAGTCACATGATACAGGAGTCACCCCCAGTGCTTTTCACTAACAGAACAACACACGGATACACACATGAGACAGTGCTGCTTGTATAAGACCTGAATAAATGAGGACAGCATGAATACATTACACCCCCATCACCCACTCGCTCGTTTGTTGCTATGGTTCCCCCTGTTTGACAGTACAGCACACTGCATTCAAAATCTAGGTCACCGGATGTGACATCAGTGCCCTGCCTCCCAGCTCCCAGCCCAGCTATAATCGGTTATAATCTGTTTAATTCACGTTTTGGGTATTTTAAAGTGATCTAACAAGAAGTGTGTGAGAAAAAATCCGATATAAAGTTCATATGTATAAACTATATCCCTTTAAAATACATTATTTTCTCGAGGTTGCTGTCTAACGCATTCATTTTGCATCACATGTTCGCCAGTGGTATTTTATTTTGAAAGACATCCAGAACTTGTCAATTCTGCTCCCCGTACTCTTACACAGTTCCTGTTTATGACGAATTTTAAGAAGAAATACATCTAAGGAATAACAGTTTACATGAGCTGCATAATGTTATTTATTGACAAATAAATGAAATACTAAAAAAAGAGATTATCAAATAGAACCAAAAATCACCAACAAATAATACAATTCAAAGTTCCGAATTGTAGAGGTGTTTTAAAAGATTTCCCTTTTAAGTAAATCTATATTAGAACTTTTGGGTATTTAATTTCCGTAAAGCGTGTTTTATTCTGACACTATACCGGAAGTGAACATACTCTTAGCTAAACGACCCGAAGGCTTAATACGAGACGGCTGAACCACGAGCGTCTTCTTATTGGAAATAATCGATAGATATATTGGAATATTTCGAGTTTCGATAATATCTGTTCGTCGTTTTGTGCTCAATCCTCCGTTATGGCGACTGCTGCTCGCTCTTCTGGAGGTTTTAATTGGTGAAAAAAGGTGAGACGTTTGGAGCTACTGACACCGAAGCTATCAGGCTAAGCTAACACTGGCATGCATTGTAGTTTAGCGTTTCCGCTTCAGTTCATAATGCCTGATGCTTTTATTACACTTGTTGGCAACAATTAGCACCACAAACTCAATATTGGAGGATAGACAGGAATACAATACTTACTTTGACTCGATATTCGGAAAGTACCTTCAATGTCCGGTCTGATCAGTTATTTGTACTCTACTGTTTACTTAACGAAAGCCCCTTTACAATTCAGCATGTTTTATGCGATTAAGCATACATTCATAAAAGGCTTCATATTTCAAATATACAAGTAGTGATACATGTTTGACACTTTAAAAAAAAAATCTCTTCGGGATAACTAATGTGTCTGAAATAAGTGTATACATTTGAATAATGACATTACATGTAGTCTGCTCTGATAATCTCCCGACAGGAACTGCTATGGACTGTTTACCTAACGAAGGCCCTTTAACACTCGCTTTGTTTTTGTTTGTGTTTTTAGTGAGCTCATATGTGGGGGGAAATATATTGTTCCATGTTAGACTTTTTTTTTTAAATAATCTTTTCTGCGATTCATTACTGATCAATAAAAAGTAAAAATATTTAACCTAACAAACTATCAGACATAATATAATCAATCTTTCTGTTTTCTAAGCAAGTTCGTTTAATTCCTTAGCAGAAGGCAGAAAGAAACCACAGATTTTATTTTGTATTATTTAAACATGAATTAGTATTTATTTTTCTTAATTTTGTATTTGTTTCCTGTTTATCAACTACAATATTAACAATCGAAAATCCTTTCAGCTCTAGTTTAATATTGTATATTAATTACATTATGATGACGTTCATAAATATGTTATTGATTTTTAATATCAATTACTGTGCAGTCTTACATTGTCATTTAAAAGACAAACTACAGGCAAGGACATCTTGTTTTCAGGTTGTCTCCAACAATGCTACTTACTAAAAGATATAAAATGACAAAGGAAAACAATTAAACGTAGACAATTATATAATGTAATAAAAAAACATATTTTAATCTTCATAGATTATTTTTATACGCGTAATATATTATTGTAATATAAGAAGTCTCTTTTTTAAATCTTGAGGGCTGACCATTGCATTGGACACCTTAGTTTACACTAGTTTGCAACTAGGGTTGCAAGCACATTTGAGTATTGATATTACATTATCATAACATAGTGATGTGCAATGTTTTCAAGTTTACTGACACACGTCATGCTAAAATCCTTTTCTTGCTGAAAACAAGGAAAACTCGCCAAGACAGCCACTGCAACGGAGTGCACATCTTCAGATATCTTGCTTTTGTCTGACCATCATTCCAAAACCCAAAGATTTGATCAATTTCCTGTGATAGAAAACAGCAGAAAATATTTATACTGGAGAGGATGGAGCCAGAGAATATTTGGACTTGTGCGCCTCAAGATTCAAGGCTTTTATTGTCATTCGTACACAGTGTTGGGACTAACGGCGTTACAGTAACGCGTTACTTTGTAACTAGTACTCTAACGCATTACTTTTTAAATTCAGTAACTCAGTTACCGTTACTACATGGTGCGTTACTCCGTTACTGCGTTAGTTTTTTTATATAGTCAACAGCCAGGCGAACAGAGATGAGAACTGTACTTACGTACAGTACTTGAGTAAATGTACTTAGATACTTACTGTGTCACATGCGGAGACGGGCTGTGGGCGTGTTTGTGTTGTTTACTAACAAGACTATCATGGCGGAGGCGGAGCTCAAGTCTAGTTTCTCCACCTGGAGATATTCTCACTATTTCACTTTTGTCGAGCACAAAGAAAAGAACGTTTTAGTTAAATGTAAGTTGTGTCCTGGCGGGTCAAAGAGTCTATCTACTGCCCAAACCCGTAATTCAGATCTCTTAAAACATCTGCAAAAACAACATGCTGGGACGAAGCTAGTAGCTAAGACCACAGAGACTCAGCCGACGCCACTCCACCTCCACCTAAGCAACAGCGGCTGGATTTTAACCAAGGGACTGCTAGCCAGGGAAAAGTCGATAAAGCCATTGCACGGTATGTTGTAGAACACATCCAGGCTATTGCTACAGTGGAGTCACCCGCTTTCAGGGAGCTAGTTAGCATGATACCATGACCGGGTGGCACACGGCATATGGGACGGAAAACTTTTTCCAACTACCTGGAGAAAGAATATACAAAAATGGAAAGCCAGCTAATATCGATGCAATCCAGATTGCATATAATGCATATAATGCATGTCAAGTTGATCAACAGATTGTATTATTCTCCAATGCAATAACAGTACTGAAATGAAGGCTATAAGGGCATTAATGGGAGCCCTTTTTTTAAGTAACTAAAACGTTACTTTTCACAGTAACGCATTACTTTTTGGTGTAAGTAATCAGTAAAGTAACTGAGTTACTTTTTAAATGAAGTAACTAGTAATGGTAACTAGTTACTGGTTTTCAGTAACTAGCACAACACTGTTCGTACATAGCTACAGTGTATTTATGTCCATGAACATCTTAGGTCCCAGGCTTCTCCAACAGTACAACACAATAAAACAGAAAAATAGTGCAAGTAAATACAATAGAATCGAAGTAGTGCCATAAGAGTCTATATACAAGTGATAAATAATTAGTAAGTTGCAAACAGGTGAATGTTGTGGATGTTCTTAGTTCAGGTGTTTAACAGTCTTATGGCCTGTGGAATGAAACTGACCATAAATGACCAAAGTGATGAATCTATCATGAAACAAGTCTTCTGTATTGATGTACTTTGTTTTGCCCTATGTGTCTCCTGCCTCCCGTTAAACTCTCCCCTCTCACAGGTTGATTCGTCGCCTCCCCAGATGTGGCCGCCGCCTCTTCTGAGACTTCTGTTCATGAACGGCGAGGATGCTCTGATCGGGCAGCTGAGGCTCGGCCTGGAGGGATGATGGGACTTTAGCAGACATGGAGACAGGAGAGACACACAGACGGATGGAAACGCCATATTTACTCAGTCTACATTCTCCTCATTAAATCCACTCAGGATAAAAGCCTATTTTTATACATCGTGTTACTTAGAGCTGTTTTTGTTAGTTAATGAAAAGCCATACAGCCTTCACAATGAGTTCCGAGGGCTTTCAGTACAGAGCGCTGTACGACTACAAGAAGGAGAGGGAGGAGGACATCGACCTGCATGTGGGAGACATGCTGCTGGTCAGTAAAGGAGCGCTACTGGCGCTCGGCTGCAGCAACGGAGCCGAAGAGCGACCTTCAGAGATCGGCTGGCTGCCGGGCTTCAACGAGACCACCCAGGTATGACCCCACACGGGCAAGTTAGGTACTGTGAGGACTGTTTAAGCTATAGAGTGGTGCGGGAATAAGTCCTAAATCCCGGAAATAAGTTAGCATTTTGTCATTTCTTGTTCTCTCATCTAGGAGTCAACGTCTTTTTGAACGTGTTTGTGGTTAGATGAGAGAAAGAAGATCTGTGGTTAACACAAGTTTAAGAGACTTTCATGTTTTGTTCTACGACATTAAATATGTCAGTGAATGAATACTGCACTGGTGAATGTCTGAAGCTTCTACACGTCATCAAAACGGCAGCTGCTAATAAGTGACCAATAAACAACTAAATGTCATCCCGCCGAACATTAGCCGCCTTGAGCTTTGAGGTGGAGATGTGCAGCAATTTGACCGTGATGTGGTTTGTTTATAGCCTAACCTTTTTACTTCTGGTGATTTACTTTTACACTTCAAAAATCCTAGTGGTGTTTACATGTTAACATGTTTTTGTCAGATTGTGCCATTTGTTCAATTCTTAATGTGTTTCTCTCTGGTCCACAGGAGAAAGGCGACTTCCCGGGAACGTATGTGGAGTTTATTGGCAGAAAGAGGATGTCCCCGCCCACACCAAAGCCCCGCCCACCCAGGCCAGCATCGGCAGCTTCCGTGAGGACCGACTCTGAGTCAGAGGGTGAGCACCAAAACCCCAAACTTCCTCTCCGACTGCAAAAAAAGTCATCCATAAAATGCAGCTGCAAACATGCTGTGTATGCTCAAATGTTCTTTGCTTGTTAGCCAAAAGAAAAGGCCCACAAAGATCTGCCCCATTCACAGCAACATGCATGCACTGCTCTAAATAAAGCATTTACACTCCTGATATCATCTATACCTGATCTAAGTGACACAAGTCTTGTCAAACTGTTCTATTTGCATGCGATTTCTTTATACTATCCTGTGTTTAAATGGCTTGTAAAGTTATATTACGGTGGATGTTATGGTCCTAAGGATATGAATACATCATGTTGATGTTCTAAGCTGAATGTGCTCAGTGTGACTAACACACCTCAGATTCCCTCAGCTGCTTCCTCTGCAGCAGCTGTATGCCACGCACACGCACACACACACACACACACACACACACACCCACACACACACACACACACACACACACACACACACACACACACACACACACACACACACAGGTTGTGGTTGCTGACAGAACAGATTTGAACTATGCATCAGCCCTACCAGAGAACAGTGTGTGTTGTGGCATCAGTGATCTGATTGTCACTCTGCTTCCTGTTGCTTTTTACCTTTTCATGTGAATAGCACTTTAAGCAGTAAGTGCTTCTCGTGTCAAGAGCTTTGAAGTTTGTGGAGACAGGTGTGGATTTCATTTGAACTTTTTTTTTACTAATCTATTTACTGCTCGTCATCATAATCTTGTTAATCTGACGGCAGCTCAACAACTCTCTCTTAAAGCAGTCTGTATACTTCTTTCACTTTCAACCCGACATATACATTTGAACAGGCACGTGCAGAGGATGTCAAAGGGGAATGGGCCCAAATGCATAAAAAGGCATGCCGGGATTTGAGTTTATAATTTAAATTTGTTTTGCCTGGAATGACTAAAATATGACAAGTGTTAAAGGAATATTGAAATGTATGTTTTTGAAACAAACCCATGACTAAGGTTGATTCAAACACTGCTTCATGACAATTATTTTACAAATAAATGAACAGTTTCTCAGTAAATTCTCATTACATTATAGCCCAAATCTTACCTAGCCATTTGACTGACAAAAGACAAAAATAGATATTGTATCTAAAAACACAGGTTTATGTTTTCCATTGATTTAAGATCATTTTTATATAAAAGGCAAACATACACACTATACAGTGTAACTTGACCCAATGTTATGTCTCTGTTATATGATTAACTATACACATGATATCAAATACCTTACAAAACTCAACTTATTTTGCTTCAGAATAAAACTGTTCAGTAGCTTAACCAGTCAAATAAAACACTGAGTAATTTAACCCTCTATACGTAACGTTTAGCCTTTAGCTGTGCTCTCCAATAGAAGGCTAATTGCACTGTTCATCATTGTGCGCAAACAAATCTGTACAAATACATTTAAATATAAGGGCGAAAGGGCAGGTGCTCAAGCCCTCCTTTGGGGTCTATCTGTGCATGTGCCTGCATTTAAATGTCACTGCAATCACAAGTCACAGTAGAGACACTAAATACAAATATGAACCTGAACATGAGCATAACATGTCCTATTTAACATACAGAAATAGATGAATGACAATTGTATTCAAAACGCAGCACCCTCTACTACTATATTTTCCATATTCATTTAAATAGTCTGAATACATAAATGAAAAGGGAAGCCCAATTGAATGACTTGACTTGAAGGCAGAAGTGTTCACCTCTCATCAACCTAAACTGTGTTGAACAGTAGGGACTGAATCATATATATTGTCTGTGCAGTGTCAACTTGCACACAAACTGCACTGCAAATGTGTTCAATGTCATGCAGCCTATTGAACAGTTTGTTTATTGTATTTGTTTTTAGGCTTAGTGTTGCCGGACCTCGCTGAGCAGTTTGGCCCCCCGGACACATCCCCCCCCCTCCTGAGCAGACTGATGGAAGCCATAGAGACCAAAGGTACCAAACGCACATACAGATGTATACATACTCAGAAACATGTTAATACCCGAAGACTGTGGTATTGAAAATGTCTTGTTTGGGCTCCAAACTGTGGTGTCTCTTAGTGAGTTTACAGTTATCGATTATACCCTTGATTAATTTATTGGCAGAAGGCTTTGTAGATCGCCAACAAAAGCCCTTTTCAGAGGAAATAAATGATCACTGTGTGAGAACTTGTCGATTCATCACAGACACACAGGATATATGTAGCAGATTCAAATTCTGGAGAAAGTGCAAAAGTTGACCTGCAATGATCTGAAGCCTATGAGAGCTCAATATTTAAAATGCTGATCTGCTACTCGCTGCCTCTGTTGCCATGAGCTTGGTATCTCGCTCCGTCATGGAGGACAGCACCTGCAGTCGGCTTGGATTCACACGGTGACCCAGAGTTTTGTCAGAAAATAATAATTGAATGGATTTTTTAAATCTAGTATATTTTCCCACTTGGGATGATTTAAAGTACTAAATGCATGAAAAGCAGAAACATGCTCTGAATCTGAAGCAATGCAGCGTGTTTGGCTGCTTTTACAAAGTGGCTGCTAGCGTTAGCGCTACACCTCCTCCGTCCTAAGTGCAGCCTGCCGTCTCTGACAAGGGAAACAGGAACACAGGAAGTGTCTCGGCGCTGTCACCAAGATTTACAGCACTTCACTACCGTGGGGTCAGGTTCATTTAGGTATCTTCAGTAGCCCATAGCTAGCATAGCACAAACCTCTAACTACTCGCTAGGTAAATGAGTCCTAATTTGGAAAATGTATGTAATGTCTTGATAAACGTATATATGTAACACTGTTTGTTTCTGGGAAACTCAATAACTGTACTTGCACTTATTCTGTAACAATAAAAAATCTGGTGTTAAATATTTTCACACCTTTCCATGTCATGTCTTTAACTTTTGCACCAAATTAGAGAGTAATATCTATTAGTGTCGAAAAACATCAGGTCAATAAGCAGCATCAGTAAATATAAAATCCTAACAATACCCCTATCTATTTACCACTGTGCGTATAACGTGGCTAAACACACAGCTTTTCTTTTTTCTTTCTTCTTTCTGTCACACCAACCTTTTTCATTCCTCACTTGGCACGGTTTACTTTGTGTTGTTGACATCTGCCTGTTGCTGCAGGTGCGGAGAGTCTCGGTGTGTATCGCAGTCTGACTGGAGCGGGTCTGGACACCCGGCAGCTGGCCGACGCTGGTGAGGAGTCTTCTTCTTTTACTGACATTTCTATGACTATAAACATTTTATTTGAGTAAAAATGCAGACAGGAACTAGTTAACGAGAGTGTGAGGGCATTGGCACACAACAAAGATCAAACATGGTGGAAGCTGTGATCTCAGTAAATACTCCCGAACCACACGACAACACCTCAGTCTGCGTTATTCTTTATCTCTCTGAGGTGATTTTATTGTATATATATTTACAGCTTAGGAAAATAAAGAGATCATGGCAAAATGATCACTGTGTCTGGTTTTAGGTATGTAGAAAGTATTACTTAAAACACAATTTTTGTTTTATTTTGTTAAATAGTGACGACATTTATTTTTAATTCCAAGTACAAATACTGTAATTAAGAGAAAAGAAAATGTATTTTTAGAAAATAAAAAAAAAAAAAGAATGCGGGTGATTCAGATCTCAAAGAATACACAGAAAATAAATGAATGTATCTTTTTTTAACACCACAATACTTAAGTGTTTTACTTTCTGAGTTCACACATCAGTATTTGGTCACAGCTTTCATGCACATTGGCATCCTCTCCACCATTAGGACACATTACTGCTCAGTGACCTTTTGCCACTGCTTGTGTGAGAATTAAAGCGTCTGTGGTGTTTTAAAATGAATATGAACTTTCCTTATGGCGCATTTCCATTGCAGGGCCTTGCTCGGCTTAGTACGGTATGGTTAGGCCTTTCACTTTATGCTGCGTTTCCATTACAGTTTAGTAGCTGGGGTAGTAACTATAGTAACGCAGTGTAGGCGGAGCCGTGACGTCATCTTCAATGCGAACCACAGAAAAACAACATCAGCCGTTAGCTGTTAGCACTCAAGCTCACAGCTCTTCATATCTGTTCAGAAGCTAGACAAAAGTTAAACAAGTACAAACCACAGACTGCCTGTGTCATGCCGAATACAGTCGCTGGTTTATTTATGTCTATAGGCCGTTGTTGTGAGTGTGGACGGTCGGAGCATATACAACGTTAGCTTAGCCAAGCTCCATTTAGAAAACACTCATTTTAAAAGGGTTTTTCGCCTGCTGTCTGTCTGCAGACTTGTCAAAGCATTAATTCATGGTTTTTACTAACCGGTATCAGTATGTTGTTACTTCGGCATCATTTTGAAACGTGTCCATCCATCCATCCATCTTCTTCCGCTTATCCGTGGTCGGGTCGTGGGGGTAGCAGTTCCAGCAGAGAGCCCCAAACTTCCTTTTCCCTGGCGACATCAACCAGCTCTGACTGGGGGATCCCAAGGCGCTCCCAGGACAGCGAAGAGATATAATCCCTCCACCTGGTCCTAGGTCTACCCCTTGGTCTCTTCCCAGCTGGACGTGCCTGGAACACCTCCCTAGGGAGGCGCCCAGGTGGCATCCTAACTAGGTGCCCGAACCACCTCAACTGGCTCCTTTCGACGCGAAGGAGGAGCGGCTCAACTCCGAGTCCCTCCCGGATGACCGAACTTCTCACCTTATCCCTAAGGGAGACACCAGCCACCCTGCGGAGAAAACCCATCTCGGCCGCTTGTATCCGCGATCTCGTTCTTTCGGTCATGACCCATCCTTCATGACCATAGGTGAGGGTAGGAACAAAAATGGCCCTTTTGAAACGTGTATTACAATTAAATCACGGTCAAATATGTTCATCTTGTTGTAGTTGTAGCCGCCTTGCCAGCGATTCTCTCTCTAGTTTAGCATACTCAACCCGACTCAGCCTGGTTGTTGGCCCGGAAAGAACCTCGATTTTATGGGGCCAGAAAAACTGTGAATTAGGACCCGCTAGTCGGAACTACGCCAAGTGGAAACGCAACCAAAAACGTCCCCGCACGGCTCGGCACGCTTAAAGCGAGCTCCGCGCTGTAGTGGAAATGCGCCACAAGAACAGGGCTCGAGCTTAAGGGCATCCCGTCGCCCCGGGGCCGAAGAAAATAGGGTCGGGGAGGATAAAAAAAAATGTTGGGACAAATTTGGGATGAGAGTTAAAATAAAAATACCCTGCTAACTCTACTACGAACGGCGATGAAAATGAAACTGACTGCGCGTTTTGTGTAGCCCACAGTTATTAAACCTCCTTGTCAACATAAACACACACGCACAAAACATTTAGAAACCCGCAAAATACACACACACACACACACACACACACACACACACACACACACACACACACACACACACACACACACAGAGTACGTATACCGACAGCCAGCGGCACAGCTGCCCGCAATTTCCTGGCCCGCGAATAATGAGAACTCTCCATCACATTCAGTCCTTAGCAATATACTGCGCCTCTCCCCATGTAGGGTTGGGTACCGAGCCCGGTATCAAACGGGCCCCGGGCCAGAATTATTAAAGAACGTGGTACCGTTAAGCTCCAACGTTAAGTTACTGGAGACATATAAAAAATATACGTCTTATGTATTATTGCTACATAAACATTATATCGCAGTTTTAGTTTCGCCAACTACAGTACTTGATGAATGTACTTGGTTACTTTACACCACTGGATCCCTGTACCTTTTTAACCCGAGGTGTGTTTGTTTTCAGACCTGGAGCAGCTGGAGGTGTCCTCCCTGTGTGACGGGGTGTTCCGGTTCCTGCAGGATCTGCCCGGGCCCATCCTCCCCTCCTCGCTGCAGGCAGAAATGATCCAAGCAGTGCAAGGTGCGAGTAAAGCCCCCCCGTCCCGTCCCGACTCACTGCAACAGTCCTGAAGTGGGTGTGTGTTAACAGTTCATTGTGTTGGTCTGCAGAGGTGCGGGACCTTGAGGAGTGCGCCCAGGTCCTGCGGGGGGTGTCCAGCTCGCCCGCCTGCCCTGCCCAGTACGGCCTGACGCTGCTCAGCGTGGTGCGGCACCTGGCCCGCCTCTGTCTGCACAGCTCCAGGAACCAGCTGAGCCCCCGCAGCCTGGCCGAGAGCTTCTGCCCCCCGCTGTTCAGACAGGCTGCAGGGTCAGTAACTTGCACAGGTTTTTTTATAGTATTGCTATAGAGTGGGGGAGGAATAAGTCGTAAAGCTGGAAAAGAGTTAGCAGTTTAGAACTTCCAGGTTGCTAAAGATGCCTGACATGCCTGGGACTTTCTATGTTTTGTTATACGATGTAAAATGCGCCAGGAAATACCACACTCAAGAATGTCCAAAGCTTTTACATCGGTTTCTAGCAAGGGACTCAATGGGACGACTAAACGTCATCACGCCCAACAGTAGCTGCGGTGGTGACATGAAGTCAAGTGGTTCTGTACAGGCTATTGCTAGGGAGTTAGCATGCTAATTTCACTAGACATCGCTGCAAATTATACATAGACATCATGAAAAAATTGTAATCTCTTCACATTCTGTTGATAATGGTAGTTTTTAAGTTGAAACACAATTTCTGGCCATATCTTAAACATTGTACCTTTCTTAACCTGTTCGGCAACATCTTGCAAGAAACTGTGTCTCAGGGCTTATCATTTACCAAACTATGAATGTGTCCTACCCACTTAACGGGAAACAACTCGGCTACCTGACGATATGAACCATTTTTACCGAAACAAAACACAAGTCTAACGCCGAGCCTCTGAATTAGCACTAGGGATGCTCCGATCGCCAATTTTGGGGCCAATCGCCAGAATCAGTATCGACCGATCGCCGATCCGATCGAGTGGGCGGGGCCTATGGGGATCTTCCATTTAAAGTGATGTTTACAACTCAGTTAATGGGGTTCATTCACTGGCGCTTCCACAAACAACAACCAACATAATTATCATATTCAAATGAAATACATTATTCAAGTTGACATGAGAGATGAGCGGAGCCGCTCTCTTTTCCTCTCTCTCTCTCCCTCTCTCTCCTGACAGCCTGTCAGTATCTCATGCAGCTCACTGATCCAGTAATGAGTGACCCGACAGTGGAGAATAAACATATGTATAACTAGTTTAGCTTGTTCCAGAGGTAGATAAAATAGCTAAGTGTGTTAGGTCTAACTCTTAGTGTGTGTTGCTCCGCTCACCGGTCCGTCACAGCGGGCGGAGCTGCAGGATTTCTGCTTCACACAAGTTGTATACCGCTATTTTATTGTCATTTTCGGACACCTTAAAATACTGCCAGACCGGTGAAGCCATTTTGGAGAGCTTGTTTTGCCGCACACAGAGAAAAGTGTCATGTATTTTACGTCATCATTTTACTTCATGCGATCGGCTCTCGCGATCGGCATTTTTAGAGAGCACCGATCAATCGGCAGAGAGTGAGTATCAGCCGATATCGATCGGCGGCCGATCGATCGGAGCATCCCTAATTAGCACTAAGCGAAAGAGTGCTAACGAACTTAGCACATAACTCACGGTAGAAATATTGTATACTTCATCGGATCTGCACAAACTAGATATCATATCTAGCGGCAGCGAAAGCTGACAAAGACAACACACAACTTCACTTTACAGGCCAAAATGTCTTACCTTTGCTGTTTTCTGATCAAAAGTTGTGTTCAATGGCATTAAAACGCATATAAACGCTGCAGAAGGTCAATCCAATGTCTCTGTGTCCCTTTGAAATATGGCAATAAGCCTAGTTTTCAGTTTTCAGAGCGTAACATAGGTTTCGGTTTGGGCAAACTGCGTGCGCATTACTCTCACTCCTCAAAGGAAATGTTTAGATGGATTTAGGAACTTCCCCTCGATTCTATTGGCTCTAACGGTTCAAAAAAGGTGTCAATCACCAAAATCGACCAATGGGTTCCAGAGATATGGCAAATCCACCAAAATGACCCCAGAGGTGTTTGTTTTTTTCTAAACCTCTCTAAAAAAGTCAAATGTCACTTGTTTTGCATCAATCTTGATACAGGGTACTTATTATATGTTGTAGTTTGGATTCCTAAAGCTTTTAGTCTCCTATCCCATCATTCAAAGGTGGTTTTCACTATAAGTAATGTTTTGTTTTTTTGGAGGGACACTATAATTTACATTTCTTTACTATGTTCAATCTGAATTTACTTTAAAATTAAAAAATTCTATATTGATTCTGACTTTTCTACATCCAACTCACAGGTTTATCATTGCTTTGAGAAAAAAGATGATTAATTTACCCCTTTTAGAAGATATGGTCATTTGTTCTGGGAATGTCATTTTCAAGCCTGAGACCTGAAAAACAGGCTCAGGGCTCACCAGGTTAATACCATGAATCTAAACCCTTATGCTTGTGAGGGACTATCTTAAATATGAATTTCCTGTTTCTGTTCAGGTCTGACTCCAGTTTGGATCCTCTGGTTCAGGTCCTGGAGGTTCTGATCACCAGCGAGCTCAACATGATCCAGGCTGCACCAGGTATGTGTCCTCATAACATATGGTACCGGCTTAATGTTGAAGAAATATGTATCTGGCACATGGAAATAACAGCAAAAGATGATGGGCAACACAAAAAATATCTTAAAATGAATTGGCAAAATGAAGGAAGCTACGAGAATAACTAGCTTAAATTGTTAATATGATATTACCTGGAAGAAAGAAGAAGGCTAACTCTGTCAGGGTTGTTGGAATAAAAGAAAGGAGGTTTGTTTACATCCACACACATTTTACATTTTTGCCTAAAAAAAACCTATGTTGCTGTGCTGCATTACCCTGAATTACCCAGCACCACCCAGCATCACATGGTGTTGAGAAACACTTTGAGATATTTTTTACTAAAGAGAAATCTTCCATCCAAGTCTTCGATTGACTTCTTTCACTTCCTCTAACACCGTGAAGCAGCGTCACACTCGATCTGTGTCACCGTCACATTGTCGCAGCTCTTACTCAATCTGAAGGGTCAAATGTCAGATGTTTGTCACATTTTCTACTCAAATAAATTCACAGAGGGACAGAAAACCCCTTTAGAAAGTTATAAAATAATCCATAGATTTAATAACGGTGATTTCCCAACAGTATTTGTCGAAACAGCATGATTAGAGTTTGAAATGAGTGTGTTTATTGCTCAGTTTCCAAAAGAGTCATGTGCTGAAAGCTTAACATCTCAGATGTATAATATCGTTGATTTATTCCGATTTTAGATTAAAGCTTTGCCCGTTTTGTTGTGTGGCTAATCAGAAGCATAACACGTTATTCATCCCGATGGAAAATACATTCTATGACAGTTACTCCATTTGAGAATGAAATAAATGAGACAAATAAAAAAGGATACACATTTTCATATGAACACAAGAAGTTAAAATAAGAATGTGCATTAAAAAATAAAATACAAATTGTTTTAAGTAAAATGTCCAATTAAAGTAAAATATCCTAATAAAACATTAGCATACTTTTCAAACACGAGTAAGTAAAATGTCCAATTTAATATAGAATGGAATAGAATAAAACAATTTTTTATACAAACATAACAAGTTATGATACTGTTACGAGTAAATATGTTCACATTGTACTTCAATATATAACTTGTATATTACAGTATATTTAGTGGTGTTGTAGTATTAATAAGTTCATGCTTAATTGAGTACTTTGAAAGGTGAGGATTAAAATGGTGGTATTCGTGTTGTAGTCGTAGTACACATGGTAACCAGATACTGATGTGAACGGAGCTTACATGAAGTCCGCTTGGTTTCTCTGATGTGAGAATACGCTGGTTTACCACGTAAACTCCATATTTTTGCCTTTGGCAGTCTGGAAAATGTAAAGGGTACGTTTGTTGGTTATTTTTTTAACAATATAAGCCCTGAAAGTGTTGGTCTGTCTAACACTTTGAGCAAATATCGCACTAAATCTTGCTCAGTTCCTCGGAGCATGAATTACTCTGACCTTGGGGATTCTCTGACTTAGTTTCTGGCACCACAGTGAGGTTTACATTTGTGTATATCTAGCTGAAATACTCTATCTCTCTATTGGATGGAATGTGATTAAATGTTCTTTACACACATGTGGGAGAGAAAGTCCCTCTGGAGGGATCTTGGAGATTTTAGCCTTTGCAGATCATTTACATGAACAATTGTTTGTTAGTTTGTAGCCTTTATTTAACCAGGTAAAATCCCATTGAGATCAACGATCTCTTTTTCAAGGGAGACCTTGAAAAACATAATTACAGGGGTACAAATTACAACCTATTCACAATGACAGGTATCAAATAACATCTCATCTATTCAAGCTTTAAAATGATGCAGGGGAACCAAAATGCTCAGTTTAAAAAAAAAAAAATTCATAGTGTCCAAGCTAGAGGAGCAGCGCACACATAAAAGCTTTAGTACCTAAAACAGTCCTAGCACTTAGCACATGTAATAAAAACACATCATGTGATCAGAGAGCAGATGTAAGATGGTAGTTTACCCAGCATGGCTTTATAGATAAACATATACCAATGACTGAGTCTCCGTACAGTAAGTGAAGGCAAACCTGCCCTGGCATACAGGGTACTGTGATGAGTAAGTGCTTTACAGTTAGTAACAAATCTCAGCGCACTGTGATAGGCAGCATCTAACTTGATCAGGTCGGGCAGGTGCATTCATATAGATCAGATCAGGTAAAAAGGTCACAGTGACTAGCCTTTTCCTGGCCTCAAGCGAGAAACGGGACTTGTTTCTGAAAAAGAAACCTAGCCTAACCCTCAGTTTTTTAAGCAGATTATTGACCTGAGGTTTAATAGAGAGACAATCATCAAGACAGATACCAAGGTATTTGTAACAGGTAACCACTTCAATTACTTTTCCTTGCATAGTAACAATATCCAAAGTTGTCTCCGGTGTCTTTTTGGTTTTTGAAAAGAGCATTACCTTGGTTTTATCCACATTTTAAAAGAAGCTCAGAGAACTGCGTCTGAATAATATTAAAAACAGCCTGTAATTTAACAACAGCCTCCTTACTAGAGGGACCTGCACAATACATCACGGTATCGTCCGCATACAAATGTAAGGTTGCTCCGTCGACATTTTGACCTAAGCTGTTGATATAGATGGAGAATAAAAGTAGACCTAAAACAGAACCCTGTGGTACACCATTAGTAATGTTTAACCACTCAGAAGACAGCCCATCAAAGTGAACACATTGGGACCTTTCAGAGAGGTAGTTCACAAACCACCCTACTGCATGGCTGGATATACCAATACTGGCCAGCCTCTGCTTCAGGATATGATGGTTGACGGTATTGAACGCTTTGGAAAGATCAATAAACAGAGCTGCACAATTCTGCTTATTGTCTAAAATACTCGCCATATCATTCACCACTTTCATTGTCGCAGTGATGGTGCTATGTTGCTTTCTGAAACCTGACTGATGTTTACATAGTAGGTCATTGTTACTTAAAAACACCTTTACCTGCTCACTCACTAGGCTTTCAAGAACCTTGGCCAGATAATTTAGAGATGGGCCTATAATTATTTAATTTAGTGGCCTCTCCACCTTTTAGTAGAGGAAGGACATAAGCTGACTTCCATATTTGTTTGTGCTGAGGGAGAGGTTAAAAAGAGAAGTAGCTATCTTTAAAAAGAAAGGTTCTACGTTGTCCGGACCAGCCGGTTTCTTAGTCGGTTTCTTAACAACCTATATAACACACTACAGGAAAGGGAAAACCCATTTAAAGAGGGCCTCTTTAAATAAATTGGGTTTTGTACATTATATGTTGAATAAATTGTTTATTTGTCTTTTCAAGGCAATGTTTCTCAAACCAGAGGAAGATCTTGTATATTTTAAGTGGTTTGTATTGCAATTGAGTATTTTAGCCTGAGTGTGCATAAACTTATATAAGTATCAATCAATCATTAATAATGGTCCTAGTTCTATTTCTATATTTAATATGGTCAGCCATTGATGATTTTCTCATTCCGTTATCCATTAAATGATCTATTCACTGAGTGCGTCTCTGAGTCAGTCGGTCAGACAGAGCGGCAGCTGAGACGATGACATCATCCATCCACACAGTGAAAGATGCAGCAGAGGAGGGAAGGGAGGGGGGTGTTGCCTCGGTGATATCACTGCCATCGCAGGATTGGCTGGGGGCAAAAGTGATGTCACACATCTCCAAGCTGCTCTCCTGAGCTTTTGAACTGGGGCTCTGAAAGGGAGACGGACAGAGAGAAAGTTGCGTCGTTTTAAATCCTTAAACACCGAAAGACCTGCGCATTTCAGAGCAATGCCAAACAGAAATGTCACTGTTTTCTGTGGAGGAGTCTGAACATGTGATAGACCAGCGTGCAGGTGCAGAGAGAGCGCAGTTAGAGAGGAAATCCTGCAGATTTGGGTTATCAGTGCAGTAAAGAAGTGTGTCTTTAAATCAGAGTGAAAACACACAAAGATCGAGACAGAGAATCTATCCCGGAGCCGTTTCCTCTGAGATGACGTCAGTTTTTTGAGAGGCAGGATCAGCTGTAGTCAGGACATGATAAGATCCAGGACAGAAAGATCGGGGTCTGCTTTTTCACCTCTGAAGCATCACGGAGGTGGCTGAAGGTTTATAGGCAAACATGGAGCGAGAGGAGGTAGGCAGGGCCGAGGGCGAGCCTCTGAGGGGACGAGACAAGATCCTGTGCTACATCAACATGCAGAGTCCAGGTAGGAGCAGAGCCGACCTGGGGCTGCGTAGAGGGTCCCACACCTGCTGCAGGCTGACTCACTACTACACAAAACACCGCTGCTGCTCTGCTAATTGTGCTGAGCAATTTGGTCAGATGTTCTCATGACTAATTATTTAAAATCCCTCTTGTATTTTTAGGTTTTTAAAAGAAACACTAATGCTTGTGAAGGATGCATCTCAGTGTTTTTGCGAACCTGCGTAGAGCATGCAGGCTTGTGGAGTAAAGGAATACGAAAACGATGTAAAAAAAGTTAGCTGTATTCCGTTAGTTACAGAAAAACGACGTTATCAGAATATTGACACTAGGGTTGCAAGATATGGAAAAAAAAAAAAACGAATTGCAATTATTTAGACTGATATTGCATTTGTGATATGGTTTGCGATATTAGCGGGAACGACCAACTGCAATTTTGGTATAATTGTAATTAATTGTGCATCCCTAATTGACACATTTAGTATATTTACAGATACTGATAAGAATTACATTGCAATTTTGAATTAAAGAAAGATGTACTGGATGGAAATGGTGCCATTATTTGGTTTGTAAAAGCAGAAAGGGCAACAACGTCACACTTCAGTGCTAGTCACTATTATTCATAATAGTTTACGCACTTTTCAATTCTTCAATTTCTTTACTTATGCGAACAGGCATCACAGCGTTAAAGGGTAGATAAAAGGACATTCATGGTGCCACAAACGTTACACAGGACTAACCAGAGAAATGTCCACGTTAATTAAATTGAATTTGTAATGCCACTGATACTGCTCCGAGTCATAATCCTGCAACACTTGTGTGCGAAATGATTTCAGTCCTTAAAGGCTGATAACAGCATTTTCCCAGCTGGAACGTTGTTCCTGATTTCTGCTTTACATACAAAATAACGTTCAATATCTTAATTTAATTTATTTATATACCATATTTCTTCCAACAGGTTATTAGTAATTTAATCAGAATATAGTTATTTTCTTTTGGACCCAGATTAAGGTGTTGTTGGTTGCATAGGAGCCAACGCTCGCGCCTCACAAATATGTGTATTTACATAGCCCAATATCACCAATTACTACTTTGGCTCTGGGGGTTTCGCAATATGATCAGCACACGACACTCTCTGTGCCCCTTACAGCAGACATGGATAATCTCCCACTAAAAAACTGTAACGGGCTGCATTCACCTAGACGTAAACAATAAAGAGTGCAACGTTCAAGACCTCTGTGCCAAGCAGGCTGATGGGTTAATTCTTTCACTTGTGTTTTCCATATGTACATTAATGTACAATGTAAGGTAAAGTAATATGTACATTATTAGTATGTGCACAATGTCGCAGGAGTGAAACCGATTTTTCTTTATTATTCCATGATATTTTTACATTTACGGTTTGATCATTTGGATGTACAAAATATTAAGGGCATGTGTCTGAATAATACCCGTGGTTGTTAAGTATGTTTCAGAAATTCAACCCAGAGAATTTTGGACTATTCCAGATTTGAGAAAGTCTGTATTTTTCTGGAGACTGCATGTGATTGGACTTGCAGTCTCCGTAAACTTGCAGGATGTGTATTGTTGCAGTAGGTTTGGAGGTGTCTATCACCTGAGCTAACCCTAGCTAGGAGTTAGCATAAGCAAATATCAAGGGGCCATCTTCATCATGACATTTGTGTATTGTTTTTAATTTTGTTGTTTGTTTGTTTTTATTTGTTCAAAGAAAAAAAACGTAGACGTAACCCTTCACCACATATAAGCAATGAAACACAAAAAGACAGAACTTTTGATACCAGTTTGATTTGTCCAACTCTTATATTCTCTTATAAATATTTCTCATATTTTTACCATTACAAAAGAAATGACCCAGGTGTGCTCAATAATAATTCCCATTTGCTCATAAATTGTTCCTTATTAGCATAGGTATACATAGTAGGGATGTGCATCTCCATCACTGAGGCCGATGCGATGCGCATCTCGATACGTTGCCACGATACAATACATTAACGATACATTTGAAGCACCGGGCGATACGATACGATTCACTCCTGTTGCGATACAGTTCGATACGATTTGATTCAACATTATGCGATACGGGGCGATACGATTCAACACAATGCAAAATAATGATACAATTCAATATGGTACGACAGAGGATTTTTGTTTTATTCCTCATATGCAGCAAATCATATTTACCTTAAAAAACTCTCCAGAGTACAGTACAATGTTATAACACCTCACAGATAAACAATTTAAGGATGCATTGCCCAGGATTAACAATGTGCAAATAACAACTACCATAGAGCAATGCCCATACAGCTGCCAGCCTGATGTGCTTAACACTCATCCATAGGCTAACTCACCAGTGAGCAGAAAGCAGTGGTTTCTATATGAACAATAAAGAATAAAGAGAACCTTTCACAAACGGGTATTTCATAACTGCTTACAGTAAGGAAGACATTTAAACTATTATTGGCAGTCACAGGCTGCAGTAAACTAAACACCACTCTCTCTGGCAGAACACCTCACGGAGTGATTTAACTCATATGTCTAACTTTCAGGTTTCTCTTTTCAGCCGCAGACCCCATGTCGCCTCTTTATGTGCTTCGCTAAGTTCCTCGCACTACTTGTGTACTTTAAAGCCGCTCGGCATCGTTTACAATTTGGGAGCGATTTTTGAAGTTGACCGTCTTTCTTGAAAAATCCAAAGTGTTGCCAAACGTTTGATTTGTAGGTATTTTTCGGTGCGCTGTGTTTCTCTTTCTCCTCGACTTCCATGAGTGTTGATAACTGAGACTCTCGGCCTCCGTAGTGGCGAAGCAAAGATCAAAGATCGTCTTTGCCGAGTGCTGACAGGATGAGGGGGTTTTATATGAATGAATAATTTTTTTACCGATGCAAAGACGCTACAATCGATGCATCGCGAGTTCAACCCAAACTGTAGCCGATGTGCACTCTTTCAACCGGTGCACTCGCATCTTGAACGTTTATGCCGGTGCACCGATGCGAATCGGTGAATCTTAACATCCCTAATACATAGGTGATTAGTATACGACTACATAGGTAACACCTCTAAATAATAATATATCAGCAGTTGTCGGGCCTTGTGCAAATACTCTGGAAAATAACAAAGATTTGGGCTGATGCCAGCAATTAAAGTCTGTCAGAAGAAGAACCTCAGCAGTATTATAATTGAGGTTCTGTTCAATACAGTCAAAGAAAAATTAACATGTGGTTTTTCAGAGCGTCAGTTATTTGGAAATTAGAAAGCATTATATCATCCTCCACGTTTGTTATAGTATACCAGGACCAATGGACCAACATTACTCCTTAAGAACACAATGTCAATAGTAGAATACTTATAATCTCCCATAATCATAAATTAATAAGGTTGTTTATTTTTTATATTTGTGTATTTTTTCTAGTTTTTCACATTTTTAAATGTGGGTTTTCCATCTGTGGGACCATTTGTGGACTTTTTTGGATGCTCTTGACCACTGGTAACAATGTTCTTGCCAAAAAAAAGTGCTACAAAAAGAACATTAATAAATTAGAACAAAACGTGGATATAAACAAAGAAAGGGAAATGTGTTCCTATATCGCGTCCAGCATGGGGCTCACGGGTTGTAGCCCACTATCTCTGGTAGTAAATGTGAAGCTGAGTCTGCAGCTCCCCTCAGATTTACGGAGCTTTCTAGTGAATTTCAGCTCATTGTTTTTTAGCCAACAATTCATACCGGGCGGTCTCATAGCGTGAGCATCAGCAAACAGAAAACGGACACATTTAGAGACTAGCTAGTGAAGATAGTGGAGCATTCAGCAGGGATAGATATTTGTCCCCAGGAGTTGGTAGAGACCAAAAACAGATCCACAAGACAAAGAAAACTAGACTTGGATTCATCGAGTGGAAGCAAACACAACGTTTCTCTGTGAACCGTTGCGTTGCATCTGTTACTGCTTGATGTGGAAATATGCAACTGATAAGTTCAATTCAAATGTTGTTTCTCCTGCCTCCAAGTGGACAGAAAAAGTTTATTAACATATCAAGTCAGTTTTCTTTTCACTGAAACACATAAATGTAGACAAATAAACATTAAAACAATCCAATAGTTTTTTTTAGACAATTATTTGTCCAGCGGCAGGGTCCAGCAACACCGTGAAATGGCAGGCGATAAATAAAACAATAGGTCAAAGGGAGAAAAACAGTATATAATGGACGGACTGAAAAGTAACATTTCAATTATTGCACATCATCTACATTCTGCACAATGTATTTCACTTGATATATTAGCTGTCAAGGACAACAAAATACTTTTTTTTATTGGGAGATGAGGGGAAAAAGAGAGTCAAATGTATTGGTAAGCAGTGTATATATTTGAAGAGAAGAGGTTAATGCAGTGTGAAAAACTATACTGATGTATAATCAACATTAGAAAAGGTGGTGTGGGTTAAAACTTGGCCTATAAATTGGCCTGCTTTAGCTCACGGCAGGCCGCCATGTTCTTGTCGGATAACATGTAACAAGACAGCGAAGTACAGAAATGTCGGGCTTATATCCATTAGAGACAGTCTCCATTACACACAAGTTTGTTTGTACACTGTAAAAAATGCATTTCTCTGCTGACATGTACTTATCAGCAAACTTAAACACTTAGTACTCTTTGCTGTAAGAGCAGCAACAGTCCTGCCCTAAAGTCCCACCCTGGGCTGTGACCGCATGTGTTCAAGTAGTTTTGTTATATACTATTAATTAAAGTTGCTTCAAATATTGACCGAATATAGAAGCTGAAAATATTATCTTGTGCTGAATATGACTATAGATAACTTGATTCAATTAGCCTGATTATACTGATAGACTCAACTTATACAACCCATATGTATTGTTACTTTACCTTCTATCTTTACTTCCAATAACTCGTAGCAATACCACAATAATATTCTCAATTTTCACAAACAATTTCAATTGCTCTTCAACTCCAATGTAGATCATGTCAAGCATAGCTATTCCACTAAACGAAATGGCACATGTTAGGAGGGCTTCATCTAATCAAGAGAGATAAGTACCAGCCAATCACAGCACGCTAAGGCGGGACTAGGTGGAATAGTATTGGTTCAAAATAATAATGCTTCTTTAACAACAAGCTAATATTGGCCTGCATGGTGTATCAGTCGCTCCACTTGCTCTACTTTTGAAACATTCAAAACACTTCCAGACTGAATTAGATGAAAAATGAAAAGCTCTGTTTAAGTGATCTTTCATTGACAGATGCTGTTTATAAAAACGTTGATATGATAATTGATTTCTCTGTCTCTGTCGCAGCGTTGCCTCCCAAACCGGCCAAGCCAGCACCTCCAGCTGCTGCCTGTAGTTTCAACAACAGTATCTCCCTGCAGGATGCCGAGTGGTACTGGGGGGACATCTCCAGGTAACACATGCACACACACGCACACGCACACGCACACACACACACACGTTCAAAATGAGCTTCACCCTAACCAACTACAACAGTCAAATCATGTTGTAAATATAAATAGTATATACAAATATAACTGTAGCAGTGAGTTTAGTGGCCGACAGTTGCAAACATGTTACAAAGGCCCAAAACATTTCCATTCGGAGAAACGTGCTGCAGTTTTGAAAAATGATTCAAATGAAAAAATATCTTCACAAACTTGACAACACGATTGGCAACAATATCGGAAATAATCATGTGATGCAACATGTTGAGGAACCTGTGACCCAAGTGTTTAATTAATTGCATATTACACCGTAGTTGTGTACATGTAACAAATATATGACTATCAACCTTTAAAATATGCCAATAAAACGTACCTTTTTAGGGATGTTTGCGTCACACGCGTCCCGGTCCCAGCTGTGTGCGTCACCTTTTAGTGTCCCTGTTTTTGTTGAGTTTGAGCTTCTTGCAGTGTTTCCTTTATGCAGCACTTTTAATAGCCTGTCTCGTCAGTTAGTGAAGATGTTTCTTTATTTGAATGTATTTTTTATTTGCTTCATTTTTGAAACTACAGCACGTTTCTCTGGAAATGTTTGGAACGCATTTGCACCCGTCGGCCACCGTAAAAGAGACATTTTTATACTTGAACTACATTTGACTGGTGATACCAACATACTTTTACTGTGGTACCGATTTCAATGCAAGGCCTTTTTTGAGTTTTTCTCTAGTGCGGTTTTAGTACTTTAACTGAAATAAAGAATCTGAAAACGTCACTTCCACTGATTCTTTACAAACCGTTTCACCTGGTCCAATGAAAGCAGAGAGTGTTGTATCAGACTTTGCACAGTGTGTATTGTTTTAACGTGTGTGTTTCCTTTGTGTTTTTTAGAGAGGAGGTGAATGAGAAGCTGAGAGACACAGCTGACGGTACATTCCTGGTGCGAGACGCCTCCACTAAGATGCACGGAGACTACACTCTGACTCTGAGGTAAACATGTCCACCCCCTCCATCAACATCTCCTCAAACACATCCAGGGGCCTCGTTTAGAAACTACAGCTGAGCAACACGCACAGGAAACCTCAGATGTAACGTTATTTATTTTCCTTTGTAGAAATAATAGTAAACCAAATGCATTCAAGATGGGTTGCACATGTATGTACAAAACTTTATTTACAGAAACAATTTCTATCCATTTTGTGTCATATTTAATAGCCTTATTTGATATATAACCCATGCACTCATTCTACTTCTGTCCTTTAAGAAAATACATTTCATAAAATGCTAGCGCTATAACCTGTAATAATTGGAGAACATATTCAAGGGGATGTTTGCAATCACACATCCGTATTTATTTATTTCTCCAAATGATGTTTTATTTTAGCATTCTGGAGTCTCAAACAGGTATTTTCTCTTCATTGTAAGATTGGCTTTTATACATTTTTGCCAACGAACTCTCCGTATATGATGAGGGATTCTTTTGATTCACCGTATTATTTCGACATGTTTTCCTTTTTTATCTCAAACTCTGCCTCGAAATGTACATACCCTATCTTTTGACCGTATTCAATGTTTATAAATGAGACCCCATCTGGTTAGATTATGTCTATCACCAATAGAACCAGATCAGATTTCTGTGCGATGGGACATCAGCAGTTGTCTAGGTGATACATATCTTTACTGGGGATGTCCTTTTTCTGTTATTGCTTTTCATAAGCCCGACACCCATGAACCAGTTACTAGTTAGTAATTCAGCATCTGTAAGACCTGCAAACACTTTGCAGAATGTGTTGTATTTTACTGCTCAGACCATTTGACTCATTTTTCTGATTATTAAAAAAAGGTTGCCATCATTATTGTATTCAGATTATTGTTTGTATATCAATCTTTCGTTTTCTTTAATTGTAAATGTATCATTATTTAGGTGGAGCCTTCATGTTTTCCCAGTGGGTTTTCTTCCTCTCCCTGCACTGTATATCATTTACTGTCTGTTATGTTCTCTATATTTCAGTTGTGCAAAACACTTAAATAAATATCAGGTTTGTAGTTTTTCCGTAATCCTGCTGACAAACCAAGCGAAACCTAACCAGTTCAGCAGAGGCATTAATAATAATACAAATATATATATATATATGCATACATACTTGCAGTACAACAGATACAAGTACAAACACATAGTACATGTCTGTGTTGGTTGTGACATAGAAAATGTGCTCTGACCCCTACAGGAAAGGAGGCAACAACAAGCTGATAAAGATCTTCCACCGGGAGGGAAAGTACGGCTTCTCCGACCCTTTGACCTTCAGCTCCGTGGTGGAGCTCATCAACCATTACCGCCACGAGTCCCTGGCGCAGTACAACCCCAAACTGGACGTCAAGCTGCTGTACCCGGTGTCCAAACACCAGCAGGTCTGTGCACTGTCACTACTCTGAGACTGTGATAGTTCCTCACTCATTGAGTCGTCTGACTGGGCATGTTGTTGTTGTTGTTGTTCAGGACCAGGTGGTGAAGGAGGACAGCATTGAAGCTGTAGGGAAGAAGCTCCACGAATATCACCTGCAGTACCAGGAGAAGAACCGGGAGTACGACCGACTGTACGAGGAATACACCAGAACCTCACAGGTACACAGTACTGTGCAGATTATTAACACTATTAATCACACGTTTAAAATACCAGTATTTACTTATGAAAATAATTTTAAAAATACACGTGGTGTTGTAATAAAGACAATTCATGACAAATTGGTTAGAGAAATCAGAGGGTTTTTTACTTTATTATAACAGCTTTTCTGAATGATTGGCATAAATTCAGACAATTTCCCGCCACTTATCTAAAGCATCGGCAAAGCCAGTGTGATCGCCCTCTGTATAACGTGCGCTACACAGGGCATATTATCTCTGCTGCTATCATACTGCAAGCACTATATGTTCCTACAGTGGTGACCCTGGCTGCGTTTCACTTCTCTTATTTTTAATTTCCTCGCTCCTCGGTCTCACCGGAAGTTGATTTGTCTGCGCCATCTTGAGTAGCGTCCCAATGGCCTTATTTTTGCCGGAGGAGCGAGGAGCGATAATGGAGGAGCGATAACCGAGGAACCACCAGTCCATCCTTCGATTCAATTCTCAGACACTCGCCCCGCCCCCTTACTGTGTATCGCTCACTGATTGGACGATGCAGCGCATGCACTGATCTGATGCTTCTTGACATGAGAGCAGTTTCCCAGCGGAGTGAAGAAAATACATGAACCTCACGAGAGTCACTCCTCAGTTTATACCGTGTTTTGTTTCAATTAATGTATCATTTAGTTACAAATATGTGATATATCTGAACAACAAAGCGGTCAAAAATCATTTTATTCATTTTTTTGAAACATTTTCATGATCGCTTTTTTCGTTTTACATTTTCATTTATTGTCATTTCCATTCAGTCAGTCATTAAGTGCTATTTAAAATGTTAATGTGCTACATATCCACACAAACAAACAAAGTGTGCAATCCAATGAATGTTAATCTAACTGGGTTTTGATAGATAACATATCTCTTTTTCTTCTCAATTATTTTATTTCTATTGTGCACTCTAATCAATATTAATCCAACTAATGTTCGTTTATACATTTTAAGAATGGCGTTTATCTTTTTTGAGAAGGAGTTCTTATTTTATTTTATTTATTTGGGTCTACAACAGATGATACAAATGTTTGTGTCAGTAAATGTGTACTAACAGAGGCGGGGGTGTTTGTGAAAATAACGGGGACAGAGCTGCTGTCAGACGATCAGCTGTGCAGCGTCATCACAAACGGACGTCGCTTCACGTGACGCTCCGGAGGAAAGGACGTCCCATTGCTCTTAAACTCATTTCCCTGCTTCTCGTGGTTTCCTTGTATCTCTCCATGCTTCCCTGGTGGGAGGGACTAGTCACAGGGAAACGACGCAAGTGAGGGACGCAAGGAATCCATTTAACCGAAGTGAAACGTAGCCCCTGTCCAATATCTTGGTTCAGCAAAATGCCTTTCCTCCATTTTCACATCACCTAAAGAACAAGTGCTGAACATTTGTCAAGGATTAGCTGTGCCCTTGCTTGTTGATGTCCACTGGTCTCCAGTCAGTGCAGAACCTGTAGCTGGTGTCAGTTCCTCTGCTTTTGCATTGCTATGCATTTCATGGTAAACATCCGTACTGGTATCACAGTAGCACATTTGGGTCAAACTGGGTAATGCAAAAAAATGCGTTAAGCAACATTAATCTCGAATGGTGTTAATGTTGACAGCTTTAAAAGAAACAACAACGATGAAACAAACACACACACAATTTCTTTTTATGGAATAACCACAATATAAAGAAAACACATTTTAGAGAACATCAAAACAGCAGCTGCACACACACATACACACGCGCACAATCTCCCATTATCAGGAAACATTGAAATTGTAAAGAATTATAAATTCAAGGGGAACATTATACATTGTAAGATGAACTTGAAATGACTTTTAATTATATGTATTCCTCATAGAAGAGAATAAAACACATTACTATGTCTTTTGTATTTCCAAAGTTCTCATTACAGACCAGAATGAGAATGAGAATGTTTAGACATCAATAGATAACATGGGCCCTTTCAGAATAAAAGATACTATACTTAAGCAGTAGCGCATAATCACATTACGGTTTGCAATTTATTGACAGTCTTAAGACTTTTTTTAATAACAAAGAAATCACAATAAGAAAGGCTCTCGCTGCCTCCTGCATATCCGGAGTGGTTGCATGAAACGTACTCTAGCAGCTTCCCTTTTCATCACAGGCTAGTTTTATATATTGATGTCATTATTAAACAATCTATTTACATTATTTGTGTGTTAGTGTTTTTCTGCTGCAAATCTCTCTTTCTTGGATATTCTGTGCTAAGTTGTCCAACTTTTTTTGTTGACATAGTTTAGCTTGTCATCTAGCAGGTGGATTTCTATCTGCTCAGTCCACTCCACATAGAGTAACCTTAATGTTTCACATTGTATAGAAGGTTTTAGCTAGTTTACTTTGTTACTTTACATCTGTCACCAGATCCATGACTTGACCCTGTCGCAACAACACATCAGTTACATCAACATGTGTAAAGGTGCAAATAACTAGACGTCATATATCTGATATGGTTATTGAATCACAGCTTTGAACCAATCAGATTGCTAATTCGAGCTACCAGTTTTATATTCTAATATTATAAGTATTGATGCCTGTTCATCACTGTAGTGTCGCAGGTGGAAAGGGGGAGCTCATTTTAATGATTTTAAATAAACCTAGGAAGAATCTAAAATAATATCATTTATTAGCTGCTTATATTTTGTATAATTTAATCTGAATCATAAAGTATAAACATTAGGTAAATTATCTCAATATTTCACTTAAGTGTACTTACCTTCCATCACTTTTTAAATGAATGTAGTGAGGAAGCTATGTCCGACAAAGGCAGTAACACACTCGTACCCTCCTCTTCCTCCTCTTCCTCCTCTTCCTCCCCTCAGGAGATCCAGATGAAGAGGACGGCCATCGAGGCGTTTAACGAGACTATAAAGATCTTCGAGGAGCAGTGTCAGACTCAGGACCGCTTCAGCAAAGAGTACATCGAGAAGTTTCGCCGGGAGGGCAACGACAAGGAGATCCAGAGGTAGGGCTGTTGCCACGGCAACTGTGGAAGAGACCTTTTTTCAAACACACACACACTGTGAATGAGCCCTAGTTGCCATGGCACCAGAGGCTGAAGGAAGAATCCACCTGCTGGTCAAATTAGTCTAAATAAAAAAAAAAGATGTGTTGTCCCGTCAGATCGACTCACATGCTTAGTTTCCTTTTGATTTGGGGTTAGATTTTGGGATTTATAATATATTTCTTTACACTAATGCGTATGATTGACACTTATAGAGGATGCTCATTCTCAGGTACATATCAGTATGTTGTGTCTCTACTGTGACATGTCTCCATGCTCTAATGTTCACAAAGCTCTTTATTTTCCTCATACTTGTGCTGCCGCACCTCTTTTCACCCTCTGTCTGAAACCAGAGCCCAGTCTGCTCTGATTGGTTAGGGGAGGGGGGAAAAAAACTCCCTCTGGAGGGCACACAGGGATTTTAGCCTTTTGCAGACCATTTGCATTTTGGCTTTCAATCGCTGTGTGTAATAAAAACTGAATGATTTCAAAATGTTTTTACAGGATCATGGAGAACTACGACAAGCTGAAGTCTCGGATCAGTGAGATCGTGGACAGTAAGCGTCACCTGGAGGCGGATCTGAAGACACAGGCCGCAGACTACAGAGAGATCGACAAGAAGATGAACAGCATCAAACCAGACCTGATCCAGCTCCGCAAGACCAGGGACCAGTACCTCATGTGAGAGACACGCTCAGAGACGCATGATAGCTGAATGCTACCCACAGTCATTACTAACTGATATATCATTATATTGTCAGGTGGTTGACCCAGAAGGGAGTTCGTCAGAGGAAACTCAACGAGTGGCTGGGCCTGAAGAACGAAACAACCGAGGAGTAAGTTTGATAAATCAACTTGTTTTATCCAACACACACCTCTTCTTAAACTCTAGTTAAACACCAATTTTAGGAATGATTTCATCTTTACCTCCTTGCCTTAACCAACAACAAGGCAAGGTGAACATATTCGTAAAATCTATGTGTTATGTGAGTAGAAATGTAATGCCGTGTAATACGCAAGTCTTTAAATGAAAGCAAATGTGAAACTGCAATATTAGAATCATTTAGGTCCGATTTCTTAGAAAAACCATTGGAAATGATTTTGGAATCTTCATCCCGACAGCCAGATACATCATCTCTTGATAATGTGTTAGCATCACATCCTTAGCTCGGTTCATGCCCTGCTAACCTACCCCCCCCCCTCCCCCCTCCCTCAGTGAGTACAGCATGGTGGAGGATGAGGAGGACCTTCCTCACCATGACGAGCGTCTGTGGCGTCTCGGAAACATCAACCGCATCCAGGCCGAGTCTCTGCTGCGCGGGAAGAGAGACGGATCCTTCCTCGTCCGAGACAGCAGCAAGCCGGGCTGCTACGCCTGCTCTGTGGTGTAAGAGACCGTCTATTCACCTGCTTATTTACCTGTCTACTTACCTGCTTATTTACTTCTATTCACCTGCTTATTTACTTCTATTCACCTGCTTATTTACTTCTATTTACCTGCTTATTTATTTCTATTTACCCGTCTATTCACCTGCTAATTTGCCTTTTTTAACTTTTATATTTACTTGCCATTACAACTTTATTTACCCAACTATTTACATTAATTGCTTAATAACAGTATTTCTACTATCCACATTCAATTTACCTGTCTTTTTAACTGCCTAATCTTTTTTTATCTTTGTTCACCTCTTTATTTACCTGCTTATATGCACCTGCTAACCCAGTCCCACGTTTGTTTATGCACCTGTCAAAACATACAGCTGTTTGTTTATGCACCTGTCAACACATACAGCTGTTTGTTTATGCACCTGTCAACACATACAGCTGTTTGTTTATGCACCTGTCAACACATACAGCTGTTTGTTTATGCACCTGTCAACACATACAGCTGTTTGTTTATGCACCTGTCAACACATACAGCTGTTTGTTTATGCACCTGTCAACACATACAGCTGTATGTTTATGCACCTGTCAACACATACAGCTGTTTGTTTATGCACCTGTCAACACATACAGCTGTATGTTTATGCACCTGTCAACACATACAGCTGTTTGTTTATGCACCTGTCAACACATACAGCTGTTTGTTTATGCACCTGTCAACACATACAGCTGTTTGTTTATGCACCTGTCAACACATACAGCTGTATGTTTATGCACCTGTCAAAACATACAGCTGTTTGTTTATATGTTGTCTGATCTGTTGGACATGGTTCTTTTGATGTGACTAATGCCAAACCCAACCTAAAATCTGTTTCTACGCAATGAAGTGTTTTGAAGTTGGATTGAACACACACACATCTTCAACTAACTTCATTTCTGTGTCCCTCAGGACGGAGGGCGAGGTGAAGCACTGCGTCATCAACAAGACGGGCACCGGCTTTGGTTTCGCCGAGCCCTACAACCTGTACGGCTCCCTGAAGGAGCTGGTGCTGCACTACCAGCACACCTCGCTGGTCCAGCACAACGACTCGCTCAACGTCACGCTGGCCTTCCCCGTCTACAGCCAGCAGAGACGGTGACCTGCCTGCAGGACTCTTCATCCACACGTCACCGTAGCTGCAGAACCAGAACCTGACCACATGACGCGTTTACCGCTTGGCACAACAGCGTCCTGGTGCTGCAGACCTCAGTGGGCCAATGAAAGTGTACAATCCAGTACACTGAAGATGAAGCTTTGTGTGAAGTGAAATGCTTTGTTACATCCTGTAGGAATGGTGAACAATTTCAAATGAATATTTTACTGTGAAAGTCATCAATGAGAGCTTTAACTTCCTGAGGAAAAAGACTTCAAGACGCCAGGTATCTCCCTTAAATTAACAAAACTATTTTAATTACTTTAATGATTCGGTGCCGGAGATCAACATTAAATGCAATTTACCTTCATCAGAGATGACAGACTGAAGGTGGGATCCCATGGGACATCAGATGAGGGGCGTTCGAGTAAAAGACAGACATTCATCAATGTCGTTCCAAATCTAAAGAAACGTTGTTTAATTAACGAAAATGATACAATTGAATGAAGTTGTTCTTAGGAATGGCTTTAAACTGGCTATAGACAACTTTTCTGCTCTTAGACTTTTCAAGTGGTGTTATCGTTTCATAAGACCGTTTTGACCTAGAAACGCAGATGTTGGTGCTATTAGAATGGTGCTGAAAAAAATGCCCTTAGTAATAATCAGAAGGCATTTTTGTTTCACACTTATCTAGTCAAATGCAAACTTAAACATCTGAAGAGTGGGAGCTCTCGTCATCTTCTTAGATTCGTTTTTTATCCCTCTTTCATCGAGGCTTTATTATATCCTAAAGTTTCTTAAGATGTAACGACGTCCACCACTTGTGCTATCTTGGGGACTTTTGAAACTTGGGAACGCCACAGGAGAAACAAAATCGCGATCTTCTTCCTGTTTTTGTTACTCAAAGATTGATTCCCTTATTTCTGCCGTATATGGATCCTTGGATTTCCCAGTGGCAGCCAGAGTTACAAAGTGAAAGCTAGGCTTATATGGAAACAATCCAAAAGCAGATTGTTGTTATTCTATATCAAATATTTTGCGCAATCATCATTTCCTCCATAATGAACGTTAACGTGGGAGAAACAATTGTCTATCGCTACTTTAATGCAACCTGAGCTCAAGGTCAAACGAAACAAACACCTGAGAGGCGAGATGGAAGAGGACCGTTCAGGTTAACCTACCTAAAGAACTTGAACGCTTCAGTCTTATCGGAGACACCCTGTGTGATCATGACCTCAGTGAAATGTCACCGTTTCCTGTCTGAGGAGAGAAGATGAACTGAAGAGCCAAACGTGCCCTTGTTTTGTCGGAGATGAACTGGACTAAAGCTGAACTGACCAACTCCTCCTCTACTCGTTACACTGGCCCTGCCCGCTTCAGCAGAACCAAAACTATGGACTGATGATGTCAAAGACTAAAATGGCGGACAATCGAGAGACGTTTCTTGCGTAAACACTGTGAGTGGCTCTGGACAAGGTTTAACATGAGGGCAAATCAGGAGAAAATAAACAGGAAACATGCATCATCCAAAGACTCAACTCCCCCCCACACACACACCCCAATAATCCCATCAGTGTTTTTCTAGCTCTCGTTTCTTCAGGTGAGTTGGTTTGCCACCGAAGTGTTGTTTAAGTTTGCTGACCGGACGGATTATCCTTCAATTTTTTCATTTCAATAAATGTCCGTCAGCACAATGGTTTACTCGTGCTGGATAAAAACTGTGATTTAAAAAATTCAGGAATGACAGAACTGGATCTCTGGATCTTCTCAAAAGATTTTCATCTTAAGTTTCAAGGACTAAAGCGCAGCCTGTAAGCATTACTGATCGCAGATATCTGATCCTCATGGTTCCTCTTATGGATGTTATGTTTTCTTCTTTGTGCATTTGGACACACGGCTTCCTTTAAACCAGGTACAGGAGATAAAACTCTCCAAGGATTTTGAAGAAGCCAAAAGTATTACATAATTTTCCCACCCATCTGTTTTATGGAAATCAATACATGGTTTCAAATGAGTTTGGAACTGTCCAGAACTTTTCAAGCTCTTATTTGACTTATTCCACAGAAGTCCTGTTTTTTCATTCTGACATTGAAACCAAACTAGTGAACGCAAACAAGAATCTGTAATATGAGACGATAAGAAGTCGTGAAAAGTTAATTGTTTAAGAATTCTGACGAATAAAATGATTGGTCTGAATATTTGAAGGCTACTGGAGAAACTTTGTTTGAAATGAATCTGTAGATAAAAATAGTATTAATCAGTGTGCATTTGACCTTTTTCTATTTCCGATGTTGTGCTCCAACAATCACATTCAAGTCCCAGAAACACGCCTCAGATTTGGTCCAAATCATTTTAATGTCCCGAGACTCCCAGCAGAGGACAGTATTATCCATAGAAAATAGGACTTATGTAGATAGAACTCTATTAAATGCACATCAAGTATTCCACTTTTCTTTAAATGTGTATAGAGTGGCGAAAAATTATGTATTGAAGTCAATGGAGAGAGAAAACGTATCTTTCGATACCGTTTGAATTGTGCCATGAATTACACATGTTTTTCAATCTTAAAAAAATAATTTCCACGTCAAAAAAGTCACAGTTTGTCTTAAAACTGTTGAAATATAAGACTATGAAAAATACGCAACTAGAAAGACTACAAATCCCAGAATCCCGGTCCCGCATGCTGGCTCTTACGGAACCGACCAACTCCCCTTTTGTGTGTGTGCAGCTCTCAACATGCCCAGACTTGTAGTGATTTTCACCTCTTTTAATACTTTTCATTCTGAAAGAAAGAGGTGAAATGTGCTAACGTGACGGTCGTCTTGGTGTGTCCTGCGAGATGGGAGATGTAGTTCATTGAGCGGTTCACACAAAAAAATGTGTTACTTCACAGTTTTACGACATTTCTATTTTTTTGACTTGCAAAATTATCTTTTAAATTGACAAACATCATGTGTAATTCGTTGCACAATTCAAACGGGATCAAAAGATAATCTTTCTCTCTCCATTGACTTCAATACATGATTTTTCCGAAACAAGGTCCCATGGAGGTCCACCGGAAGGGGAGAGTCACGCCCATCTACTTCCGGTTATTTCGGAAAAAATATGCATTCAATTCAATGGAGAGAGAAAACTTATCTTTCGATCCTGTTTGAATTGTGCCATGAATTACACATATGATGTTTGTCAATCTTAAAAAATAATTTCCACGTCAAAAAAGTCACAGTTTGTCGTAAAACTGTTGAAATATAAGACTATGAAAAATACGCAACTAGAAAGACTACACATCCCAGAGTCGCGTATGTGATGTCATAACTGTTTTCCTCCACTAAGAGATAGCTAATCAGCTGGCTAAGATAAGATAACTTTAACAAGATGCCTGTGTGCTTAGTACCAGGTTGTTATCATACCAGCAATGGGTCTTGCTCGTTCCTTCGCTTCCCGTCTGATGAAAGGACCAGGAGTGGCTGGATCAAGTTAGCTACCTAGCTAGTAGCAAGCACGTTAGTTAGCATTACAGCCTTGTCATTTTTATTAGCCTTAACATAACGTGACATTAAGTAACCCAAAATGTTAAACAGTAAGAGTAGTAGTCATATTTCGTGAACCCTTTGAAGAGTACTGTCACACCGGTGTGATCATTCTATATTAGGGTGACCAGACGTCCCCGTTTGTATTGGCCTGTCCCCGGTTGAAACTGTCCCCGGAAATGTCCCCGTTTTTTAATATACGTTAAAAACACATAGCAAGGTGAAATGTCAGGAAACACTGGGTAAACACAGACTGTGGTCAAGCCAGCCCCCACTTCAGAAAACGCAGTCAAGCCAGCCCGCACGTTGTTTTGCGGTGCGCGAACGAATATCCTTTGTATTACGGTAGAGGCCTGTAAAAACTGCCTTCAAAATAAAAGCTTATCTCGGTCAATAACAAATATACCTAAAAAACACACCAAACATATTCATATATACTGGAGCTTAAATTAAGAAATATGTACTATATAATGTGATCAATAATAATTTATACTACTTATAACTACCACATTATAACTGAGTGAATGTAAAATGTAAGTATACAGTTATGAAGACATATCTGACATTTCCACTGGGTGAATAATTTCAATTGATGTTGACACCATCTCAAAACACTCCTAAAATAACATTACTTTCTGAAGCACAATTTAAAATGTATGCTGTTTAAAATCTCAAATTAGATCTATTGTCCATCTATATTTTGATTATTATTTAATGGAAACTGTCCATAATCAAAGAGTCATTCGAAGTCAATCAAATACTTATTTCACTTCAGGGTGATAGCAGGAGACCCCATCTAGTCACTCAGAGAAAATCAGGACAATCTGATGTAGAGTTTCAAAATAAAAGACCTTTAAAGTCTCATATATGAGCTATCATCCCTCTATTTTTAGATAAGAATAAAACAAAAACTATCCAGTATCAAAGACTTATTTCACTTCAGGGTGATAGCAGGACACTCCATCTAATCACTCAGAGAGAATCAGGACAATCTGATGTACAGTTTCAAAATAAAAGACCTGAAGTCTCATATATGAGCTATCTTCCTTCTGTTTGTATCCAACAGTTCAAATGTTCGAATTACATTGAACCAGAATTGTCCCCCTTTTTTATTTAACGGTGAAGAAAATTGGATATGTTAATGATATATTGACCGCAAAACAAAAAATGTCCCCGGTTTTAATTTAATTATTTAATCACAATTTATTCTAAACTGTCATTTCCCTTTCATCACTCACCTCAGCAATGGACCTCTCTCCACTGTCCCTGTGTTCTGCCTCTGACTCACTCTCAAGCGCCTAGATGTCAAGAGAGGTGGTGAAGTGATCATTATTTATTGAGCAGTATACTCTTTCACATTGAATCATAACAAGTCATACTGAATGTAAATACAACTGACTCTAAAGTAAGTCCCAGTCTGTGACATTGGACATTTTGAAGACTCAAAGTCCCAAGCAGTAGGTAGAATATTAGCTAGTCTATGTAATGTGCACAGAAAAGTTAATTGAATACTGGGATGGAAATTGCATATAAGCACTCAGTAAAACATAAACACACACAAAAAGCTTCTGAATGATAAGAAGTATAATTAAAACATAGTGCACATTACCATTTTGAGAGAGTACCTAAGTTAAAGAACTCTAAAAAATAATCTCTTTTCGAACTGAGGCTCCAGTAAAACACACTGACTGCGTCTCTACGTACACATCATGGTGTTTACATGAGCACAGAGAGATCGGGTTATTCATGTTCCCTGTTTACATGATAAATACTAGTAACCTGGCATTTCGATGCCTTTTCTCATCTAAACTATTCAGTATTTGTATCTCTCTATCATGACATAAAGACGAAACTCCTCTCCAGAAGTGAGACGCTTTTGCTGCCATCACTGTTAACTGATTAACTGCTACCAGCTGACGACTTACTTTCCTCTTCTTTGAAAAAAAATGTTCTTATGTCCATGTTGTCTGGGGGAGAAAACATATCAAACAAAAAGATTGTCAGCTTTGATTTTCGCTGTATTAACCATTTCCTGAACACTTGGTGTGTGTGCCTTACCTCCGCTACCGGCATCGCTTCATACAACAGATCTGAGCTGTCCAACTATGACAACACTCCTTGAACATGGCGCGCTATGTGAGAATCTGCCTTGGTACAAAGCAGCAGTGAAAACATGGTACGGAGCTTAATTGATTTGGGCATTCTCTCAATAAGCAAGTGGAATGGATTTGATAATGAAGCACTGACACAGCGCTCTACGAAGTGCGGCGAGTGGAGAGACAGATTCACGGACTTTCCACATTTTAAAAGTGGGGGGGGGGTCTAAACTAATCATTTGAAAAAGTGGGGGGGACTTGTCCCACCCTCATATAATGGCTGCGACGCCCATGCCTGGTATAGAATCTGATGTCGGCGTCCGAGCCAGCAAACCGCTGTAACTCAAACTCTCGCTGGACACGCAACTCCTGCAATTTCTTTTTGAGATCCTCTATTTCTTTGGACAAGTCTTCAGTAGCTGAATAAGACATATCCAGTGCAGATGGTTCAGGGACTGAGCAGTAGTCGTGATCAGTGAGATCGCAGGGCTGTTCGTGCTCCTCAGGAGGGACCGGTTCAATGGGCCGCTCTCTTCTTTCCCACACACCAGGCCGTGGTATTTTTAATTAAAGTAAAGCTGTTCCACTCAAACAGCATAGGTAAGGCATCTTTAACGAGCCTCCTTCAACCATCAAGTGTCGTTGGATTTATTAGCTGATCGGGGGCGAAGTGTCTGCTGCAGACCTTGGAGTGAGAAGTGATGGTGAAGTTCTCTCGGCGTATATTTACAAGCCACTGTCTCGTAGGGCTGTCCCGAATACCATTTCTCGGGCTCCGGATATTCGGTAGTAATCAGCAGCGAATATTCGAATATTCGGTGCGGAGATTTTTTTTCATAACACGCTCCGAGACACCTGACAACACACTGTTAAGCAGAAGCGCAGAAAGAGCATACTATTACGATTTATATTTATTTATTGTCTCAGTACTCGCATACATTAAAACTAAATGTGTCCTCTGCATTTAACCCAGCCGCAGTGCAGCGCCGGGGATATAGGCGTAAACAGTAAACGGTATTTAAATAAATGAAGAACGAAAAATAAATGAACGAACTGTATGCCAATAATTGCCTTAGCCCCAGATGTTCCCACATCGCTCCTATTATTTTCACTATTCGGATAAAATTGAAAAACTAATATAAAAAAAACAATTCGGTTGCTTGCTTGCAACTATTTTCCAAGGATAGTAAGAGCACGATTTTATCATGTGTAACGTTACTGTTTAAACGGCGGATAACGCAGCTTCATCATGGCAACTTGACAACAGCTAAGCTAAGCTAGGCTACTACTTACAGCATCCGGTGACTTTTCAGAGTTGTTGTGCCACCGGCCAGTTTCTTGTCGCATATTTGGCACACTGCCTTCTTCTTACCGTCGTCCAATTTAAAATGGTCCCACACAGCTGGAGTCTTCGGCATTTTGTGTTCAGGTGTGTGAAGCGAGGTGAAGCAAGGAGAAGCGTGCCGTTTGCGTTCGTGACTGTGAGTGAACGCGATGTCAGGAGCACAGGCTGAGATTGTATATATTTCCGCATTTTAACAGTGCAATTCAAAAGTATAAATATAGTATAAGAATATGGAAATTCGCCTTTATTGATAGCATACATTTAGGGGAAACAATTTTTTTTTGGAAAAAAAATAAAAAAACGAATATCCGAATAATGAAATTGAAACCCGAATAGTTGGCCAACGAACGAATATTCGAATAGTCGAATATTCGGGTACAGCCCTACTGTCTCGGTTGAGTTGGGTTGGAAAGCCATGAAAACTCAAAACAACATTACATTTCGCCGACGCTGAACACAGCAATGTTCGGCGTATTTCCTAGTTTGCCTTTGCATATGCTCCGTGTTAAATATTGTTTTCCGTACACTCATTTTGAAACCAGACGCTCTACCGCGAATGGGCTAGTTGCACAAGATGGCGTCTATCAACTTCCGGCGGCTGGGTGTGCGGTTGTAAACTTCCGGTCTACAGTAGAGCGGTAGAAGGAAAAGCGATAGTTAGCGAGAGAGATACCATATAGATATTATATAGGCACTATTTTACACTCGATGTCTCCAAGACCTACCGAAGGTTAACATCAGTGATGTACATCGGCTGGTACAAGCAGCAGGCTCAGCCCCGAGGAGCAAAAGAGAAAAGGGGTTCAAGATGTAGCTATATATCCAGCTACGTCGACAATTATGAAGGTAAGTGACAAACAAAGCTGTAGTTACTGGCTAACCTTGACAAATTGACAGTCTTGATACAGTGTAAAGCGTTTTAATGATGTACTATTACGTTTTTTTGGATAACATGAATGATATCCAATTCCCCACAGTTTCAAACAAAGATCTACCTTCAGGGAGAGTGAGCATCAGGGCTAGCTATTACAGGTCCATGAGAAAGCATGAAAAGCCTCACGATCTCAGAGTAGGGAGGAAAATAAAAAGTGTTAATTGGTTCAAAGCCTCAATCAGGTTCATGTTCTGGGGTTTTGATGTGGCAAGAGTAGGTAACCTGTGATTTAGGATTCAAATAAGCCCAGCTCGCTGACGTGTTGCAACAGATTACATAGTGACAATACATTTGCTCACATCAACTGGTAGCTAGCTATGTGTGTGTGTAGCATGAAGGGGCTACAGCAGGGGCGGATCTACGGGGGGGCAGCTGCCCCCCCCCCCCCACTGTAGAGCCTTGCCCCCCCCCAGCTGCCCCCCTAACTTTTGTTTCCCTAAAACTGTACTAAAACAAACCTACACTATTTCCACAAGCTTCTCAAGCAACGAAACAAGCATTACATTAGTCAAAAGTGAATCATTTTAAATATCATTTTAGGCCCGTTAAAAAGGCAGCTACGGCCCTGCATTAAACTGCAGAGCGGCGTTCACACAGACCGCGGCTCACACAGCTGCAGAGAGGGAACGAGCTGTCCCAGCACCTAGGGTGGATCAGCTTCCCCTGGGAGCATTTCCCCTTCCACTAGTTTTGTTTTTACTAAAGACGAGAGCTTGAAACTAAATATTAATAAAACGCAGCCGTTTGAATCGATAGTGTTTAACAGACGGGCGTTACGTTACAAAATACTACGCAGACAGCGCTAGCTGGGAGATCGATCACTTTGCTAAACTATGCGGTAGCCTACTATTAAATCCACGTAAACTACACATCACAGCAATGAGGCCAGATCAATGAAACCAGGATACATCCTTTACCGTAAAAACTGGATCTAAACACAGCTGCCTGTGTGCGTTTGATAAGTACTTTCTGATGTTATATTTATGATATGCTACTTATTAGCTACATGGCCCTAACGTGTAAAGTTATACAAGCATTTGTACCAGTGCTTTTCTCAAGCAGCCTCTTGCAGGCCAGAGTAGCTGGAGTGATTCAACAACAACAACAAAAAGACATATCTGAGAAGAGATCAGGATGAAAAGGAAAAGAGAGTTCACTGAAGAGACCAGGAGGGTCAGAGCAGGAGGAAGAGGAGGAGATGAAGACATTAGTGAAGAAGAAGACATGTAGGCTGTGAGGATTGGAATAAAGATGAAGTGTCAGAAAGAGGGACAGAGGCAGGGATCAGGCGGCAGAGGAGACTCCAGCTGGACCACATGGTATGTTTTTATTCTCCTTACATATTCCATCACAGCAGCTCAATCTAGCAGCTCTTAGTATTGACAATTATTGATTGAAATGTGTTGCTGCACAGGTCACCTTTAGCTCTCTGAAGAGATGGGTGATGTCATGTGTGTACATAATTATAACTAAGTACTTGCAGTATGAAGAATTCTGAGTATTCTCTGAATCGGGTGCCTTTTGGGTCTTTATATCTTGAAACCAAAATGTTTGGTAAACATCTGGTAGTGGACTACTTACATTTTCCCACCTCAGGCACAAAATATAAATAATTACTAGGAATTTCCTTGAAAAAATGTAACGGTGAAGTTTTTGACAAAAAGTAGGCATGAGACCTTGTTTAGATATGGCACCACATGGAAAAATCCCCCTTTTTAAAAAGGGGGATCAGAGGGTGTGTGCCAATTACAGAGGCATCACACTACTCAGCCTCCCCGGGAAAGTTTACTCTAAGGTACTCGAAAGGAGGGTCAGGCCGATTGTCGAACCTCAGATTGAGGAGGAACAATGCGGATTCCGTCCTGGTCGTGGAACGACGGATCAGCTTTTTACTCTCGCAAGGATCCTGGAGGGGGCTTGGGAGTACGCTTATCCGGTCTACATGTGTTTTGTGGACTTGGAGAAGGCGTATGACCGGGTTCCCAGGGAGTTACTGTGGGAGGTGCTGCGGGAGTATGGGGTGAGGGGGTCTCTACTCAGGGCCATCCAATCTCTGTACTCCCAAAGCGAGAGCTGTGTCCGGGTCCTCGGCAGTAAGTCGGACCCATTTCCGGTGAGGGTTGGCCTCCGCCAGGGCTGCGCTTTGTCACCAATCCTGTTTGTAATATACATGGATCGGATTTCGAGGCGTAGTCATGGGGGGGGGTCTGCGGTTCGGTGGGCTAAGGATTGCACCACTGCTTTTTGCAGATGATGTGGTTCTGATGGCTTCATCGGTCTGCGACCTTCAGCACTCACTGGATCGGTTCGCAACCGAGTGTGAAGCGGCTGGGATGAGGATCAGCACCTCCAAATCTGAGGCCATGGTTCTCAGCAGGAAACCGATGGATTGTCCACTCCAAGTAGGGAATGAGTCCTTACCCCAAGTGAAGGAGTTCAAGTATCTCGGGGTTTTGTTCTCGAGTGAGGGAACAATGGAGCGTGAGATGGGCCGGAGAATCGGAGCAGCGGGAGCGGTACTGCAGTCGCTTTAACCGCACCGTTGTGACGAAAAGGGAGCTGAGCCAGAAGGCAAAGCTCTCTGTCTACCGGGCCATTTTTGTTCCTACCCTCACCTATGGTCATGAAGGATGGGTCATGACCGAAAGAACGAGATTGCGGATACAAGCGGCCGAGATGGGTTTCTCTCCGCAGGGTGGCTGGTGTCTCCCTTAGGGATAAGGTGAGAAGTTCGGTCATCCGGGAGGGACTCGGAGTTGAGCCGCTCCTCCTTCGCGTCGAAAGGAGCCAGTTGAGGTGGTTCGGGCACCTAGTTAGGATGCCACCTGGGCGCCTCCCTAGGGAGGTGTTCCAGGCACGTCCAGCTGGGAAGAGACCAAGGGGTAGACCTAGGACCAGGTGGAGGGATTATATCTCTTCGCTGGCCTGGGAGCGCCTTGGGATCCCCCAGTCAGAGCTGGTTGATGTCGCCAGGAAAAAGGAAGTTTGGGGCTCTCTGCTGGAACTGCTACCCCCGCGACCCGACCACAGATAAGCGGAAGAAGATGGATGGATGGACCACATGGAAGTCAAGGACATTACAAAATTGTAATATTTTGCAAAACTATTGTTTATTTTGTAATAAACAATTATTTACTATTATTAATTCATATAACAGAGTTGAAATGTTGAGCTTGTCAATCTTAATCTGAAAATACATTACATTATTAAATTACATTGCATTTAGCAGACGCTTTTGTCCAAAGCGACTTACAATAAGTACATACGACCAGGAAGACACAGCCCAGAAGAAAAACAGAATCATATAAGTACAGCAGGTATCATAGAGCCACACATTTCAAGTGCTACTCAGCTGGCTATAGATAGGCCAGTCCTATGTTAGTATATAAGTGCTTTGTCAGCTGGCTATAGATAAGCCAGTCCTATGTTAGTATATAAGTGCTTTGTTAGTAATTCTATCGCTCGAAGTGGAGTCGAAAGAGATGAGTTTTCAGTCTGCGCCGGAAGATGTGCAGGCTTTCTGCCGTCCTGATGTCAATGGGGAGCTCATTCCACCATCTTGGAGCCAGGATAGCAAACCCACGTGTTTTTGCTGATGGGAACTTGGGTCCACCTCGCAGCGAGGGTGCAGCGAGTCGTTTGGCTGATGCCGAGCGGAGTGCACGCGCTGGGGTGTACAGTTTAACCATGTCCTGGATGTAGGAAGGGCCAGATCCATTCGCAGCATGGTATGCAAGTACTAGTGTCTTGAAGTGGATTCTAGCAGTTACCGGGAGCCAGTGAAGGGAGCGAAGGAGCGGAGTGGTGTGGGAACATTTTGGAAGGTTGAAGACCAGACGAGCCGCTGCATTCTGGATGAGCTGCAGAGGTCGGATGGCACATGCAGGTAGACCAGCCAGGAGGGAGTTGCAATAGTCTAGGCGTGAGGTGACGAGAGCCTGGACCAGAACCTGGGTGGCTTTCTGGGTCAGCTGGGGACGAATCTTCCTGATGTTGTACAGCGTATATCTGCAGCAACGAGTTGTAGCAGCGATGTTTGCAATGAAGGAGAGGTTGTTATCTAGGGTCACACCCAGATTCCTTGCAGTCTGAGTCGGGGAAACAACAGAGGTGCCGATGTTGATCGTCAGGTCAAGAGTAGGACAATCTTTTCCCGGAAGGAAAAGCAGTTCAGTCTTGTCAAGGTTGAGCTTGAGGTGATGAGCAGACATCCACTGAGAGATGTCAGCTAGACAAGCAGAGATGCGTGCGACGACCTGGGTCTCTGAGCGGGGAAAGGACAGAATTAATTGGGTGTCGTCAGCATAGCAGTGGTAAGAAAAACCATGCGGGCTAATGACCGATCCGAGCGAGTTTGTGTACAGAGAGAAAAGGAGGGGACCAAGAACAGAGCCCTGAGGGACCCCTGTAGTTAATTGACAAGGGTCAGACTCAGACCCTCTCCAAGTTACCCTGTAGGTACGGTCTTTGAGGTATGAGGCGAGGAGGGAGAGTGCAGAGCCTGAAACTCCAAGTTCTTGGAGAGTGCGAAGGAGGATCTGATGGTTCACCGTGTCGAATGCAGCTGACAGGTCCAACATGATGATGACAGAGGAGAGGGATGCAGCTTTAGCAGTGTGCAGTTCCTCAGTGACAGCAAGGAGGGCCGTTTCTGTGGAGTGACCTGCCTTGAAACCAGACTGGTGCGGATCCAGAAGGTTGTTCTGGTGGAGATAACAGGAGAGTTGTTTAAAGACAGCGCGTTCAAGTGTTTTAGACAGGAATGGGAGGAGAGACACAGGCCTGTAGTTTATAACATCGGACGGGTTGAGAGTGGGTTTTTTTAGGAGAGGGTTTACTCTTGCCTCCTTGAGACTGATTGGAAAGTGACCAGAAGTTAGAGAGGTGTTGATGAAATGGGTGAGAAACGGTAGAATATCAGGAGCGATAGTCTGAAGGAGGTTTGAAGGGATGGGGTCCAGAGGACAGGTGGTAGGGCGGGCAGAGGTAATGAGGGTAAGAACCTCACAGAGAGAGAGGAAAAGGAGGTCAGTGTGTGGGTGAAAGGAGGGTCTGGTGACCCAGCGGTCAGTAAAGGTGAGTCAGAAAAAGAAGAGCGAATATCATCAACCTTTTTTTCGAAGTGGTTAACAAAGTCGCTTGACAGAAGTGAGGAGGGGGAAGGGACTTTGGGAGGGTCCAAGAGGGTGGAGAAGATGGAAAATAGTTTTTTGGGATTGGAATAGGAAGATTGGATCTTATCTTGAAAGAAAGTGCTCTTTGCCTGAGAGATCGAGGCAGAGAAAGAGGAGAGGAGAGCCTGATAGGTTAGGAGGTCGTCACGGTGTCTGGATTTCCACCGTTTCCGCTCTGCTGCCCGAAGGACGGTTCTATTAGCACGCAGTGCGTCATTTAGCCAGGGAGCAGGAGGGGACTGACGAGCCTACCGAGATGTGAGAGGACAGAGAGAGTCCAGAGAAGATGAGAGAGTAGAGAGGAGAGTTTCTGCAGCAGAGTTTGGAGGCAGGAGTTGAAACGAATCAGAGGAAGGGAGGGCTGAGAGCACCGCTGAGGCAAAGGTAGAGGGGGAGAGGGAACGAAGGTTACGGCGGACAGGTGCAGGCTGAGAAGAGATTATTTTGTTATGTTTGGAAAGGGGTAGAGAGAATGAAAGGAAGAAGTGATCGGATGTGTGGAGCGGGTTAACAGAGAGGTTAGAAGTAGTGCAATTCCTTGAGAATATGAGATCAAGGACATTGCCAGCTTTATGAGTTGGTGGGGATGGAGACAATGAGAAAGCGAAGGCGGTTAACAGAGATATTAGTTTGTCTATCTTCCCCGTCTGGAGGTTGAAGTCTCCGAGAAGTACAGCCGGAGGGCCAGTTTCAGGGATGTGTGAGAGGAGATGATCTAATTCCTCCAAGAAGTCCCCCAAGGCGCCTGGTGGACGGTAGAGAACAACAATGGTTAATTGTAAAGGATGGGTTACTGTGACGGCATGGAATTCAAAGGTGGAAGGAATGAAATTAGGTAGCTTGAAGAGGGAAAAGCTCCATTTGGGAGAGAGCAGGAGACCAGTGCCACCTCCTCTGCCAGTGGGTCTGGGCGTATGGGAGAAGGAATATGCTGTGGAGAGAGCTGCTGGGGTGGATGTGTTGGATGGAGTAATCCAGGTCTCCGTGAGAGCAAGGAAATCCAGAGACTGCAGGGAAGCGTAGCCAGAGATCAAGTCAGCCTTAGGAACAGCTGACTGGCAGTTCCACAGGCCACCTGAAACTAACTGTTGGATCTCAGTGGAGCATGTGGGATAGACGAGAGCAGGCCGAATATTTCGATTACGAGATACACGGGGCCAGTGATAGTGGCGAGAGGACACATGAACGGGAATGGAGAAAATACACATGATTATAGCATGAGGGGCTAACCAAAATGAAATAAAATACCAGCGATACTTAGCTCAATCAAAGTAGGATTTGCCTCCTCTTTGCCTCCCTCGTGACTCCTGTAGGACTCCTATGTCTTTGTCAGTCTTACTCCTGTAGGACTCCTATGTCTTTGTCAGTCTTACTCCTGTAGGACTCCTATGTCTTTGTCAGTCTTACTCCTGTAGGACTCCTATGTCTTTGTCAGTCTTCGTCTGTCTGACGCTGAAGCTGACGCTCCAGGAAATAGCTAACTAAAAAGGAGCCTGATTGATGAGTTCTCACAGCAGTGGGGCCACGCCCCTCTAATTAGTTAACTCTCTACAGCTGATGGGCGACAGCTAGACAGGGCGTGTATATTCTCACGCGGTTTCGACTGGGCTTCAGAGATGAGAGCAGAATTACAGCTTTCCTCTGAGCAGATCTGAGATGTACAGATCTCTACCAGCTAAAATGACTGCAGGACAATTAAAAGAGTAAACTAAATGACACAGAGCAGTTGAATTAACCAAGAATATACCTTACAGGGGTTGCTGCTTCAATAGATCTTGCCGCGACCGGATCGCTATGAAGACTGAGTTTCTTCAGTTTTTAAATGCGTATTTAAATGCTTTTCAGCTGGCAAATAATTAATTCACAGCGTGTGTGTACTTCACGCAATCAGCTAGACAGGGCGTGTATATTCTCACGCGGTTTCGACTGGGCTTCAGAGATGAGAGCAGAATTACAGCTTTCCTCTGAGCAGATCTGAGATGTACAGATCTCTACCAGCTAAAATGACTGCAGAACAATTAAAAGAGTAAACTAAATGACACAGAGCAGTTGAATTAACCAAGAATATACCTTACAGGGGTTGCTGCTTCAATAGATCTTGCCGCGACCGGATCGTTATGAAGACTGAGTTTCTTCAGTTTTTAAATGCGTATTTAAATGCTTTTCAGCTGGCAAATAATTAATTCACAGCGTGTGTGTACTTCACGCAATCAGCTAGACAGGGCGTGTATATTCTCACGCGGTTTCGACTGGGCTTCAGAGATGAGAGCAGAATTACAGCTTTCCTCTGAGCAGATCTGAGATGTACAGATCTCTACCAGCTAAAATGACTGCAGAACAATTAAAAGAGTAAACTAAATGACACAGAGCAGTTGAATTAACCAAGAATATACCTTACAGGGGTTGCTGCTTCAATAGATCTTGCCGCGACCGGATCGCTATGAAGACAAATACAAAAACTGAAATAAGAGAAGAAACTGATACTTGCCTTTCTTTGCCATCTTTTCTTCAGAAGACTTTTGTGATGTAATTTCCTCAATGCAGATGCAGATCACCCATGGACTGATCCATTATTTTAACTTAATAGGAGGGTAATTGGTATGCCTGGAGTTGAAACAAACTGAGGGACGTGTGTCAATATTGCAATTTCATAGATAATTCAAGTATGTTTTCAGAATTTCTTTTTGATCAGTTAAAGTTGACAAGCATATGATTATATTAGCAGCAACATTTTGGAATAATTGGCCATTTTGATTTGTTTAATATTAAATTAATATGTAATAATGCTTAGTGAGGACATGCAAATATGTCTGTCTAATACTAAGACAACCAATCTTTTAAAAACAAAATATATATATACATTTAGTTTTACATTGTAATGCAAAACAACCTGTTCCATTAATTCATTGCTTTAAAATACATTTTGTAGTTTCCTTTCATTTAAAATGATTGAAGTAAGCTTGGGGGACTCAAAGGGAACCCGATTGTTTGTCTGAACACCTTGTTTCTCTTGTGCATTAAGAACACTTGTGTTAGGGCATGAATTAATAATAAATAGGTTATATACAGTGTAAAATACCACGTACTGTCCGCCCTCCCATGCCAGCCTGGCATGACCTCTTGCCCCCCCTTTGCCACCCCATGTAAAATGTTCTAGAACCGCCACTGGGCTACAGATTTATTTTCGTTTTGTAACCCTCTCGTGTAAAATGATAAATACATTAGCTAAACCCAAACTTAGCTTTCATCAAAGATTCTTAATGAGAGGTTGAAAACCGTCTCTGCTTTCATGGAAACCCCAGAAACTGGTTGTGACGGCTGCTGTTCTTTACTGAATGGTTAGTATAGTCCATGTAGGGTCCATTTGTATGGGCCAGTGTTAGGTAAGTGCTGGTTTTGTACCCTACATCTATGTTAAGCTGTTCAACGTTCTACTAACACTATTTTATGTAGTTATAATATAAGATAATACATTGAGAGAGCTATACAGGCTATACAAGCGTATCTGTTTGAATGTCCTTAAATTACAGTATTCCAAACAGCAGAACTTCTGTGTATGTGATGTGACTGATAACCTGACATGGTTTAGCCTTTTCCCACACCTACTACTACTGATCAGCCTGCTCTCAGCTTTCTCATTTTTCTGTGTTGTATTGAAGCAGTGTCCTAAATGTAAAATGACTGACATTTTGTTTTACTGTGTAGATTGTCTTTGAGAACTGCTCACCTGTGGAGATTGCAGTGGCAAAGTGTTCCTGTGTAGCTGGAACAGCACTCTGCAACCACAATGTTGCACTGCTGTTCCAGACCGCACACTACTCCACACTCAACCTGGCTGCTGTCCCCCCTGTCCTCAGCTGCACTGAAACAGAGCAGCGATGGCACAAGCCAAGAACCATGGTAAGTACAGTATGTGTTCACAACCAATCCACGGTTTAAGTATTTCCTTTGTGCCAAGAGCTGATTTATTTATGTTGCATCAACAACCTTTTCAATTAATTTGACAATTCTTTTGTGTAATTAATAGGGTGTGAAACCAGGCAGAGTGAGTGACATGGTGTTCATTTCCACTAAGCCAAAGCAGTTTACAGTTGCTGACGGTGTAAGGTAATATCTATTGTCCTAAGTAATTGTATGTAGCCTGCTACAACTTTGTGATTGTTGTCTGAGTGTAAAATTGTTCTTAAAGTCCTAATTATCATATAAACATGTTCAAAGGAGTACACGTTACAAGGCCATACGGGGGGAGCTGCCAGACCCAGATGTCCTCAAAGTCTGCGAGGCATACAAGGACTTCTCAGCAGACATCGCACCACGAAAAAAAACAACTAATGGCTCACTACTCAACTTACTCAATAGTTATCCATTAACAAAAGTTGTGGATGCTAACTAACTTATCTTGCATTGATATAACACTCTTTCAGAGGAAATGTTGGAAATGCACACATTATATCATATTTTTTGCATCTACTTTCTGGATATTGTACATCTGTTCATCTGTTATATAAACTAGCATTACTTAAATATGCAGAGACTAATTGAAATGTTTAAATATGTATGTCCCCCCCCCCCGATATAACATCAACCTATGTTTTGTAAAAGTTTATTAAATTAATCTGTAAAATGTTATCATATTGTGGATTTATTAAATTATGTATTTTCCTTTGTTATGCGTGTGTTTGTTTTGAGGATATAATTAATTAGTACCTAAACATAGTATGGTATAACTGCTTTTTGTAATGAAATACACAATTGGTTTGGGAGCAAGAAATCTTTTAATCGTTGTTGCCCAGGCTTGCCGAAATGAATGGAAACTTATCTCCCGATTATAACATTGTGTAACTTGCTGCTGTTAAATACCTTCAAACTATGTGCAATATGTGTAATATATACTACATATGCCATCTTTAATAACTGTAATATATATACCGGGCTGCTAAATCCTAAGAACTGCTTCAGGATTTGATTTGTAGATTTGATTTGCTTTTTATCTGTATTTTTCAAAATTATGTAACTTTTTATCTTTTGTTTAGCGTATTGTTTATTATATTATAACTTAGTACTTTTATTTATTATATTATAACTTAGTACTTTTTAACGCATGTAAGATATTCAACACTATGTGGCTCTTTCCTGCTTCAACGCTGCAAATGTCCCCTCTGTGGGACTAATAAAGGTATTCTGATTCTGATAACTGGACGAATTTGTCCAAAGGGGCACACAGCAATGTAGTGCCGACTTTCTTACCCGCTGGAAGGCCAATCGCTTTTCTTTACCCCGAAATCCGCTCATTCTTGTCTCTCGGTGTGACATAACAAGCTGTCAAAACTCTGTACTCAAACCGGAAGTACTCAGCCGCACACCCAGCCGCCGGAAGTTGATAGACGCCATCTTGTGCACAGAGCCTGGCCCATTCCCAAACCGCCCCCTACACCCTACCCCTCCGTTTGCACGTTCACGCGGAGGGTCCGCCATATTAGGCGCATTCACACCGCAGTACTTTTCCCACAAAGGTTCATGCGAACTTAGTTCATGCGAACTCTTTAGTTTGCATGAACTAAGTACAGATCGCGTTCACACCGGAAAAAGTCCCTGGGGGTTGAAGATAATTATCATCTGATATTTGGGAAGTGTGTTACATTTGAAATGGCAGAAAGTCTTGTTGCAATTTCCAGATATTGAAAGAGGCCCCTGGAGTTTCTCTGGTAATTATCAATAGTAGCAGTTAAGTGAATACTGTTCAAACAATACCTGTGTTTATCAATAGTAGCAGTTAAGTGAATACTGTTCAAACAATACCTGTGTTTGTGTTTTGTATTGATTTCTCTGTTTTATCCTTTCATAAATGTGAGGACTGAAACTGCATGAACATTCCTGGGTGCTTGGAGTAAACAGGTTTTATTGCTCTGTGGGGGAGGGGTAGTTAAGCAGGACTAGGTGGATGAGAGTTCCTTCTGCTTAAGATCTCCAGTATGTCATGTTTCAGGGAAGTCTACATATCTTGAATGGTATATGTGTGTTTAATTACTTTATATATGTGTGTTTAATTACTTTGTGTTAGTAATAGCAGTGTGTAAACAAAAGCTGGAAATATGAGAGTATTAATAAGTGTATCTTTGTGAACAAGCCTCTGGAATGTGCTGAAAGAATGTGTGTGTGTGAAAGCAACAGAATGAGACAGCGAACACCAGATGTGGTTGTTTTGCTTCAAACCAAGGGACTGTTTCCGGATCATCTCTGCTGGCACGCGCTGATTCGCTAAGAGAAGCCATCTTTTTTGCATCTCCCAATGAGAAACTGACCACAGCTCCTCCTGTTTTATTTTCTGAATATAAGCCTATTCTGGCTTTTAGTTCTTTCTCTTTTACTGCTGCCGACAAGATGAAAGGTTCTCCCGGCAGTTAGGACCAGAGCAGGGAGTGGGGCCCGAGTCCACTCCTTTGAAAGTGTAATGTATTCTTACCGTTTATCATTAAAACAGATTATTGTTTAACCCTCATCCTGGCTGTTTTGAGTTTTCCCTCCTGTTATGATTGTATCCAGCTCGCCAAACGACATGCAGAGGCAAGGTGGGTTCTAAAAACCTCCCTAACCCAACAAGTGGTGACCCACCGACGTGGGGCGAGTTGGAGTACAGAGGAGGTCACAACAGCAGCCAGCGGATGAAGTTGTCCAGGGAAGACACCTCGAAATACTTTCTGACAACTAAATACAGAGCTCTATACAAAATACCAGGTAAGCACGGATACCCGTTACACTCAAAATCTGTGATTTGGCTATATTCAAATTCTTAGAGTTGTCAGGAATATTTCCCAGTGTCATAGTCTTGATGGTAGGATGCAATACATATTTTAGCATAGATAGGTAAGTTATAAATAAATAAAGCAACGAGGTGTTAAGAGTCAGGTGAAAGGCCCCGTAGATTTTTCAGAATCATACGGCTAAACTCGTTAGCTACACGTGAAGCGATGAGGAGTGTAAGACGAAGGTGAAATGCCCCGTGGGTTTTTTCAGAAATCGAGACGGCTAACTCATCGGGGATGTTCAGTGGTTTTCTAAAGACTCCATCCAGAACAAAATAGAATAATGCTTTCCAGTTTTCATAGGAATCTGCAGTTGCATTATATGTAAAGAATCCAAGAGTAGAAACGCGAACTTCAAAAGCCATTGAAAGTAACGGATTTCTCTTGTTCTGTTGGGTTTAACGCCCATTCTGTTGAAAGAAATATCGCATCTTAAAAGCTGAACAGACAGCGTGGAGGATATATTTATGTGCATATATATATATATATATATATATATATATATATATATATATATTATTGAACATAGGAAAGCCTTAGTCAGATAAAGAAATGCGAAGTCATAATGGAAGCACCTGGTTTCAAGAAAGCCCCCCTTTCTCCCCATTGTTCCTCTAATTGCTGAAGCAGCATGCCTGGACAATGGCTGCTGAGCATTTGAATTTAAAGCAAGGAGTGAAAGATCAACAACTGATCTGAGGTTGGAAGGAATAACAGTGAAAACTAATACATCAATGTGTGATTTGATGTAGTAAGATATATTGAAATAAATAAGAAACTATAATTTGTTGTTTTTGGCATAGTTTTTGTAGGATACAGTTACGTCACATTGTGGTTTTATGAGAGGTTTGAGAACTGCTTGTTACCATTGCATTGCATTGTGAATTTCGTGGTATTTGTCATTAACTGAGAATTGTACATAATTATATTTCAAAGGAACTAAATTACATACAGTAACGTTGAGGGAAAGTAAAAAGAGGTTTACTGAGTATATGAAGTACATTCAAATTAAATATAATAGTGGATTATTCTACCTAGATTAGACATACAAAGAGGACAATTTGTTAAACATTAAATAACAAACTCACTGTACGAAATATACATTGTAATGTTATTTAGGAGTGGTATTGATCATGCCACAGTGACTCTGAGTTGGTGGTTGTTTAATGTAGATAGGAAACTGAAAACGCAAACAATTCACCACAATTGTGTTTTTAAGTTTGTGAAGAAAGAGTAGAAAGTAAACAGAAGGTCTTGTAAGTTTGTCAGTCAGAGAGAAGCTGTTAAAGTTTTAAACATTACAGAGGTGCTGCACAAAGACAAAAGCCATCTCACACGGTTGGATAAACACAGAGGTGATTGATGAGAGAAGCTTGTGGACAGGAGCAGGCAGCCCAGAGAGAGAGACTAGGAACTATGATCAAATGATAGGACAAGAGATGTTGGGAAATGTAGGCTCACCTCTGTTATTGTGTGTTATGAACTGGCCTTGTCTGGTTACATTTGTATTGAACTCAGTCTCCAAGCAGTGTGGTTTCTATCTGCACATGGTTGAGTCTTCCCTTCCCCTTCCCCCGGTCATCCAAGTTATTTGACCCCATGAGGTCAAGAGTCATTCTGTTAGACCACAATCTTGTGTAAGACAAATCATTGTTCTTTTGTCACATTTTGAATTACATAAGAGTTCATTTTTCTAAATCAATTTATCTTTAATTTGTAGTTGGTGTTTGGTGTTTGCTAACATTTTTAGGAACGACATAGGCCTACACTTGAGTCAAATTACATTACTGTGATCGGATTAGTGTGCTCTGCAGGGTTACTATTGTTAAGTATGGAGGGGTTCTTTCATAGTGTGTGAAATATGTGGTGCTTGAAAGATCTAGGTATTTAAATGTATAGAAGAAAATGGTTTCCTGAAAGAATTAATTGGAGTAAACATGTTACAGTGGGTGTTGAAAAACTTAGTTTGGGTAAATATGTCACAATGGATGAAACGATTATTAGAGGGAGTTTTTGTAATATCATTAGTAGACATTAATTGTGTTGTTTAGATGGCAGTTAACTACTAAGACCAACAGTAAGATTAGAAAGAGACAGAGTGGAAAGGATTGGAGTTATTTAACCTCAGTATGTTAGAATTAACTATAGGTAATGCGTCCCGAGATCTCTCCCTCTCTCTCTCTGCCTGTCATACGGCTAAGACCCCGACCCTCCAAGCAGACAGAGGACCTATCCCAACCAGGAGACTCCTCCTCCATCGAACAGACAGAGAACCCAAGCTGAACCAACAACAACAACAAGACTGCAATAAGAACTGCATCCAGAACTATCTCCACCTGTGGCATCCAGAACCAAACAGCTTGCTGACAGGCAGAGATCTACTCTCATCAGTCCCTCAGACAGGGCATGAAGTTCCAAGCTGAGCCACGAGATTTGGCACAGGAGCAGAGTGTGGGTTATGAGAGCAGAATCCGCCCTCCATAAAGCAGCAGAGAGACTGTGAAGGAGGAGATGAAATGCAAAGCAGTGCAACAACAGTGGCATGAGGGGGGCTGCAGATGTAGCTCGGCAGATGGCTGCCTCAAAGAGTTACAGCTTATGGACAAAGGGGGAGGAGTCAGAATCAGAGGAGTTGGTCGAGAATGTGAGGAGGCCGGGGTCACGGCTTGAGATAAACCAGAGGAGAGGAGAAGGGAATCAACGGGAATGAGTGAGTTTACACATAAACACACTTATTATAAGCGCACATTTAAAGAACTTGAATTGACTTGATAAATAAGTGAAGGTAAAAAGTTGTATTAACCATGAATTAATCAATTGGTAAATTCAAAATAGCAGTAAAGAGGAAACTATTAAGGTAAAATGAGAATCATCCTAAAACACACTGAGGGATAAAGGGGGTAGATGACAGAATAGAACCATATTCTTCAATCTTTTCATCATGTTAACAAATCATTCTTCAAGAGATTTTGATTAACACCATTAAAGGGATAGTTTTAGGAATCGCTCTATAAGACAAACCTTTATTTGAATGGATAATGTTAGAGGGAGAGCTAGTGCCAAGCCAAATATAATTCCAATCTATAGAGTATTGATTTCACCATTGTGGCATGGTTATTACCATAGGAGGGCTTTAGGATGGAAATATGAAATGACTTCTGTTTTTGGATCCTTGATAAAGTAGGGAGTAATTGTTGCGTGTTCGGACACCCTGGGTTCCACACACTGCTAAAGAATTTAACATTGTTTTTAAGTAGACCAGAATTGAAGATAAATGGGTTTAATGAGCTATGAAATGCAGAGCTACACAGATCCTAGTAATGTTTTTACACAAGATAATAGTTAAGTACAGAAGTTTCTGAAATAGATCTATTAGACATTTTAATATAGATTAGGTGTTAATAAACTGCAGTAGTAGTACTATAAGGAAGTGACATTTTTAGGCTAACACTTTTCAGGGAATGTGGGGAACAGCTGTTCCGATGAAAAGTTAGATATATCTTGAACATTATAGTTGTAATCGTGAATTAATTAATGATGGCGCTCCATATATGACAGATTTTTGTAGACAAAGGATACTGGCCTATGCTGAAATATCAAAGTCTCTGCAGAGCACGACACATGGCCAAAAAGACTGAGACCAACTGACCTTTGACCCTGACCGACAGTGTAACTTGAGAAGACACTGTCAATGACTGACTCTGGGGTGACTCTGACCAAACTTGACTTTACAACCTGACAGTGTGAGTGTGAGCGTGAGTGTATGTCTGCATGTGATCAGTGCAATTGCATGATTTAAAACAATGACTAATTAAGCATGCTTTTGGACTAACACATTATTCTGGGGCGCCGTGGGAAATGAGAGGTTTCCTACAATTCCACAAAAATTGGAAAACCGTACAGGTGACCCGTTTCTAATCTACTTGATATTTCACTCCCACAGGAGGTGGCAGTTTGCAGAATGTGAAACTCAAACTAAAACATGAAGATTCTGTTTCTTTTAGGACTGAATGATGGAGAGAAACACTTAATTTCACTGAAGTGTTTACTGTGGAAATTATGGATGTACATTTGGGAAAAATGTTGGGTATTTTCTTATGATCCCTTATTACCTGAAGGTTTTCTTCCCATACAGGATTTTGGTTACACATGAGTTATGTGTAAAAAGGGGGAGTGTAAACTTTACAATGTACATTTTTCATTTAGGGACTGAAGGGAACCTGCTGCCCCAACTCGATTGTTCAATCTGACCATTGATTGACAGTTTAGAATGGACCTGCTCCATATCTGGGGATAAGATACTGTTTGATGAATGTTGACATGTTTCTAATATTGATTGAGTTAAAACAGGTAACATAGATGCAGAATCAGTGGCCAAGGGGCTACTGTGAGAGATGTAATTCCAGAATGGAATACTGATGAAGTTGACCGGTGAGTAATGTTTCAACAGGTATTAAAGTAACTGAGGTTTGAAATGTACAAAGAACATATTACAGTTAAAGCTAAAACATAGTAATGTAATGAGACAGAATGTAATTTAGACAACATCGTAACTAGCCTGGTAAAGAAGTAAAAGCCATAGACTTTATTGTTTAGGTCATTATGGGGATATACATTTCATCTAAATTCATAATGGAAAGACATTTGATGACAGTTTGTTGGAATTCTGTATTCATTTTTTCAGCTTGATAATATCTAAGCACTGACAGGTAGAAGCAGTATCACCAGGAAATCGTTCACTTTGTCAGTATCATGATTTTGGTTGTTTTTGAATCCATAACATTAGTGTGTTTCTTTACCAGAAACATTAGCAGTTCATATTATATTTAGATTTTAAATGGGATCTCAGGGATTTCATTAAGAATAACACAGACGCTTGTCAGAAATTCAGAGCTATTGAAATATGTTATTTGGTTCACCTAGAGATGTTGGAGTTTTGTTTTGTTGCCATAGGCCAAGTATTAAGATTCTGAAGCTGCACTGGCAGATAGGAGGTCTACAATTAATTTAGAAAACCTGTTCACAGACGGCTGTTGTTTTAAGAGACCCCACCAACAGGCTCCAAGCTGCTTACGCAATGGTGGGTCAAACAGCAGAGGGCCCCGGAGCCCTGAGCGTAGGCTTGAGGGATTTGTATCAGATTTCTCCACACAGGTTGGTGATGCAAAAAGGGGGACTCAAGACGCAGGAGGCGGACACAGCAGAGTTCGTCTGGCTGAAGGTCATCAGGACAAAGTGGCTCAACCCCAGGCTCTCCGACCCCGACCGAGTGACCCAGCGGATCTCTCATGCCGTCCGCGTGGGAGGAAAGGGGGACAGCTCGTACCACGGGAGCCAGTGTGCGGCGGGGAAACCACCTGCTAGGACCGGGGATGACATCAGGATGGACGTGACCCTCGCAGAGGAGGTCGACTCGGAAGCAGCCATCAGTGGACGGGAGGAGCAGGATCCTGAGGACATCCCTACAGCAGACGACTCGGAAGCTGTCATCAGTGGACTGGACGACAACGACCCTGAAGACATCCCTACAGCAGACTACTCGGAAGCGGCTGTCAGCGGGCTGGGGGACTTGTCGAGGCAGCAGAGGAGTCTACTTCTCTCTGATCAGTTCCACCAGTGAAGGGAAAGCCGCATCTCCCCCTCCCTATCAGCTGCTCCTTGTTGGCGTATTCCTCTGAGGGGGGGGGGCTGATGATTCACCACACAAGGAGACTGCTTCCTAGTACTCAGATTGCCCCCTAATGGTTCCTTCACTGCCATGGAAGGTGGTGTTCTGTTCCCAAACTTTCAAGTACTTTGGGTCTCAGTTTCTGATAGATTTATACAATATTCGAGGACAGACACAGTAGAAAAGAATGATAGTAGATATGTTTCAAAATGCCTTGTGTAAGTTTATCTCTTGAGAGATAAAAAGGGGGAATGAAGATAATTATCATCTGATATTTGGGAAGTGCGTTACATTTGAAATGGCAGAATGTCTTGTTGCAATTTCCAGATATTGAAAGAGGCCCCTGGAGTTTCTCTGGTAATTATCAATAGTAGCAGTTAAGTGAATACTGTTCAAACAATACCTGTGTTTATCAATAGTAGCAGTTAAGTGAATACTGTTCAAACAATACCTGTGTTTGTGTTTTGTATTGATTTCTCTGTTTTATCCTTTCATAAATGTGAGGACTGAAACTGTATGAACATTCCTGGGTGCTTGGAGTAAACAGGTTTTATTGCTCTGTGGGGGAGGGGTAGTTAAGCAGGACTAGGTGGATGAGAGTTCCTTCTGCTTAAGATCTCCAGTATGTCATGTTTCAGGGAAGTCTACATATCTTGAATGGTATATGTGTGTTTAATTACTTTATATATGTGTGTTTAATTACTTTGTATTAGTAATAGCAGTGTGTAAACAAAAGCTGGAAATATGAGAGTATTAATAAGTGTATCTTTGTGAACAAGCCTCTGGAATGTGCTGAAAGAATGTGTGTGTGTGAAAGCAACAGAATGAGACAGCGAACACCAGATGTGGTTGTCTTGCTTCAAACCAAGGGACTGTTTCCGGATCATCTCTGCTGGCACGCGCTGATTCGCTAAGAGAAGCCATCTTTTTTGCATCTCCCAATGAGAAACTGACCACAGCTCCTCCTGTTTTATTTTCTGCATATAAGCCTATTCTGGCTTTTAGTTCTTTCTCTTTTACTGCTGCCGACAAGATGAAAGGTTCTCCCGGCAGTTAGGACCAGAGCAGGGAGTGGGGCCTGAGTCCACTCCTTTGAAAGTGTAATGTATTCTTACCGTTTATCATTAAAACAGATTATTGTTTAACCCTCATCCTGGCTGTTTTGAGTTTTCCCTCCTGTTATGATTGTATCCAGCTCGCCAAACGACATGCAGAGGCAAGGTGGGTTCTGAAAACCTCCCTAACCCAACAGGGTGGATTAGGCAAATGAAGCTGCTGACGTCACTTCTTCTTCTTCTGCTTTGGGTTTACTGGCAGGCTACAAACAACTTCACGGCGGATACTGCCGCCCAAAGTCCCCGGCCGGAAGTCTCCGGAGTTGTAAGAGGACTTCAGTAGAAGTTGCCTGGGACTCCCAGCAGCTTCTACTGAAGCCTTCCGAGTAAATCGCCAGAACGCCGACACCTCCTCATCTCCACCGCTCCCATGTTTTATTTTGTGTTGCCATAAGTTAGTCTCTCTGCGTTTCTGTGCTGGGCTAATGCTAATGCTAATAATGCTAATGCGAGGATAATAAAATGGCGGCTTCACAAAACGTTTTGGAAGTTTTACGGGGCGTGGTTTGCAATCCGCCCAGCCAATCAGAAATATAGCTCTTTTCTCACAAAAGAGTATAAAAAGGGTAAAAAGGTTCTCATGAACTAATTTTAGTACCGGCTCTTTTTGGTGTGAACGCGATAAAAGAGTTCGCATGAACCTTTGTGGGAAAAGTACCGCAGTGTGAATGCGCCTAATAGTAGTTAGGGCCGGATAATATCCACATGTCTACCCTACTTTTATTATTTTCGAATCATAAATCTTATCGATAGATTTATGATCGATAGATTTATGATTAGCATAAGTTTGTTCATGAGGGCCTAGGTATAAAAGTCACGGCTCGCCACTGCTGCAGTGTGAGTATGAACAGCTCAATTAAAAGCAGCGGCAAATAGATATGTTTTTAGTCTGGATTTGAAAATAGGAAGTATTTCAGCGGACGTGCACGATTCGGGCAGTTTGCTCCAGATTGTCGGGGAATAATAGCTAAACGTTTCTTTTCCATGTTTAGTTATTATTCTTGGAACAGAGAGCAGACCCGACCCAGAGGACCTGAGACTCCTGGATGGTTCATATGCAGGAGATCGTTTATATACCTCGGTCCTAAGCCATTTAGTGATTTAAAAACAATAGTATTTTAAAATCTATTCTTTGGTCGACTGGAAGCCAGTCTAAAGACTTCAGAACCGGAACTGGTCCTCCCCTGATCTGAAGATCAGTGCACTACCCCATTGAGCCATTTAATTCAACGCTCCAATAAACTTGATTTACTCTATACTCTATATCTAACTTCACACATGTCCCAAATGTACAAAACCGCCCTCACTTGTGCTGCAGCATGCTCGTGTACAGTATAAAGTTCACCGCACTGCTTTCATTTACATTTTCTAAAAGTATGTTGCTGTTTGACCGTACATTTCCCTAACGTTTTTCCACTTTATAACTACAGGTGAGCTAAAAGCATTTTCCCCAGGTTTGTTATTTTATATCATGAGACACAGCTGGCCTCCCTGTTGCCTTCAGAGCCTATGCATTATGCTAAATAGTCAAACCTATCAGCACACCACATGTAGACTTGTGCCATCTGCTGAGTGTTATGGAATTATGAAAATCACTTTTAAATGATAGGATACATGTTGCCAAACTTTGTTAACAAACGTACCTGCTGAGGTTGTCGTTTATTAGTCAGCCATAGTACTTTAAGTTTGCAGTTATAATTAACCTCTTCATGTAAAAGTATGTTATTATATATCATTATTACTTTTCTCATCTATGGAAGCCGTTTTATTTCTCCATCTGTCTGTCATCTCTTTTATATTCAAATCCAATAAAGTTATTGTGTAGCTGCCGTTGTTTTATTATTTATTTGCCTGGTGGGTGCAGTGCCTGTTACCGGAGTCATTAGCCCCTCTCAATATTAAAGGGGACCTATCATGCAAAATGCACTCTTGTACATCTTTTATAAATGAATATGTGTCCCCAGTGTGTCAGGGAACTCACCAAGTATCAGAAAATGCAACCCTCTCTCTTTTCCTCTATACCCAAATCTCTAAAAAAAAAGGTGCTGTAACGGATCTGAGACAGACTGATCCAGATTTGAATTATTTTCTACGTCACAAAGGAGGTGCTCCGCTTAGTGGTCAATTCTCCACCTATCAGGGGAATGAGAGGTTGGGCCTCGTACATATGCCAGGCCTGTAAGTGGCGCTGTAGTCTGCCACAAAAGCAGCGAAGAAGACTTCCCTTGCATGGTTGCCATGGTTGCCCTTCTGTTTATTCTCCGCTGGCTCTTTTTCTCCCTCCCCAGGAAAGAGTTTGCGCCTCCTGCTTTAAAACAAATGAATAATGACTCCATATAATCATATGAGAATGTGGCCATGTAATAAGCGGGATAATGCGCAGCGACGCGGTCATTATGGGTAAACAACCCAGTCTCATGGCATTTCGTGTTCACCAACACGATTTTTAATCTATTGATTCGTGTTCACCAACACGATTTTCCCCTTTTTTTCGTGTTGCACAGCACGATTTTAAAAGCAATGTATTTCTACTGGTAATGGCGCTCATGGAAGCACGGCATTCGTTTGTGTCGGCTGCCCTTAAAGGCAATGTGAGCGTCCATTCTCATTGGATAACGGAGATTTGTACACCCGGAAGTAAGTATTCCCCTTACTGTCGATTGATTTTACAGTGATATCTGTCTCATCGACTAAAAAACACCAGATTATCCTTGTTAATTACACAACATTGATTGGTTTAAATTGTGTGCAATGCTTTTGTATTTTCCCCCTTCGATTCGGAGAAACAAATATTTTTTCGGAGTAAAGGATAGCAGAAGACACTACACTACCCAGAATCCCCAGCTATCGTTTGGACTACACCATGTGCTCTGTTTGACAAACCCCGTGATAGTCCTCAAGCTCTGTGATTGGAGAGTGTGCTCCGAGGGTTACACCGAGCCTCGAACAGCACTTGAAATGGGATGGAACCACGGCAGACTGTCCAAAACTGGATTTGAACGGGTCCACCGCTACCCCCCCCTCCCCCCCCTCCCCCCCTCCCCCACCCTGTCCCCAGAACTACACATGCTGGCTATTCTGTTTCACAACATGTTCTCTATCTACGGCACGTCTCTACTGGGAGTTGTAGTTTTAAAAGACGTTTTCGTATTTCCCATAATAAGAAGTTGCCGGTATTAAACTGTGTACATCCCTGGAGGTTTAGGGGATAGGAAACACTCACATTTAAAACATATCATTAATAAGTGGGTGAAAATGGCTTGTGCCCATAATGGGCAGCATTAATATATATACACACATGCCAGCTAAGGTCAGAAGAGCTTTATTTAACAACTGGTCTTATGTTTGTGACCCCTGTTGTTAATTGATAACATTACATTACATTAATTGATAAGCCTGAAACATGCACTTGTCAAGGTTCAGAGGCACATTTTGCAAATATGGCAGTAGCCATCGATCAGCTTAAGATAAGATATACTTTATTGATCCCAAGTTGGAACATTTGCGTTACATCAGCATGTGTAACAGTTGTATGCAGTGGTGTTTATTTGTAAATCATTTAGTACAGGGGTCGGCAACCTTTTTGTGCCATTTACATTTTTTTTTAAAAATTGTTATCAGCGTGCCAACGATCGAGAATTATCAAGCTTGGCGCTCGTCAACTATCAGCAGGAGGGCGGGGGAGCCTCGCTGCGGGGAAGCAGTGTGTGGACCTGTCAGGTCTTACATGATGCCGAATTTAACAAACACATTTAAATAATTGGTTTAAACGGAATGATAATAAAGACGTCGTCCGTTCTGTGATTCTCCAGAGCACACATGTTATGATATTAGGGTCATGCAGAGTGAGATGAGATCGCTGTCCCTTTAAGAGAGAGAGAGAGAGGGGTGTGGCTTGTGCATGTGTGTTTGTGGATGGTAGAGCGACAGTGAGAGAACGGCCCATTCCCAAACCGCCCCCTACACCCTACCGCTCCGTTTGCGCGTTCACGCGGAGGGTCCGCCATATTGAGGGCTGTTCCAAAGCAACGAGTGTGGAGGGGGAGTGGGCTATCAAGCCCTCAAACAGCGAGTCTGCAGCGGTGCTGACTTGAGACCGGTCTCTACCTGACCGGAGTCACGCTGTGTGTGTCCGTCAGGAAACACGCTGTTTACAAGTAGTTCCAGCAAACATCCACTGATAAACTGCGATGTTAACAACCTCATGATAACCTCATATGTTTTTAACTTAGGATCAAACCTGTGTTTAGTCTAGAAAAAGGTAAATGTGTGCATTTTATTATAAAGTTGTGTATATTTACAGACCGTTGCAAAAACTAAGAAGCTTATAAACATCAGGTTTAAACTAAAAGAGCTTTGAAAGACAATGAAAGATGTTTGGAGTTTTATTTGAGTTATTCATTTAAACTTTTTGTCTAAGAGATGCTGATTTGAAACCGTTGTTACATACAGTTACGGCATTTCCTGTTTCTGCCATCTGACAGGAGGGAGCCTCGTTGAGCTGCAAGTGTGACTGAGTTCACTCCGTCACGGAGGGGTTGGGTCGAGGGAGTGGTTTGGGATTGGGCCCCTATGGCAGGGACCAGAAGACGAGCCGCACTAACACGGAGCCGGAAGTACGTCACTGGTCCGAGTGCATGTAGTGTATTTTCTATGCTATATTATGTTGTTTGAGTAAATGACTATGGCCCTTTCTCATTTAATCAAATCCCCCTCCTCGACTCCTCGGTCCTCCGGTAGTGACCCGGAAATGAATTTTAGCGCGCCATGTTGAAGGACATCTAATTTCTCTAAATGCACGTTGAGGACTGAGCATCGAGGAGCCTCTCTGGAGGAGCTATAACCAAGGATACACTGATGGGTCCTCCACGGCTCCTTCGCGGATGCATTTCCGGGAACAGAGATGTTTCAAAGAGTCGTGACCATAGACTGTATAGAGAGGCGAAGTCACGCCCATCTACTTCCGGTCCATGGGACCCCGGAAGCGAAAAATTATACATTGAATTCAATGGAGAGAGAAAACGTATCTTTTGATCCCGTTTGAATTGTGCCACGAACTACACATATGATGTTTTTCAATCTTAAACAATCATTTCCATGTCAAAAAAGTCACATTTTGTCGTAAAACTGTTGAAATATAAGACTATGAAAAATACGCGGCTACAAAGACTACAAATCCCAAAATCCCATTCTGGGTCGCGTAAGTGATGTCACAGGCGATAATGCTCCAAGTGGTTGGTTCACTTTTACAAGACGCCTGTGTGCTTTATACCAGGTTGTAATAACAAAAGTGATCATACCACTTGCTCGTTCTATCGCTTCCCGTCTGATGAAAGGACCAGGAGTCGCTGGATCAGACATATCAGGTAATATCATAGGTAATATACATGTTGTGCATGGAACATAGTGAAGTTAGCTACCTAGCTAGTAGCGACGAGTAGCGAGCACGTTAGTTAGCATTACATTACTTAGCCTTGTCATTTTTAGTAGCCTTACCATGAAGTTATTCTTTTATTACATGAAGTAAACCAAAATGTTAAACAGTAAGAGTAGTCATGATGGTAAGTATTTTGTGAAACATTTGAAGAGTAGCCTACTGCTCCCTCCACCGGGTGCTAAGGAAGCAGTTCAGGGAGAGTCGAAGGCAGGCAGGGAGCTTTGCATGACATTCTTCTGGACGTGTTTCATTGTGATGACAGTGACAGTGAGGGTGAGTCAATCTGTTTGTTGGAAAGACAGTAGTTGTGTGCTTACTGAGAGAACATTGTTAGAAGAGATAATTATTCAAAGTGTTGTTACTGACCTTTTTCTCTTTTATTTTCTTTACCTCACCTGTAACTGCTGAGACGTTGAGGAACATGCACTCTGACCTGCTCTGGCAACCTGATTTCCACTGTACGTAATAGTATTTGGTTATGGTATATTATTTATATACATCAAAGGCACAATGCACCCCCCAGAGACACACATGTATTGAGTGTGATATTTTGCATAGGTCATGTGAAATCATCTTTACATACTAGAAAACTGTAGGAGCAGCAACTTGTTTTGAAATTGAATTTTTAATATCCGATAATAAAGTTGATCTGTTTTCTTTATTCTTCTCTCTTCCCAGCTCCATCCATCACCATTCTCTGTTCCTGCAGGTCCTGCTTGCTAATCAATGCTCATATTTTTTTACACAATTACAAATAAAGTCAATGTATTGTATGACATGAAGTTGTGCTTCATTCTGAGTCAATAATAAATTCATTCTGCCTTCAACTGCACAATGATTGTGGACTGCACCGACATCCATGTAGCTGCCCCCCAGTAAGATGAACCAAGCAAAGAGGGTCACCATCATGCCCAAGGACATCCAGCTGGCCCGCCGCATCCGCGGAGAGAGGGCTTAGACTGACCTGAGACCAGCACACCCAAACACAACAGCTCTTTTAAGAGCCACCTACAGTTTCAAAGAGTTGCAATCCTACGTTATTATAATGATTAAACTGGTTCATGTATCACTTAGTTTACTGAACCGTGATGAATGAAAAAAATTAGTGAGGTAGTGGTTTACTGAAGTTACAAAGACATTAATATATGAGTAACAGGTCAGTGTAAACACAAGCTTCTGTCAATTATGGATCATTCAAACTATTTATATAAAAAATATGTAATAAAGTTCTAAAACAAGTATTCGGTATATTCCTTTTCGAGATAGCTTTTGGAGAAGGTTGTTTTTAAGTTTACTAAAATCTATCGTTTCAACTGTTTCACTTTATAAAAAGGGAACAGGTGAGTAGAGCATCATTGAGTTTCTTATTCTGTCAGTAAATTATCCAAATTAATGTTTTTCATTATTTTAGTCAACCCTAAACAAATTGATTGTACCTTTTTAATAATGATCTTACATGGTCGGCAAAGTTAAATTCACCACAGTATCTGGCATTATATCAGACAGGGCTACAATGCTAAATTGCCTTAATAAGCATTTTGTGTCTTGTGGCTCTCTGTTTGATTCTGTCACTGACTGTACTTCTGCTTCTGTGAACGCTCCAATCCTTGACTCTGAACAATGTGGTCTGGAAAACCCTTTCAGTTTTACTCCTTTAACTATTGGTATTGTTCATGAAGCATTATCCAAGTTAGATCCTAGGAAACCGGCTGGCCCGGACAACTTAGAACCTTTCTTTTTAAAGATAGCTGCAGATTTTATTGCTCCACCTCTTACTTCTCTTTTTAACCTCTCCCTCAGCACAAATACAATCCCTAAAGTATGGAAGTCTGCTTATGTCTTGCCTTTACTGAAAGGAGGGGAGGCAACTATTTTAAATAACTATAGGCCAATCTCAAAATTGTCAGTTCTGGCTAAGGTGCTCGAACGACTTGTGAGTGAACAAGTAAAGGAGTTTTTATGTTTAAATGATATCCTGTCTAAACACCAGTCAGGATTCAGAAAGAAACACAGCACCATCACTGCGTCAATGAAAGTGGTAAATGACATTACTAGTATTTTAGATAATAAGCAGAGTTGTGCAGCTCTGTTTATTGACCTTTCCAAAGCGTTTGACACCGTTGATCATCGCATTTTAAAGCAGAGGCTACTCAGTATTGGCATATCCAGCCATGCAGTGGGGTGGTTTGTGAACTACCTCTCTGAAAGGTCCCAATGTGTTCATTTTGATGGACTGTCATCTGAGTGGTTAAACATTTCTAATGGTGTACCACAAGGTTCTGTTTTAGGACCACTTTTATTCTCCATATATATTAACAGCGTAGGTGAGAATGTGGATGAAGCTACTTTACATTTTTATGCGGATGATACTGTGATGTATTGTGCAGGTCCCTCCATTAAAGAGGCTGTTGTTAAATTACAGGCTGTTTTTAACATTATTCAGACTCAGCTCTCTGAACTAAAGCTTCTTTTAAATGTGGATAAAACCAAGGTAATGCTCTTTTCAAAAGCAAAAAAGACACCAGAGCCTGTTTCAGATATTTTAACTACGCAAGGAACAAAACTTGAAGTTGTTGCCTGTTACAAATACCTTGGTATCTGGCTTGATGATTGTCTCTCTTTTAAACATCATGTCAATAACCTGCTTAAAAAACTGAGGGTTAGGCTAGGGTTCTTTTACAGAAACAAGTCCTGTTTCTCGCTTGAGGCCATGAAAAGGCTAGTCACTGTGACCTTTTTACCTGTGCTGGACTATGGTGATTTGTTGTATATGAATGCACCTGCCAATTACCTGAGCAAATTGGATGCTGCGTATCACAGCGCTCTGAGATTTGTCACAAATTGTAAAACGCTTACACATCACTGTACACTGTATACCAAGGCAGGTTTACCATCACTCTCTGTACGGAGGCTCAGTCACTGGTACACTTTTATTTATAAAGCTATGTTGGGCAAACTCCCGTATTACATCTGTTCTCTGGTAAAGCAGAAAGTTGCAAGCAGCTATTGTCTGAGATCACAGGATGTAGTCTTATTAGATGTACCAAGAGTGAGGACTGTCTTAGGTAAGACAGCTTTTATGTGCGCAGCTCCACTTGCTTGGAACAGCCTACAGTCCAACTTGAAATTGTTCACTTTTGTTTCTCTGAATGTTTTTAAGGCACGTCTGCACGAAATGCTTTATGACACTATGGGTGTTTGTAAGTGTTGGTGAATATGTAAATATGATGTCCTCTATTGTTTGTTTTTATGTTTCATGTGGAACTAATTGATGCAGGTCTCCCTTGTAAAAGAGATCCATGATCTCAAGGGACCTATCTGTCTAAATAAAGGTTTGAAATGAAATGAAATGAACTTCAGAAAATCAAATCTGTTCTGAGAAAAAAACTAATAAATGTTTAAAGATAGGAACTAGCCATCCCACTGAAAAACAGTCCGTAGAGTAGTCGTAGTTCAGTCCTACGTTTCATTTGGATTCATTTCTCCAACAGTCAACTATTTCCATAAAGAATATATATATTTTTCAAAGTCAACTTTATTGTCAATCTTACTCAGTTTGTGTTTATAGACAGAGAGATCAAAAATACGTTTAAATAAAATTATACAATTTACAGATATGTATACAAAAATATATATATCCTATATACACCATCATGTATAATGATGTACAAGGAAGTGTGGTAGATAACAAGTAAATATAGAGTTACATACAGATCCATGTTACAGCAAAAGATGGAATAACTAAGAAGCACGCAGTATAATAATAATTACATGCAACAATTAAATAACTGCTCAGCATCTCCACCACAATCCCAATCTGCTGTGTCCTGTTTTCCTCCCCTCTGCATAACACCCCATCACACGTACAAAACACAACACAGAGTCCGAAGGTGTTAAGAGTATGTTTATTTAAATGTCCTCCTCTCTACTGGCCAACACAGGGAGCATATGCTGGGTGTAGAATTTTTCCAGGAGGAGGAGATTTCCATGCCATGCAGGGTCTTTGGGGATGATGATCGCCTCCTTCGTGGTCCACACAACAAAGAAGCAGAGACTCCGGTCTGTGATGTGCAGCTGCCCTTGGACCTGGTGCCAGTATGGGTGATTCTCCTTGAGAATATATGACCCACCCTCCTCACGGAGACAGAAGGATGGTAACTGGACTGCCTCCGCGATGGTCATGTTCCTCTGGCTGTGTGGACACTTCACCTCCAGCAGGGCAGATGGCTGCACAAGTCCATCGGGTGATGCTCCCAAAACACCCGACTCACTCACAAAGAGACCAGACTTGATTCGAACACTGTCACTTGATAGGCCTCCACAAAAGGCTTCACCCCTTCGGCCTCGTTTACAACCCCCCAGTTGACAGTTGGCGATGTCTCTGGCCATATGTCTCCTCTCGCTGTTGGTAAAGTTGAGACACCGGCTGGACTACTTTTTAAGTGACAGGCTTCCTCCACTGGCACTCAACATCTGTGGAGCTGATCTGCCACATGGCAAATATTGCCAATGCTGCAGCGTGGCTGCATTAGTACATCCCCCGTGCCCAATCACAGCCCAATCATCGTCTCCCATGCAGATCTGTAAAAATAAAGTAAGTACCATTTGTTAGCATGCTATAATAGATTGAATGAGCAATAATACAAGGATGATCCGGATCTTGGGGTGGGAGGGTTTATTTTTCCATAGTTATGTCCTCTTGTCTGATTGTTGTTATTGTTTGTTTTTTCTGTATTTTGTGTAATTTGTGTTGTATTGGTTGTGATTGTACATTGTATTTTTCTAAATGTGTATGAATACATTTTTGAAAAACATTTGATCAACAATAAAAAAGGATTTGGTCAGGATCTAGACTCAGTGTGTAGTTTATTAATGAATCAATGCTCTCTACATTAGGAAAACACATACCATTCAGGGTTTCCGTTAGCCGGTATTTACCGGTTTTTAGCTGGTCAAATTGAATAAAAACCGGTAAATTCAAAACCTGTCGGTCAAAATGTCCGATGCTCCGATCGATTGGCCGCCTGATCATTATCGGCCGATATTCACTCTTAATAGTTTGATCGGCGCTCTCTATAGGCCGATCAGGAGAGCTGGATCTGATCGATATGGACATAAACGCGAGTGTAGTGTAACCGGACGCGAGAGAGAGAGATCAGATCAGCTGCTGAGTCTGACCTGAAGCCCCGCCCACTGTTTAGCGCGCTGCATGAGAAACTGACGGGCTGTCAGGAGAGAGGGAGGGAGGGAGGAAAAGAGAGGATCCGTTTCTCCCGTGTTATTATTCAAAGTTAATGTAATTGAATGAACTACATTGAATAATGTAGTTCATCTACTACAAGTAGTTTCTTTGAATGTAATAATGATGTTGTTTGTGGAATCATTTGTTGAAAAATGAATCAGAATTTTTCGATCTGTTACGATTATAAACTGAAGCAATATAAAAACGACTCCCATTAACTGAGTTTTAAACATCAGCATAGCCGGTCATAGTCCGGTGATTACCTGCTAACGGAAACTCTGCCACACAATTCTTATTATTATTATTGAAACATGACCGGTAAGTTTCAAATGTGTCCGGTAAAATAAATTCTGTTCGGACATTTGACCGGCGAGAAAAAATCCCAGAGGGAGTCACACACAGCTGGGCCTAGATAACCAAAATCCTTGAATCTACACACAGCAGATAAACTCAAACGACACAACGAGAAAAAGGAGATGACACATACAGTATAGTCGATATAAAACTGGCCGCTTCAATCTGAAGAGCAACTAAAACAAAACACGGGAGTGTACCTTGTTCTTGTGAACACTAATGTTATCCACAGCATACAGAGACCACGAAGTTCTTAAGGAGAAAACTAGTTACTAAAACAAAACACGTTAGTGTACCTTGTTAGCTAATGTTAGCTAGCTGACATTAACGTTACACATTGCACTCATATTACTCACCGAAACCTTGTAAAGCTGGTCCCGCTGCTCTTACAGAACCGACTAACTCCCCTTTCGTGTATGTACAGCTCTCAACGTGCCCAGACTTGTAGTGATGTTCACCTCGTTTTATACTTTTCGCCTCATTCTGTGAAAATGAGGCGAAAAGTGAAATTTGCTAACGTGACGGCCGTCTTTGTGATGGTGACGCGTATTGTGCGAGACCAGAGACCTGTAGTTCACTGTGCGGTTTCACACAAACAAATGTGTAACTTCACAGTTTTAAGACACATTTTTATTGTTTTAACTTGCAAAATGTTCTTTTAAATTGACAAACATCATATGTGTCATTCGTGGCACAATTCAAACGGGATCAAAAGATAACCTTTCTCTCTCCATTGACTTCAATGTATAATTTTCCGCTTCCGGGGTCCCATGGAGGCTCCCGGAAGGGGAGGGACTTCGCCTCTCTTGTTGAATCCATAGACTGTATATATAAATGGACGTAGTGCCCGTGACGTCACCCATAGGATTCTGCAGAGTTGCCGTGAAGCCCTTAGTAGGCGGAGTCGGCCACTAACGGCTCGACTGTGACGTTAGAGTCTAATCCCGCCTGCTCCAAATAAGGGCAAAGAGGCGGAGCCGAGGCGGGACCTGCTGCCTCCGAACTGGAAGTAAAGAGAGCTAGCTCAGGCTAAGAAGCTAAGCTAACATGAAATACATGCATACCAAGTTACTGCTAACAGTGTAGTTCCCCTATATAAACGTTACATTCATAATCAAATGAGACAATCTGCAAGAGAATTAGCTATATTTTGTTATTCTTAATGCTTGCCATTCACACGTTGAGAAAAGACGGACTCCCCCGCCCGGACCTAACGGGGCCGCAGTGGGCTAGCTCCGGGACGCCGGCTGGAGCTAGCCCCCTGCGGCTCCGTTAGCTCCGGCGGCCACCACTGGGATAATTGGGTCCCCTATTAACATTTGCTCCCGTTTAGCATTATGGGCGTCATAGCCATAGACTATAAAAGTCTTACCCAAGGCTGAATCATAAACTAAAATGTATATGTATGTATAAAGGGTTACGTCCTTAGCTGGCTAATAAGTAGCAAGCTAAGCTACCAAGCACACAAACACCTGCGAACGGGGTTAACATGTATAATATTATCATTTTAGACTTCTTGGAAGTTCTGTTAGTACATTCAAGCGCACAGCACGACATTTTAATTGTCTGGTATTTGTAACAATATTCCCTAAAAGGCACAATCACCACGAACAAGGCTAAAGCAGGGTTGCCAACGTTGGGTACCTGGCTTTTTGATATCATGGGTTTAATTACACATATGCGCACAAAATGACTGCTAACGTGTCAGCAGCGGGACCTTAGCATATATATAGGATATACAATATATACAAATACACAATATTGGACAGAGACTATAAAGGGCACACAGTTTCCTTCACTAATGAAAGTCACTTGACTCCCAGTCAAAGTTTGTTTCCACTGTTTTATTCTGTGCCTGTCGCGATAAGCAATTCATTGACTTATCGGCTCTGGAGTATTTTTGTTGGGTAATCTATGGTAGGGCTAACCCATACAGTGGTGGGGCTCAAGTCAGTATTTGCAATGTAATTACATACACGCTATATCGCCCCCTTGACAGTGAAACGCCACGCGTGAGGTTTAGATTATTTCCCTGTCTCAATCCAAATTGAACTGTATGAAACAAAAAGGCACATTTGTCTTGTAGTAAATAAAAAGGGCGACCTGGAGCCAATCCTGCAATTTCCCCACAAGTGAAAGAGTTGACATACTGAAAACCCAACCCCTGCACACATTCTGGTACTCTCTTGAGAAGAAAAATAAATAAATCTATTACTACACATTTAAAAAAATGAATGCCATTTTAGTTTTGTGTTACTTTGTTCTGAAAGCTGAACCTGCTGCTCCTCACACAGAGAAGTGGGAAGAGGCTGTGAGTTACTTTACATTGTGGATAAGGGTGGATAGCCCCCATTGTTCTGTGTGTCAAAATGAAAGACAGCCCACACACCTATCAATCATCAAACCGTGGGGTCTTATTTCATTACGTGTTGATTTCTATCAACACGTAATGTTGTATCGATGTATATAGATGTACTACAGCAAAAGTATTCTCCGTCTGGACTTCCCGTTATCTTGATTCTGATTGGCCAGAAGACATTATCAAAGATGTTCTATTGAGAAGACGATCACTATGTGACAACAGTTTTCAAAACCGTTTCTATTCTTCGGTATTCTTGTTTTGACGTGAGAATAGTTTGGGCAGCATGAGAGCGTGAGATTGAGAGTGAGAGTTGGCAACCCTGGGCTAAAGGGTCAAGTACATTACTATGACTAACTAACGTTGTAGCCTAGCAGAGTGGACAAGTTGCTGTTAGCTGACAGTGAGGCATGTGCGTGTCGATCAAAGTGACCACGCCCTAATCTATGCAAAAGATTTAAGGCTTAATATTAATTAAACAGATGAGTTGAGAAAAAATTCAACCACCACACAGTAGTCATGAAGGGGGAATCTAACTATACAGAGAATATGGTTTTTTGAACCACGATGTAAACATGTTTATTTCTGCTGTAAAGTTGGGCATTTTAACATGGGGGTCTATGGAAATTGCTCCCTTCTGCAGACTGCTCCTACTGGCCACTAGATGAACTGCAGTGTGTGGCACTTCCGTATTGGCGTCCCGGTGTTGCAGTATAACTTGAGTCATGACAACTGGCGACATTCTATTATTTTTCGTCATAGGAATCCGGGGCGTGTACATTGAGGACCCATTGTTGACTTACCATGTCAATCGCCTCGTTTGTCGTTTACGTTCATCTTTTGCTATATCTGCCTTCCTAAGATCACTTTGATGCACATTCAGTACTTGTATGTGAGGTTGTGGGTGAGAGGTGGATATCGTGACGCTTACAGGGAGGTATCGAACATTACAAAGTAGGTGACTGTGTGGATGCCTGTTCAAAATATTGCAAACTTGAATAAATCATTTAAATTATATATTTGTGTCCGACTTTCATTTGTACATCGTTCTTAATGTGATGTATAGTAGCTTTGATAGCTGTCCATACCTTCAGACAGCCTAAAAGTAAAACACAAGTCGTTTATTCACAGCCCGAACGCTCATCGAGATGACTGGATCACTCATGACAAGTTGTGATCAGCTCCGATTACATTGTGATATCAATTCTGTACCTATTCTCCAGGAAGCACGTTTTTTTTTAATGAAATACCTGTATCCCTCTCATCACAACAAGACAACATTCACAACAATTACATACATGAAAATAACCTTGATGCATGGGAATGAAACACACAAACTGTCTTCCGTGGCTATACTGATATGTCACAGTAACGGTAAACTTTTAACCCGAAATTAAATGGTGTTTTGTTTTTGAACCATTTACCAACATCGCAAGACATTCTGACACCAGAGAAAAATTGTGCGGGTAGATTAGTAAACCTGGTGTTAATCCTTCAGGCTCATCCAGATCCAGGCTGTCGGATGTTCTTTTCCCCTTGACCGCCTCGCTGCACAAATATCCCGCTTATTACACGGCCATACTAAACAAACAGAGCCCATTCCGTGTTGCTGTTATTGTTTACTTCCTCTCTGCCTTCTTCTGTTGATTTATCTGACGTTCAGCGCTCCGTCTTTTAACCTCTTTTGCTTTCTCTTTCTTGATCCTCCTTAGCAACCTTCATTGTAGTCATCGACAGTGGTCTGTACTACTGTATTAACAACGTGTCACATGTTCAATGAATCAGAATCGAGTATTCAACTAAGCCATGTAATAAAAGTTGTGAGTAGCCTTAATGGCCTACACAGTTGTTATGCTATACCACATTGTCCTTCACTGGATGTATAATGAGCTGCACTAAACTACATTTTAGCATTTAAAATACTTAGCCATTCTTTTAAGGTTATTTTGGTAAAGTAACTCAAAAGTAGGCTAATATAAAAGTAGTGTAAGTCATTACATTTCAGAGACAGTAATATTGTAATGTATGTTAACGTAGCCTATTACTTAAAAAAGACAGTAATAAGTAATGTACTGTATTACATTTTGGAAGTAACTTGCCCAACACTGCAGATGATCCAGTCATCTCGATGCTGCTTTCGGGCTGTGAATAAACAACTTGTGTTTTGCTTTTAGGCTGTCTGAAGGTATGGACAGCTATCAAAGCTACTATACATCACATTAAGAACGATGTACAAATGTTTGATATGTATTCAACTTGTGCCCCGCTGGACTTACGTTTCATGTTCACCAACACGATTTTCCCCTTTTTTTCGTGTTGCACAGCATGATTTTAAAAGCAATGTATTTCTACTGGTAATGACGCTCATGGAAGCACGGCATTCTTTGTGTAGGCTGCCCTTAAAGGCAATGTGAGCGTCCATTCTCATTGGATAACGGAGAATTGTACACCCGGAAGTAAGTATTCCCCTTACTGTCGATTGATTTTACAGTGATATCTGCACTACTCATCGACTAAAAAACACCAGATTATTCTTGTTAATTACACAACATTGATTGGTTTAAATTGTGTGCAATGCTTTTGTATTTTTGCCCTTCGATTGGAGAAACAAATATTTTTTCGGAGTAAAGGATAGCAGAATCGCCAGCTGGTGTAGTCCAGCTATCGTTTGGACTACACCATGTGCTCTGTTTGACAAACCCCATGATAGTCCTCAAACTCTGTGATTGGAGAGTGTGCTCCGAGGGTTACGCCGAGCCTCAAACAGCACTTGAAATGGGATGGAACCACAGCAGACTGTCCAAAACTGGATTTGAACGGGTCCACCGCGTCCCCCCCTCCCTCACCCCGTCCCCAGAACTACACATGCTGGCTATTCTGTTTCGCAACATGTTCTCTATCTATGGCACGTCTCTACTGGGAGTTGTAGTTTTAAAAGACGTTTTCGTATTTCCCATAATAAGAAGTTGCCAGTATTAAACTGTGTACATCCCTGGAGGTTTAGGGGATAGGAAGCACTCAAATTTAAAACATATAATTAATAAATGGGTGAAAATAGCTTGTGCCCATAATGGGCAGCATTAATATATATACACACATGCCAGCTAAGGTCAGAAGAGCTTTATTTAACAGCTGGTCTTATGTTTGTGAGCCTTGTTGTTAATTGATTACATTCCATTACATTAATTGATAAGCCTGAAACATGCACTTGTCAAGGTTCAGAGGCAAATTTTGCAAATATGGCAGTAGCCATCGATCAGCTTAAGATAAGATATACTTTATTGATCCCAAGTTGGAACATTTGCGTTACATCAGCATGTGTAACAGTTGTAAATATGCAGTGGTGTTTATTTGTAAATCATTTAGTATAATCACACAAATTCTGTGTTTTATATTTAACAATTCTGTGTTCTTTATTTATTGATTGTTCAATACCTGACAAGGCCGGAGATGAAATATCCACATACATATTATAAGAGTATAAGACATTATAATATCAGTTAAAATAAGTAATTCAACATAGTTAACATTGCTGGAGGTATGCACAAATATTGATAGATGTCTTGTAATGCACTATTGAGGAACCTGCGACCCAAGTTTTTCATTCAATGCATAACTACACCATAGTTGTGTAGGCCTATATGATATGTCAATAAACCTTAGAACATCTTGAAATCTTGAAAGGGATGTGCAAAATAGTCATTATATACAGTCTTTAATTAACTATTAGTAGAGAATAACGAGTAATGAATATACTTTATAGGGATCCTATTAATATCTAATAATAAAAATAATGAAATTCAATAACATGCTTTAACCACTAGGTGTCCCTTTCTATCAGCTGTGCACCGTTATGGTGTAAATACAGCCTATCTACCAATTGGATCAAATATAAAAGTCAGCCGAATTAGTGTTGATACTGCAAGGAGACGTATTGTGTGAAAATAAATGTAAGATGTTGTTTAATGGCTGATATATTTATGATCCACGTCACGTTTTCAGTTCCTCATGTTTGTCTGGAAGTCTTCTCATCAGGGCTCTATAAATACAGAACTACGGCAGATACGTAATATTTAATGCAGCCGAACCGTGTATTACAATGCCGTTATGTGATGACTTTCAAAGAGAAAAGCAAGCACACTCAGAATAAAGTTTTTTTATTTAAAAAAAAAAATGTTTTCGGTCTGTTTCCGGTATTTGTTAATGACGATGTGCTGTGAGATGTGAGACTGGAATTGCACAGGGGAAAATAACGTAGGCTATCTTTAGATGCGGATTTTGGTAAACTAATATGTTTGCGCTGTGGACCAACACTATACATTGATGGGGAAGGGGGTAGCAATAAAGATAACACCATTAAACAGTTACACAACATAACAGAAATAATATCGATAGCAGTGTCCCTAGCAACCACCTTGGTAACAATGAAAACGTTCTATGGACGCAATTTCCTGAAGTAATCTTCGTAATAACTAGCAAACTAAAGATCATGTACATCCACTGCACACATAATCTGAAATAACAACTCATATTTCTCGCATCAAATGACATCAAAACGCATTTAAATGGCCAAACTAACTTTAAAATAGGCATTTTCCACCGAGAATAAAACGAAGTTCGGCCATGTTTTTTTTCTGCAGGGAGAAATGTGAAGATCATGTGACATAGACGCCAGCCATTGGAATGAATGGTGAAAAAAAACGGGGTTTGTCAAACAGAGCACATGGTGTAGTCCAAACGATAGCTGGGGATTCTGGGTGTCTTCTGCCATCCTTTACTCCGAAAAAATATTTGTTTCTCCGAATCGAAGGGGAAAAATACAAAAGCATTGCACACAATTTAAACCAATCAATGTTGTGTAATTAACAAGAATAATCTGGTGTTTTTTAGTCGATGAGTAGTGCAGATATCACTGTAAAATCAATCGACAGTAAGGGGAATACTTACTTCCGGGTGTACAATTCTCCGTTATCCAATGAGAATGGACGCTCACATTGCCTTTAAGGGCAGCCGACACAAACGAATGCCGTGCTTCCATGAGCGTCATTACCAGTAGAAATACATTGCTTTTAAAATCGTGCTGTGCGACACGAAAAAAAGGGGAAAATTGTGTTGGTGAACACGAATCAATAGATTAAAAATCGTGTTGGTGAACACGAAATGCCATGAGACTGGGTTGTACTGTGACATATCAGTATAGCCATGGAAGACAGTTTGTGTGTTTCATTCCCATGCATCAAGGTTATTTCATGTAGCCTATGTAATTGTTTTTCCTGCACAGTGTAGAGTCTTGTTATGATGAGAGGGATACAGGTATTTCATTAAAAAAAACGTGCTCCCTGGAGAATAGCTACAGCATTTATATCACAATTTAATCGGAGCTGATCACAACTTGTCATGAGTGATCCAGTCATCTCGATGAGCGTTCGGGCTGTGAATAAACGACTTGTGTTTTACTTTTAGGCTGTCTGAAGGTATGGACAGCTATCAAAGCTACTATACATCACATTAAGAACGATGTACAAATGAAAGTCTTGTCACAAATATATAATTTAAATGATTTATTCAAGTTTGCAATATTTTGAACAGGCATCCACACAGTCACCTACTTTGTAATGTTCGATACCTCCCTGTAAGCGTCACGATATCCACCTCTCACCCACAACCTCACATATGAGTACTGAATGTGCATCAAAGTGATCTTAGGAAGGCAGATATAGCAAAAGATACAGTCTATGGTCGTGACGCATCTCCTGTGGGCGGGACTAAGTCTCGAGGATAGGAGTCGAGGAGGGGAGTTAGAGAAATGAGAAAGGGCCTATGACTAGATATTGGCATGTATGCTATGAAGCTGTAGCCCTGTAAGACACAGTGGCACTTTGAGTCACATGCCAATATCAGTGAAAAAGTGTGGGACCAAAATAACCATCTTCAAAGTAAGGCCACATTCAAAGTTAAAACTTGCTTAAAGGTGGGGTATGTAATTTTGGAGAAACCAGCCCGAGTGCGCTAGAATTTGAAAGTACACAACCGGAAAGAATCTGCCTCTTCCTTCAGACTTCCTTCCAGAGCCCCTCCTCCAACACACACGAACGTGCACATGACCAATGAGGGCACGAGATTGGTTTGTGCACAGATGGAAGGCTGACAGGCAGGTAGGCCATCCAGTTATTTTAGCCGGGTCGGATAAAATGATTGGTCGTGCTTTTTACAGCGCCACGGCTTCCACAGATTAATTTTTATTGTCAAAGCGTTTAATATATTCATTGCAATCGGGATGTTAAGAGCATTCCATGGAATATAACAAGTGTTTCTGAAATAAATGACATACCCCACCTTTAAATATATTATTACAATATATCCATTAACATGTGAATTGACTTAAAGGTGGTGGGTAATTCACTTCAGAAACAATTGTTATATTCCATGGAATGCTCTTAACACCCCGATAGCAATGCATATATGAAATGCTTTGACAATAAATATATACAAATATTTCATCTGTGGAAGCCGTGGCGCTGTAAAAGCACGACCAATCATCTGCCTATGATGGCATACCTGCCTGTCAGCCTTCCATCTCGTGCACAAACTTATCTCGTGCCCTCATTGGTCATGTGCGCGTTCCTGTGTGCTGGAGGAGGGGCTCTGTAAGGAAGTCTGAAGGAAGGGGCAGATTTTTTTGGTTATGTACTTTCAAATTCTAGTGCACTCGAGTTGGTTTCTCCATTCTTACCTAACCTACCTTTAAGCAAGTTTTAACTTTGAATGTGGCCTTACTTTGAAGATTCACATTTCCTGTCATATAAAACCATGTGTTATCTCAGTAAAACATTTCCAAAGAAATCTTACATGAAAACTTTCTCTAGATCTTTCAGTAAATTACACAAAGATGACATTTGTTACCAATTCAAAATTCCATTACAGAGAAACAAACACAATGCGACACATGTTAGATTAAGGAAATTACAGTATGAAAATAGTCATCTAGCTAACTTTAATCTCAATAAAGCAAATGGAAACGAGCCCTTCAGTTAACATGCAATGTATTATATAAGTATTAAACAGCTGTTGCAGAGAAGAAAACTAAAAACAGAGGTATGTTTTTATCAGAATGGTGGCACAATGTGCTCATAGCATCGATCAGGTGAATGTGATCAGGTATTCTGGGTACGCTTGGATGTCATTGAAGACTACAAAGATGGTTGCATTGGCGCTGTTATCTCCCACACTGTCGTAAAGGTCTGTAACATTGCTGGAGCTCTTGGTGGGGGGGGTGATCATGCCAGCTCTTCCCGTGGTGTAGTCTCCCACCAGGACCTTGGCCAGGTACATGCGCTTGTGCTGCCTGGTGTCAGGTTCAGCATAGGCCTGTGAGTATGTCGCGCTCACAGCAAAGTAGGAACCATTGCCGTACACCGCACCTACAGAACAAAACAGAGAAAAAACTTGATTTATATCTAAAGGTGTTGTGATAATGAAGATGTCAATGGGCACTCCACTATGCCACAGTCAATGGTGTGTTAATGTTGGAAAAGCTCTATGTAAATGTAGTCCATCTCCTGTCTTCTATGACACTTGAATGCACTGTGTAGTTGACTAAGAGAAGAGTATTTTAAGAATGTATTGACTTTTGGTTTAGCCGTTGCATTAACACAGTGAAATGGCTGTAGCTGAAAGTGACATGGAATATGTGGGCAGGTTTTATCACGTCGTTTTGGAATTGCTCCATTAAAAAATCAGATAGGACTTAAGCTGCATTCACGTGATCGGCGATTAGCTCTTTGCTCACAGCTAGCTTGCAGCGCGACATGCAGCTGTAAGCTAAAGGCACATATCATATGAATGTAGCTTTAGCTAGCATGGAGGCTCAGGAGGAATATCTTTAAGTAAAACTATTAATAATGGGAACTGAGAGGATTTTTCAGACTTCTTAATTAAAAGTAGGGTAGGTAAGAATGGAGAAACCAGCTCGAGTGCGCTAGAACTTGAAAGTAAGCAGCCGAAAAAAATCTGCCCCTTCCTTCAGACTTCCTTACAGAGCCCCTCCTCCAACACACACGGACAAGCACATGACCAATGAAGGCAGGAGATAAGTTTGTGCACAAGATGTTAGGCTGACAGGCAGGTAGGCCATTCAGTTATTTTATCCGGGCCGGGTAAAATAATAGAGTGGCGAAGTCCCTCCCTTTCCGGGGGAGCTCCATGGGACCTTATTTCGGAAAAATTATGTATTGAAGTCAATGGAGAGGGAAAGATTATCTTTCGATCCCGTTTGAATTGTGCCACGAATTACACATATGATGTGTGTCAATTTAAAAGATAATTTTATTTATGCGTTAGCATTTCTCCCCCGGGCTTACATTGTGTATTATAGAATGATCACACCGGTGTGACAGTACTCTTCAAAGGGTTCACGAAATATGACTACTACTCTTACTGTTTAACATGTTGGGTTACGTAATGTTACTTCATGTTAAGGCTAATAAAAATGACAAGGCTGTAATGCTAACTAACGTGCTAGCTTCTAGCTAGGTAGCTAACTTGATCCAGCTAATCCTGGTCCTTTCATCAGACGGGAAGCGAAAGAACGAACAAGACCCATTGCTGGTATGATAACAACCTGGTACTAAGCACACAGGCGTCTTGTTAAAGTTATCTTATCTTAGCCAGCGCCATATAGATATATTCTATCTATATGGCACTGATTTTAGCTATCTAGCTAGCTAGTGGAGGAAAACAGTTATGACATCACTTACGCGACTCTGGGATTTGTAGTCTCTCTAGTTACGTATTTTTCATAGTCTTATATTTCAACAGTTTTACGACAAACTGTGACTTTTCTGACGTGGAAATTATTTTTTAAGATTGACAAACGTCATATGTGTAATTCATGGCACAATTCAAACGGGATCGAAAGATAAGTTTTCTCTCTCCATTGACTTCAATGCAAACTTTTTCCCGAAATAAGGTCCCATGGACCGGAAGCAAATGAGCGTGACTTCGCCACTCTATTGGTCGTGCTTTTTACAGCGCCAACAGCTTCCACAGATGACGTTTTTTTAGGGCTGTCAGTCGATTAAAATATTTAATCGCGATTAATCGCATGATTGTCCATAGTTAATCGCGATTAATCGCAAATTAATCGCACATTTTTTATCTGTTCTAAATGTACCTTAGAGGAATATTTTTAAGTTTTTAATACTCTTATCAACATATGAGTGGACAAATATGCTTTATGCAAATGTTTATTATCATTTGAACGATGACAAATATTCTCATGAATATTAAACACAACAACCTCTGAACATTACAAATATTCGCCTCAATTCAACCTGGAACCTCTCATACAATACAATGTGTGTGTATGTGTGATCGTTGGATTTATGTGCAACACAAGGCATATGCTCGAACGGGAGCTGCCTGGACGCTGCAATCATGTTGCGCGCACTATCCGTGCTGAGTGTGCTGACTTTTCGTACAATGTCCCACTGTCTGGCTTCCTGCATAAAGTCAAGTGCTCGGCGCAGTTCTCGGGGGAAATGTCGCTCCTCTGTTTTCATTTAAACAGCTCCTTATATCCGTTAGCGCTGCTAGCTAGCACCAGATGCTAACAACAACAATACACGTAAGGTCTCTCTCGCTCGCTCGTGCCACACATACACACACCCTCCCGGTCCTCCCGATGGCCAGTCGGTGCCTGCTGGTGAGTGTGGAAGTGTGGTCTGCAGGAGCGGGGCTGTCAGCATCAGCTTGTAGATGGTATTTTAAACTCGATGCGCTCTGAAACTACGGGGCAGCCGAGGACAAAAAATACACATGCGTTAATCGTGTTAAAATAATTAGTGGCGTTAATTTTTTTTTGCGTTAACGCGTTATTATTGTATTTATTGTTAAAGCATTTCTTGAATTCATTGCTATCGGGATGTTAAGAGCATTCCATGGAATATAACAAAAAGTGTTTCTGACGTGAATTACCTACCCCACCTTTAAGGCGAGACACGTATATAACATGTTTTCTTTCAGGCTTTTGGAAAGAAAAACGTACAAAATACACATTTAAGTGTTTATTTTACTATAGTTTGTCTATTTGCGTCTGTAGATTTCTCCTAAATTCACCAAAAGTTAGCATTCTAATGTAACATAAAGTACCGCGACCGCTGTGTGCACCATGTCAAGAGAGATATCGTTGGAAAGCTGTGTCTCTCCTGCACAATCTCATCAGATCCAAATATGGTCATTTCCTTTGTATCAGCAACCAATCGTGAAAGTACAAAAGGGTCTTAAACCAAGAAACGAAATCTCATTGGCTGGTGTCAATTTCTGACAACGTGATTCGTTCAGATGCGTCACGTGGTGTGCTAAAACACTTCCTGGTTAGCTTTCCGCTAGAAATTGAAATCTCAAAATGGCAAAAGAACGGCGAAAAAAACGTTCACAGAGAAGACAACAACAATTGTCACTTGCACAAAGCAAGATTATACAAAAAACAAATGACCCCGAACATGAAATACCTTCACGGAGTGCGTCGAGGCGCAAGCTGTCATCCAAAGAACAGGAGGGTTTAGCTAGCGCCTCACTGCAATCTTTAAAGGTCGTTTTCTCAAAATGAGTTTTTTCTCCTACTCTGAGTTCGAAATTTCAACTTCAGTAGCACTTACATACACCAAACCTTCCAGTTATATTCCTATCAATATTATGAAGGCTTTTACAGAAGGGTTTGTTCATATATCATTTATAGCCTGAATTATACAACATTGTATACCTAAAAACATGGCGAAAATTGATATTTTAGGGCTGTTGACATTATTTTCTGATTTATGGAGTGATAAAAAGAGATATCCAATATCCCTTCAATAAAAGCCTTAGATACTAATATGACTACAAAATGAAACAAGAATTTTGAACCTGGCTTTATCCAAAGTTCAGATTTTGATTCCTGAAATGTGTTAAAATATGTGCATATTTAATGAGATAATTTGCATATTTAAACATGCTTTTTCAGAAAACTTGTAATACAAAAGACAATTGCCTTATTATAAGAAATTAACTGGAGAAATTTCTAGCTGATACCTTTAAGTTAAAAAAAATTACCCTATTCACCTGGGGTGTCTCGCCTTAATTACTTATTTTTTGGACATATTGGATATTTGAAACTTTTGGAGCTGAATAAGACTTTTGAAAAGGAACATTTTAAATACTTTAATTTAGTATTTCCCTTCACTCGATATTATAGTTACTTTATATAAGATTTTACAAAAAATCATATGACTTCCCTTAAATAAAACCCTTTATTAAAGTTGTGACCTCTTAATAAAGCGTGTCTAGTTGAGGCCACGTTACAAGCTTTAACAGTCCCACCAAAGTTTGATTTCTCTTCAGACGGTCTCATTAAAATAACTTGAGTTGGAGGTTGAGGTCCAAAGAGCTAAATGTATAAGTATTAGAGTAGCACATGAACAAAATTTACTTTTATCTCTAAATGTTGTTGTATATTTTGCTAAAATCATCACGTATCATAAACATGCAACGATTAGTCGACCAATCACCTGAATTGAAGACTATTGGTGGACTAGAACAAATCTTTAGTCGAGGGCAGCTGTAACTAATGTTTTATATGACATCTTAATTTTAATAATGACTCACAATACAGCTGTCGAATAAATACAGAGGATTAAGTAATACTACAGTATTTGACATACAGTATTTAAAGAAGTGTTGTCTTTCAGGCAAAGGTCGAACTGAATACTTCCCTCCCATGCAGTATTTTATTTTCCCTTGTGAATGTGCAGAAAGTGTTCTAATGACTCTTTGGTTACCATGTGTTCCGGCGTAGCTGCGGTTGAAGCCTCGTTGATTGATGAGATCGATGGAGTTGGCTCTAGTGCCGTGGAAGAGCTTCATTTCGTTGTTGTTGTGTTTGTTCTTCACATCCAGCTGTTTCTTTAACAGCTGGTAGCTCTTCCACAGTGTTGTGTTCTGGACTCGTTCAATCTGACAAAGCCAGTAAGAGACAGAGAGTGCTGACTTACAACTTTAACATATTAAAGAATGTTTTGTATCAGTACATTTAGCAGGGATTTAGCATTTCAAATATTTCTATTAAAGCATTTAAACAATTTTAGTCAATGAAAATGTCCTAATTGGGTTTAGTCTAATTTAGCAAATATTGTGACATATTTAGAGAGCAATAATTATCAAAGTATTATCTCATACTTATTATTATTATTATAATGAAGTAAGACTGTCTTTAATAATAATAATATAATAATAATTTATAATCATTAATCATTATGTTAAAATAAGAATTAATGTATTATTATTATTATTATTATTATATGTTAAAATAAAAAATAAAAACAATATATATTGTCCAGCTCTTGTCTTAATATTCAGCGTGTTATTGTCCAAAATGCAAAGGCCATTCAAAGTAGCCATTGATTTGTTTTGGCAAGACAATTTAATTGTGGGATAATATAAAAATTACATTCAGGGTTAAACGACTAATACATCTGCAGTGAGTAAAGATACAGTCTCAAGGTGTCGCTGCATATTTATGAAGATCAGATATTGAACATACGCTGATGATGTTGGGCGTGAGGCCGGCGTTTCTTAGCTCTGTCTCCACGTCGGAGTATTCCTGGGATCCCGCAGCGACAGGAAACAGTTTGATGAGATCACCTTTCATGTCCTCCCAATGTGAGGGCAGCGCCTCATCATCAGCTGAAAACAATAAACTGGGTTAGCTTTAGAGAATGATACACTTTTGCCAAACCTTCATCTTATTTCAAAGGTCACTATGTATGCACAATTAAAACTGTTTTTCAAAATAGAGAAAAGCTGGGCTTGCCGCGGAGCCCGAAAAGGCAACTTGGGCAACACCTCCGCTTCTCCGTCCCGCGGGCCCACCACCTACGGGAGACAGCGATGGGGTCGGGTGCGCTGCCAGATGGGTGGCAGTGTAAGCAGAGGGTCTCGACGGACCAGACCCGGGCGACAGAAGCTGGCTTTGGGGACGTGGAACGTCAACTCTCTGAGGGGGGGGGGGGGGGAGCTTGTGCAACGTTACCAGTTGGATCTGGTTGGGCTCACCTCTACGCACAGCGTCGGCTCTGGAACCTTACTTCTGGATAGGGGTTGGACTCTATTCTTCTCCGGAGTTGCCCAAGGTGTGAGGCGCCGGGCGGGTGTGGGGATACTCACAAGTCCCCGGTTGGGTGCCGCTTTGTTGGAGTTTACTCCAGTGGACGAGAGGGGTTATAGGGGGGGGAAAACTCTGACTGTTGTGTGTGCTGTATGGGGCTCCTGAAGGGGAGTCCGTAGTCTTGCTGGGAGACTTCAACGCACATGCAGGCAATTATGGGGACACTTGGAGGGGATTTGGAGGAACAGCCCCCCTGATCTGAACCGGAGTGGTGGTTTGTTACTGGGCTTCTGTGCTAGTCATGGATTGGCCATAACAAACACCATGTTCAAACATAAGGATGCTCATAAGTGTCCATGGTACCAGAGCACCCTAGGCAGACGGTCCATTATCGATTTTGTTATCGTATCATCGGACCTGAGGCAGTATGCTTTGGACACTCGGGTAAACAGAGGGGCGGAGTTGTCAACTGATCACCATCTGGGTGAACTGGGAACGTCAGGAGGAGTCCCAAGTACAGGATGCCAACTCACACCTCTGGCGGAGCTTTTCAGGCATCCCTGTGGAGGAGGGGAACATTGAACCAGAGTTGGCGGTGTTCAAAGTCTCTATTGCCGAAGCCGCGGCGGGGAGCTGTGGTCTCAAGGTCTTAGATGCCTCAAGGGGCGGTAACCCCTCAAACCTCCTGGTGGACACTGGTGGTCAGGGAAGCTGTCTGACTGAAGAAGGAGGCCTTCCGGGATATGTTATCCTGGGGGAGTCCCGAGGCAGTTGCAAGGTACAGGCCCGAAGGAAAGCAGCCTCAGCCTTGGCCGAGGCCAAGGAAAAGCAGCGGGTGTGGGAGAAGTTCGAAGAAGCCATGGAGAAGGACTTCAAAGTTGTTCTGGAAAACTGTCCGACACCTCAGGAGGGGGAAGCTTTGGGGATTTAGTTTGTTTGTTATGAGTTTTAAATAGATTTTGAAGAGAGAGACAGAGAGAGAAAATAAATACTGTAGCTTATACAATTTAGGCCTATAAACTGTGGACTTGTCTGCCCGTTTTGTGAGTGCACTGCACGCGTGCACATTTGTGCTAATTAAAACAGCGTCCCCCCAGTAAAAAAATCCCCACTACACCACTGGTTTCATATACATGTAAATAAAATCCAAATACAGAAATTTTTTTTACATATGTATTTTTGATCCTCACATATTTGTTTTCCGTTTAAATCCCCTGAACCTGCAAACACAAACCGCTTTCTGTGCACGGATCGCTGTGCATTCGTGTGTGGGTTTTTTGAGACTCCCCTGACGGTCACCCGATTCGTACTTGTAATTTTTCTATCTATAGCCAATCAGATGTCTCCTTCATTCTAAGCCAATCACATGAGCGCGCCTCCACGAGGGTATGATTTATTGCGTTCATGACACTTCATATACGCATTTTAAGGACAGAATTTATTTTACCGGACAAATTTGAAACTTACCGGTCATGTTTCAATAATAATAATAATAATAATAAGAATTGAGTAGCAGAGTTTCCGTTAGCAGGTAATAGACAGTGCCAGGACATTTTCAGTGGGGTGGCCAGGATGGAACCAGTGATCATTTTGGGGTACCATTGAAATCACTATTATACGAACATAAAAATACATCTCACTTGAAAATAAGGGGTTATTTAAGGCACCTACAACACCTCTACATTATTTGGGATTAAAGGTAGGGTATGTAAGTTTGAGAAACCGGCTCGAGATACACTTTTTGTTATATTCCATGGAATGCTCTTAACATCCCGATAGCAATGAATATCTTAAGTGCTTTGACAATAAATACATTGAAAAATTCATCTGTGGAAGCCGTAGTACTGTAAAAAGCACGACCAATCATCTGAGCCAGCCCGGCTAAAGTAACTGGATGGCCTACCTGCCTGTCAGCCTTCCATCTGTGCACAAACTTATCTCCTGCCCTCATTGGTCATGTGCACATTCGTGTGTGTTGGAGGAGGGGCTCTGTAAGGAAGTGGCAGATTTTCTCCGGTCGTGTATTTTCAAATTCTAGCGATCTCGAGCCGGTTTCTCAAACGTACATACCCTACCTTTAAGTGGTGGAATAGATCAAATAACTATTTTTTTCGTATTCCCGCAGGCAAAGTATCAACGAAGCTTACATTATACAAATGTATAATGTAATATACAGACTGTTTAGGTTATGGTGATCAGCAGCCCTATGAGCTCATTCTCTCAGTGTATCATCAGGAATACAGAGACACACACACATCATTTAAATAAGAGTTTTATATTAAATGATAGGTTAAGAATAAACATCTTAAAGTAAATAACAATAAACAATAGCCCTTAACCTTAACCCTGTAAGGCCCCCGGTTGTAATTTTACAACATTACTTGAAGCTATCCTAAAAAAGTCAGTAAATGTTTTGTTTTTTTAAAAGACTACATTTACTTTTCATTTAATTTCAAACCTTTATTTAACCAGATTGGTCCCATTGAGATCATAGATCTCTTTTTCAAGGGAGTTCTGCAGCATATAGGTTCTACATGAAACATAAAACAATAAAGGACATTATACATTATATTTACAGGATACATTTACATAGTTATAGACATTTACAAGTGCCCATAGTATCAACGAGCATTTCATTTAGCCTAGCTTTAAAAACATGCAGAGGAATGAGATTGCTCAGTTTCAATTCTTGCTGAAGACTGTTCCAAGCAAGTGGAGCTGCGCACATAAAAGCTGTCTCACCTAAGACAGTCCTTGCTCTTGGCACATCTAACAATACTACATCATGCGATCTCAGACAATAGCTTCTTGCAACTCTCTGTGTTATCAGAGAGCAGATATAATACGGAGTTCACCCAACAAAGCTTTATAAATAAACGTGTACCAATGACTGAGCCTGTTTACAGTAAGTGATGTTTACAGTAAAAAGGTCCTTTTGTTCAGCCTCACAACGCTATTGGGTAGTAAATGTGTTATAGGTCCTGCCCTCTGGCCATACACGCCAGGGATTTTGGGCCCCATGAAAATATATCACATTGGGCCCCACCACCAGGCCCAGGCCACGCCAACCAAGCACAATACTGTAACAACACCTCTAGAACCCAACCCACTCATTTATGCTTTAAATAACTCTACCTGTACAGGCTTGCATCTATCTTGTAGTCCAATACTAACCGCACAATATTTACTGACACTGAGCTGTGAAAATATAACACTTATGGGGGGACAGGGCTGCGGAGCCTAGAGATGGATCTGTTGATCCTGGCACCAGGGGGAGGGACAACTGATTTAGTATGAATAGCTGCTAAAAATGTACCTGCATTTAATAAATGTCAGCTAAAAGCGGAGTGAAATTAAAAACCTGTATAGATATTAACAGTGTTTAATGTCAGCTTAGTAAAAAAAACAACATAATAATTATTATTTACAATGGACTACGCTTAGCTAACGGACACATTTCCACCACTCATGGACCACACCCACCTTTTGGGTGACATACTGTCGCCCTTTAGTCCCTTTCTCTTGTCTTTCTCTCCTTTCTTTTCTCTTTTGAAAGCCTGACTTTGTGAGTTGTTGAGACATGGTTCACAGGTAAGTACTAGCATCCCTGCTCCTCACATGCTCTCACTCTCTGCTAGAAAGTGCCGGCGGTGCTGCACCGCGTTTGGAGGCAGGACCAAACCATTACATGTAAATAGAAGGGGGTGTACAGAGGCTTTGGATAATTAACTTTTGGAAGAAAATAAGTTAAAAGAATTGTAAGTTTAGTCAATATAATGTCCTATTAATGTTAATTATTGATGAATGATGAAAGGTTACTTAAACATTTTTTTCTTAATGTTCTAAAATAGTTTGGGGCCCCGTGGTGAGGGTGTTTGGGGTGGCCAATAGGGTGGCCAGGATTCAGCTGGGGGTGGCCTTGGTCCGCCCCATGGGACCTTATTTCTGAAAAATTATGTATTGAAGTCAATGGAGAGAGAAAACTTATCTTTCGATCCCGTTTGAATTGTGCCATGAATTACACATGATGTTTGTCAATCTTAAAAAATTCTTTCCACGTCAAAAAGTCACAGTTGGTCTTAAAACTGTTGAAATATAAGACTATGAAAAATATGCAATGAGAAAGACTACAAATCCCAGAGTCGTGTACATTAACGTTACACATTACACTCGTGTTACTCACTGAAACCTTGTACAGCCGGTCCCGCATGCTGGCTCTTACGGAACGAATAACTCCCCTTTTGTGTATGTACAGCTCTCAACATGCCCACACTTGTAGTGATTTTCACCTCTTTTAATACTTTTCACTTCATTCTGAAAGAAAGAGGTGAAACGTGCCAACGTGACGGCCATCTTGGTGTTGGTGACGTGTGCGAGACCAGAGATGTAGTTCATTGAGCGCTTCACACAAAAAATGTGTTACTTCACAGTTTTACGACAAATTTTTATTTTTTTGACTTGCAAAATTATCTTTGCGTAATTCGATCCTCTCTTTTCCTCTCTCCCTCCCTCTCTCTCTCCTGACTGCCCGTCAGTTTCTCATGTAGCGCGCTAAACAGAGGGCGGGGCTTCAGGTGATCATGCAGAGCTGCGACTCAGCAGCTGATCTGATCTCTCTCTCGGGTCCGGTTATACTTCACTCGCGTTTATGTCCATATCGATCAGATCCAGCTCTCCTGATCGGCCTTTATAGAGAGCACCGATCAAACTATTAAGAGTGAATTTCAGCCGATAATGACCCCCCCCCCCCCCCCCCCCGTTGACAGTTCACTGTCTAGCACTGGCTTCGTAGTGCACTGATCGATTAGGCTAAGCCAGTGGTTCTCAAACTTTTTCTGTCATTCCCCACTTTGAACAGGTGGGCCTTTTCAAGCCCCACCTGTTCCTCATCGCTCCAATAAAATGGTAGGCCAAGCTTAAAATTGTCAAATGTATCGTTCTATAACAGGGGTCACCAACCTTTTTTAAGATGAGGGCTACTTTCAAAAAATAAAACAAGTCGCGAGCTACTTTTACTCCTCTTTTTGTTTTTTTTGCAGTGTATATATTTAGCACATTTTAACATTATTATATGCTACCTTTAACCTTTGAGTGCTGTTTGGGTCTGTGGGACCCGTTTTCAGTGTTTACTAAAATAAAATGTATGCAATTTAATTATTTTAACCTGCTTTATTTGGTGGTGGACGTCACATCCTCTGGGTCCGGGGACATGCACCCCCCTAGGAAGATTTTTTTTTAAATGTTGAAGTTAAATGCATCAATCTGGTGCACTTTGAGCTAGGGCTGCTCAATACGATTTTGGCTTGCAACGATTATGAAAACAACATCATCGAAATAAAACGATTTTATTTTTTTTTTAAAATAGGTTTTTCAGTTGAATTATACTTAAAGTTCAGAGTAATCAACTGTTAAAAACATACTTTTCAAGTTATTTTCTTCAATAAATTGATGTTTTTCAAAGTAAATGGTTAATCGTTTTTAATAATCGTGATATCAATTATTGACCCAAATAATCGAGATTATGATTTTTGCCATAATCGAGCAGCCATACATACATACAGCTCTCAACATTCAGATGAAAGGGAGCTGTATACTTTTCAATAATCCAAACATCTTTAGAATATGATCACAACAAATCATTTAAACTTGTTTATTCTTATCTTATGTTACCTAGTTAGCAGACTTTCTTTTTATTTATGCATATTTGACTAATCCCTCCCCTTTTAAACTTTTTACTGTCCTATAGTACACATTGGAATGATTTCTTACTTTATTTTTTACAACTTTATTAAATAGATAAAGGTGTGCTCTCTCTCTTGCTCTCTCTCTCGTTCCACATTGCTTTTCTTCCCGACTGCAACGCTGTTGTGTGTGTCTGTGAGAGCGTTTCACATGTGTGTATGAGAGATTTTTTGTCTCTGAGGGCCTAAGATATTCTACAAAATAATATTTTAAAACATTAAAACAAATTATATTTGTCTTTATATATTTTTTAAAAATATGTTTTTAGTAATATTTGTCATTAGTTTTACCAAAAATAACTTGATTAAATTGTATTTAAAATAACATTTCCAAAGAAATAAATCCTTTGAATCTGCCTATTCAGTTTCTGTTTGAATGTGAAGGGTTAAATGAAAGAAGCTCCTCTCTGCGAGTCTGTGAAGACAGAAGCTGATTGGACGTCCAGCTATGAATTCACAGAGGGCCCAGCTATAGTAACTGAACGAGAGAGTAATGTCAAATGACAGTACAATTGACCAATCATATCTTCCCTCTAAATGGGTGGGCTTTATTATCGCGGACTTTATGACAAGTTCCGCCCGCTGTGAAACGTTTCTTGTTTCCATAGCAACAACAACTGTCAACAGCGTAAACTCGCCTTCAAAATAAAAGCATGCAAAATTACACTTAAGACATACAACTGCAACGAAAGTAACAAACAAAATGCAATATCCTTTTCAATTTCAAAGAACACAAATTGGGTTATTTACAGGTGTTGTTTTGTGTGGTAGAGGGTCGCTTTCATTGATGCGTTTTGCACCTCGGGCGGGCCGTTGTTTTGATATTCCACCAGTGTGAGAAAAAAAAAAAATATATATATATTTTATTTTTTTAAACAAAAAAAAAAAAATATATATATATTTTTTTTAAATAATTTTTTTTAATTTCGCAACCCACCTATCACATCTCTGCGCCCCACCGGTGGGGCGTGCCCCACACTTTGAGAAACGCTGGGCTAAGCTAACCTGTAGCTGCTCCCTCCACACTCACAACAACTTCATACAGACATAAATAAAGCAGCTGTATTCGCCATACAGGAAACACATTTAAAACGGTTTTGCCTGCCGTTTTTGTGTACACAAGCATTCATCAATGGTTCGGAAAGTGGCGCTGTACCTTATAAAGGCTTGTATTTGCGTGCATTTCCTGTTCGGAAAGTGGCAATGGCCGTGTCTCATTTCAAGGATTTCCCCTGCTCGAATCCTTGGTCCTCGGAAATGGATTTCAGCGCGCCATGTTGAAGGACATCTCATTTCTCTAAATGCACCCTCGAGGACCGAGGATCGAGCGTCGAGGAGGCTCTCTGGAGGAGCTATAATCGAGGATACACTGATGGGTCCTCCACGGTTCCTCCGTGGATGCATTTCCGGCAACAGAGATGTTTCAAAGAGTCGTGACGCACGCCCGGACTTATCTCAGCCATTGACAGCTCTGCATGCATCCCCTGGATATTATTTTATTAACTGCTCTCATCGCGATGCGATGTTTACAGAAGAGGCTTCTTAATTCTTAAATTTTCCCTCCTCGACTCCTATTCTCGAGACTTAGTCCCGCCCACAGGAGATGCGAGGAGTCGAGGAGGGGAACCGAGGAGAGAGGAGGGGAAGCAGCAGGCGTCCATTAGTGATGACAGGAGGCACAGCAGCCCTCTGTCTGATGGACAGATGTGTTCATGACGACTTATATATTTACTTTGATTCATTCACAGTGCGGTATAATGAGACAATAACAGGCTACAGATGCGTACACACACACACACAAATATATTTATATAAATATATAACATTTAAAGTATGAGAGCACTCTCATAATAACGTAACACAATCAGAGACTGGATATATCCCCCCCTGCCCCCTCTCTCTGGTCGCTGAAATGGGGAATTGAAATTACGGGTATTAAAGTATTAAAAGTAAGCATAGGACACTAAACCAACTGAGACCCGTCTGTCTGCCGCATCTACACGCTGTACCACACACACCTACACACTGTACAACACACACCTACACACGGTACCACACACATCTACAGCTCCTAAAGCATAATCAGGCGACAGCCGTTGTGTATTTTATTATGTGAAGCACTAAATGGTTTTAGAAAAATATCGACCCTTTGTTTGTAGATATCTACTAAACTAAAGCAAATAAAGAGAGTAGGCCTGTTATACTGAGTGATATATATTATACACACTGCTCTGCTTTCTGCACGGACCTCACAGCTGTTCTCACTGTAAACATCGCGTCGCGATGAAAGCAGTTCATAACATAATATCCAGGGGATGCATGCAGAGCTGTCATTGGCTGAGATAAGTCCGGCCGTGCGTAACGCCTCCACCGTTCCCGGAAATGCATCACATTTCTGCTTGTGGATCGTCTTTTTATACACACGGAATTTTGAGACATATTTTCCGCCGGTCTCGGCTAAAATCTACTCGTGTCACTCGGTGATTTTCGGAAACCACGTGATGGCCCGCTGATGACGACATTTCCGCACGATTTCAAAGTAAGAGCATGATGGTTTGTTTAATGCTCTGTTTTTTTATTATAATGAACAGCGGAACGTTAGATGCATTCTTTATCACCATCACCATCATCATCATTATCATCATATTATAGTGATACAGTTAGTTTGTGTTAGTTTGGTTCAATATAGCATATATCGAGCACTTTCGTTGATGTTGAAGTGCAGGCTATGCGCCACTTCGGATCCCGGGGGGAGCAGCAGGCAGCGAAGCAGCCCAGATAAAACTCTTTCTTCATTGTTTGTTGTGTATTCAGTCAAGCGGGTCAAAGTTACAATGTAAAATTGTAAGTACAATGTAAAGTCCTGTGCTCTGCAGGTGCCGGTAAAGAGCAATACAATGACAAAACCTTTCCAAACAAAACAACTAGTAGGTAGGTAGGCAGGCAGGCAGGCAGACAGACAGACAGACAGACAGACAGACAGACAGACAGACAGACAGATAGACAGATAGATGGATATCATATATAGATACTTCATTCATCCCAAATTGTGAAATCTGTGGAAACAAGTATAAACACAATAACATTAAATACAAAGGAAAGCAATAGACAGGAATATATGCATAGTAGAAAGGACACGATGAATATTATAACATTTAATGTAGCCTTACTATGAAGGCTAACCTAAATACGGTACTTTTCTTCAGATTACTTTATTACTGCACTGGTAAGGTAAAATTAGGCCGATTAATACGATGTGAAGTGCTTTGTAACTTTGACCCGCTTGACTGAATACACAACAAACAATGAAGAAAGAGTTTTATCTGGGCTGCTTCGCTGCCAGCTAATCCCCCGGGACCCGAAAGTGGCGTATAGCATGTACTTCAACATCAACGAAAGTGCTCGCTATATGCTATATTGAACCAATAAACTAACACAAACTAACTGTATCACTATAACATGATGATGATGGTGATAAAGAATGCATCTAACGTTCCGCTGTTCATTATAATATAAAAAAACAGCATTAAACAAACCATCATGCTCTTACTTTGAAATCATGCGGAAATGTCGTCATCAGCGGGCCATCACGTGGTTCCCGAAAATAACCGAGTGACACGAGTAGATTTTAGAAGAGACCGGCGGAAAATATGTCTCAAAATTCTGTGTGTGTAAAAAGACGATCCACAAGCAGAAATGTGAGATCCACGAGCAGAGATTTGAGATCCGCAAGTGCATTTTTGGTCGACAAATACAAAATGGATTCACAAATCGAAAGTAGTAAATGTTAAAGAGATATTCACAGATCTTTTTTTTATTTGTGAAAATATTTAGCGTATTTGCAGATCCCTTTTACACTTGCAAATTTATTTGTGAGTTTGCAAATCTTTTAAATGCATTTGTGGATGGTGTTTTACATTTACAAATCACATATTTACACACAAATTATTTTTATGTTCACACAAATAATTATGAGACATATCTATGCCCATACACGGCCAATGTACTGAGAGTGGAGGTGTCCTGAGATTAGGGCCTGCAGGCAGGCTCCATAGACCCGTCAGCTCCGGACAGCGCAAAATGCGTACATGAAGCGCTACGTCATGAACGCAAGATATCTACCCTCGTGGGGGCTCGCTCATGTGATTGGCTTAGAATTGAGGAGACATCTGATTGGCTATAGATAGAAAAAATTACAAGTACGAATCGGGTGACCGTCAGGGGAGTCTCAAAAAACCCACACACGAATGCACAGCGATCCGTGCACAGAGAGCGGTTTGTGTTTGCAGGTTCGGCGGTTTTAAACGGAAAACAAATACGTGAGGATCAAAAATACATAATGTAAAACTTTTTTTTTATGTGGTTCTAATGGCTTCATCGGTCTGCGACCCTTATCACTAGAGATGTCCCGATCCGATCACGTGATCGGGGATTTGAGCCGATCACGTGATTTTCAAAATATCGGAATCGGGAGGAAAAAAATCGGGGATCGGGAATTTTAATTTTAATTTATAAAATATTTTTATTTTATTTAATGTCACAAAACAAAAATGACCATGTTCACATTTTAAAGTCATCCTGATGCCTTAGTTTTGGTTTAAAATTACACAACATCATGTATGTGTTGCTTCTTTTGGGCTTGTTTTCATAGACCTGGTTGCTTATTTCTCTCAAATCTGGCAACAGAGTGGGCAGGGCGCAGTGTCTAATAGTAGCAGTAAGCTAACGAGAGGCTACGTTCAGCTGGTGACTCGGGAGTCGGGACAGAGAAAATGTCAGGAGTTTGGAAGTATTCTAAAATTGAAAGCGAAGGCAGTGTAACAGCCAGATGCAATGTTTGCAAGGCGGAGGTTCCGCGTGGTGGAAAGAACAGAGCTACGTTCAACACGACCAATCTAATACACCACCTGAGATACAAACACCAACAACAACACGACGAGTACACAGCGGCCACTCAGGTAACGGCACTGAAACAACCGACACTTTGAGAGACTTTTAAAAGGACAGAGAAACTGCCCCAGAACAGTGAAAAGGCCCAAAAAATAACAGCCAAGATGGCTGAATTCATCGCGTTGGATGACCAGCCGTTATCTGTTACCTTTTTTTTCTCTTAATGCATTGCATAAAGATCGGATCGGGAAAAATCGGTATCGGCAGATTGTCAAAATCAAATGATCGGAATCGGATCGGCAGCAAAAAAAGGTGATCGGGACATCCCTACTTATCACCCACACACAGATGGTTAACCGTTTAAGGGACAGAAATGTATGATTCATAAGAAATCTAAAATATTATCTTTTATCATCATCAGAAGTGTGTGGGAGAGAAACTCACTCTGGAGGGAATACAGGGATGTTAGCCTTTTCAGACCATTTACATGCACAGAAACCTATAGAACACACTACAGGAAAGGGAACCCACTTTAAAAAAGGGACTATTTTCTTTCTATTGTATCACTGCTTCTAATTATAGAAGCTTGTGACATCACAAGATGTACATTTTATGTATCAACTTGTCCAGGAGTAGATGCAGCTATCCGTTATAATGACTCATTACATTATAACACATTACAACACAGTGATGACGACTTTTGCAGGAGGAATTTTGCTGAAAATTGTTCAGATTACACGTGATTGTGCTCCACTGGGCAGCATTAATGAGCACTAAAACAGATCACTTACCTTTCAACTCTTTCCTAAGTAGCTCCAACTGTTTATTCCCTTTCACTGACACTGCATTTAGTTTCATGACATCAGCATGGTATTTCTCCTTGTTGATCTTGATCGTCACCACCGGCTGCTTTTTCTCCCGAGCCTCCTCCAGGGTGAGGTTGGTGTCATCGTCGAAGGGCACCATGATCCCTCGGAAGTCAAATTGCCACTCCACGTGTCCTTTGATCATCAACGCCTTGCTCTTCCTGTTCTCCGACCTCTCCACCTTGTGGATGATGTCCCTGACGGTCAGAAAAAAACCTATTTAAAAAAACAAGAACTGCAAAAATCACATTATTGTCCCATTACCCCTAAAACCGGAGCAACATCGTCAGCAGCCACAAGTGTAATTCCAAGAACAGTTAATAGTTAATATACTCTATTTGTTTTAAGTAATAAGTAAGACTTAATAAAACAACAATTTAAATCTCATTTTAATTGGGTTTCATTATTTCAAAATTGCTTCAGTTTACTTTAAACCAGATCAAGAAGTTGATGAGGCCTACTTTTTATAATGACTAAACTGTGGCTTTCTACAAAGACATTTACATATTCTACTTATTGTAGGTTAAGAACATTAAGTAAAAGTTTAAACTAGTTTTGGGAAGAAAGAGATAATAATAATAATAATAATAACTTGAATTTATATAGCGCCTTTCAAGGGACCCAAGGTCGCTTTACAAGTAATAGGCAAAAAACAACATAACAAAACAAAGGCAGACAGACAAAACAACAGATCGATTTAGGGGCCGAAAGCCTTGGCAAACAGATGGGTCTTGAGGGCCCCTTTGAAGGCATCGAGTGTGGGGATGTTGCGAATCTCCGCAGGGAGAGCGTTCCAGAGGGTGGGGGCTGCCACGCTGAAGGCTCTGTCCCCAAAGGTTCGCAGTTTGGTGCGGGGGGTGGTAAGCAGGCCGGAGTCTGAGGACCGAGATATAGTGCTCTTCCTCTCAGACAGTTCTGCCGGTGCCAGTCTCATGCAGCTAGCCAGATCCAGTAATGATTGACCCGACACTAGAGAATATGATTATTTATAGCTAGTCAAGCTACTGCAAGAGGTGGATAAGATGGCTAATTGTGATAGGTCTAACTAGAAGCATGTGTTTTGCTCGGCTCACTGGTCCCGTCGTGCATGACCATGGCCTAGCTCATGATATGAAAGCCTGTTTATCAAAAGACACCTGAATAATAGGCATTGCTAGGCTTGGTTAAATGCAGTGTTCTGATTGGTCAAGTTGCAGTCTTTTTTTCGCTGGCAGACTGCTGCTAAGGATAGGAGACCTTTACTGACCAGGAGGTCGTTCTGATCTAGGGACTATATGCAGTCCTATGAAAAGCTGTGGACAACAAACACATTAGTTTTCATCCATCACAACACCATGGAATACTTTTTGAATAATTAATTTTTATATTTTTTGAGAGCACAAAACTTTGGATTCATGATAGTTAAACTGTCCCCAAAGAAGAAAAAAAGAGAAGAACAAGTTAACAATAAAAGTGTTGGGATCCTGATCACCCTGTGCTCTTTTTCCATTAATTATACAGCTGTTTCTATAGAGAACCGCAGTGACGCGTCGTAAAACCCGGAAGTAAGTTAGCATTTTTAGCACTTCCGGGTTCCTTCGTCAAAAAGCAATGCATTTTCTCCATAGGGTTTTGGAAAATAGCTCCAAATAAGGTCTGTGTTTGATACAAATTTAAGAGATAAATCACGTTTTGTTCTACGACATTAAATACATCAGCAGTGACCCCACTGGTGATTTCTGAAGAGTTTACGTGTCTGAAAAACGATGGTTGTTCAGGGACTGGTCAGCTTTCTGTCCCCAAAGTCAGAACTAAACATGGAGAAGCAGCGTTCAGTTATTATGCTCCAAATATCTGGAACAAACTCCCAGAAACCTGCAGGTCCGCTGCAACTCTGACTACTTTTAAATCCAGCAAGAAGACTTTTCTTTTTGTCGCTGCTTTTAATTGAACTATTCACATCTTAAACTGCACTGTAACTTGTATCCATGTATTTTTTCTTTTAATGTTTATTTTATTATCTTTTCTTTTTAATGACTGATTTTAAATGCCATTTTCTTAATGTCTTTCATTTTTTGTAAAGCACTTTGAATTGCCTTGTGTTGAAAAGTGCTATATAAATAAACTTGCCTTGCCTAATAAAGATTTCATGTGACACATAAAATGGATTTGTTGATGGGAATGAATGTGAATAAATTAACAAGGTTAACGGTACTCTTATGGGCTCAGAACAGTCTCATAATACACACATGCACACAGAAGGATTCACACTTGTATTTCCGGATCCATACTTGTGTTTTTCAATGCACACACAAATGTGTTCCGTTTCATATACATGTAAATAAAATCCAAATACAGAAAAAAGTTTTACATATGTATTTTTGATCCACACATATTTGTTTTCCGTTTAAATCCCCTGAACCTGCAAACACAAACCGCTTTCTGTGCACGGATCGCTGTGCATTCGTGTGTGGGTTTTTTGAGACTCCCCTGACGGTCAGCCGATTCGTACTTGTAATTTTTTCTATCTATAGCCAATCAGATGTCTCCATGCTGCTACTCTGTTCAAACTGCATCCACCAAACAATATGATTTAGGGAGGCGTGTGGCGTAGTGGGTTGTCCGTAGGTGTTTGGATCAGGGGGTCACAGGTTCAAACCTCGCTGCAGTCAGCATGTTGTTGTGTCCCTGGGCAAGACACTTCACCCCAAATTGCTCTTGTGGGGATTGCCCACAGTATTGAGTATGTAAGTCGCTTTGGATAAAAGCGTCTAACAAGTAACATGTAATGTAATCTCGACCTCCCCAAAATAACCAAAATCTGACACGGTGTGAGATGTCCTTTTTAGGCGTTACGTGAAGCCCGCAAAAGCTGCACCGCATTTCGAGTCGCTTGTGATTTATAAAGAGAAACCAGCGTAGGAAGTGCCGTACGCACTTTCCTCACCGGTACGCAATGTTCGGTGAATCGGAAAATGTCGGAAAATGTATGGACCTATTTTTCGGATTTCTACTATGTAAGCAACCTTCCCACGTGAATCCTACGCACGGCGTTATACATGAGGCCCCTGGGCCGGCCCGTCGCACTGGCGTTAGAGATGTTCGCCTAGGGCGCCAGTTCTGGGGGGTGCTGCGCTGGCAGCTCTGGGAGGGAAAAACATTTTTGACCGTTGGTGCTCATCCTAATTTTCGGCCTTGATGTAACAACATTCATAATTAAGTAAATGTAACACCCTTTTCACCCCGGTTACACTTTTCATTTGCCCTGTACGATGGGTGCTGTAAGTAATGAAAATGGGGGATGTTGGCTTATCTGGCACCCGCAGCTCACAGCCAAAGTGAGAGCGTGGGAGCGAGCGAGGGAGAGAGGGAGGGAGGGTGCACTGGTACCGGCGCAGTTGTTATTAGAATCTGGTGCTAGCTGCTCTAACGGATATAAGAAGAAGATGTTTCTACAATGATGTGGAGGGAGAGTCCTCTCCAGTCAGACTGAGAGGCTGATAACTACAGCCAGGGCCGTTTCTTCCTATAGGCAGACTATGCAGATGCATAGGGCTTCCGCGGCCACTAGGGGGCCCCCAAGCTGAAAGTATTTTTTTTTTTTTTATCCAAAAAACCAAAAAAGTATAATTCATACACACAAAGATGAACACAATTAGTAGAAGCGGGAGGGCTGAAGCATAGCTTATGGAAAGTAGCCCTCCCGTGCATCATCCTAATACAACATCGGCATTGTTGCGTCAAAAACGTATAGAAATGAAGGAGTACAAAGACATAAAGAAAACAGGAGAAAAAATAATAGTTAGGGCAGGAAAAACAATAAATGCATATATTAGGGCTGTCAAACGATTAACATTTTTAATGAGATTAATCACAGCTTAAAAATTAATTGATCATGATTAATCACCATTCGAACTATGTCCAAAATATGTCATTTCTTTATGTATATTGTTGTGGGAATGGAAAGATAAATGAAAGAAGGCGGATATATCCATTTAACATGTTTATTGTAACATTTTTCTGTGTTTCAAAATGAAAGAGAGCACCTATCAATCATCAAACCGTGGGGTCTTAATTCATTACGTGTTGATTTCTATCAACGGGGGAGTACTTCAGGAAAGTCGAGGGGGGGGGGGGGGGGGGCTAGTGGAGTACTTCATGACCACAGAGCGTGAACGTTATGATCAGCTGTTTTAGCGCAGTTCTCCAGTGAAGGGGGGAGTCTCCCTCCGCAGCCAGTTGGCGTAGTTTTGGCACAATTCCGTTGTATAGACCGACGTTAACAGCAGCCCTGTCTGTGCACACGGAGACCGACTCTGTCGTCCGGTGATCTAACCGCCTTCTGGAAAAGCTTCACAAGTACGTCGGTACGCAAATGCGCTTTGTGACAGTACGCATTTCAGATTACGCACATAACCTGCGTACCAGTTATGTGTTACGTGGGCCCCTTCTCAGGTCGACTATTTTCATTTCCTCGCTCCTCGCTCCTCAGTCTCACCGGAAGTTGATTTGTCTGCGCCATCTTGAGTACCGTCCCATGGCTCTTATTTCTGCCGGAGGACCGAGGATCGAGGAGCGAAAATGGAGGAGCGATAACCGAGGAACCACCAGACCATCCTCCGATGAAATCCTCAGATACTCGCCCCGCCCCCTTACTGTGTATCGCTCACTGATTGGACGATGCAGCGCATGCACTGATATGATGCTTCTTGACATGAGAGCCGTTTCCCAGCGGAGTGAAGAAAATACATGAAACTCACGGAGTCACTCCTCAGTTTATACTATGTTTTGTTTCAATTCATGTATCATTTAGTTACAAATATGTGATATATCTGAACAACAAAGTGGTCAAAAATCATTTTATTCATTTTCATGATCGCTTTTTTCATTTATTGTCATTTCCATTCAGTCAGTCATTATCCCCATCATCTAAACCCATCAATTTGAGTAAATATTGTCCCCTTGAAAACCGTTATTGAACTGATTTTGGATATTTGTACTTTGATAACCATTAATCTGCCCTTCAATGTTGACCATTTTCTGGATCTTCTCGGGGATTCTTCAAATCCCGCCAAATTACGTGTGACGTCATTGCGGGCATAGCGCTCCAGCTGCACCGTTCATGATCCCAGCATCTGCATGTAAACGCACGATGGCGCACACAGCAGCAAGCTCAGACAGCGATGACAGTTTAATTTTGAACGTGTCTGAGAGCTCATATGAGGCTGAAGGATCGGTTTATGTTGTATCTGTTAGAAGTTTAGGAATTAGGTGCGTCAATATGGGCGATCATACGGTCATGTAGCCAGTGGTGGAATGGGACTAAAAATCATCCCGGGGGTCTCGACCGGCCCACTTCGGTACCGCTAGTAAATTGTCAACGGGGGGAGTGGGGGATGTCAGGGGCGGCGGGTGCTGTAGGCTAGGGAAGGCTAAGCCTTCCCAAATATTTGTGTCACTGCATCCTGGTAAAATACAAATATAATGTATAATGTCTGTGTTAGAGCCATTTTCTGTGTTGACAATGAGTGTATTATTTTCTTATTAATTTAGATCTTAATATATTCTTTCCATTTATGTATTAGTACCGAATTAAATATTCGGAGAAAACTTTGATATACTGCGAGCCACACCTGTGATATAAGGAAGGGGTGGGACTGAGCGTGAGGAGGAAATTGTCTCCAGCAATGAACGGGGAATCGGAACAGTGTTTGAACTCACGTTACACTGATCATTTTGTTTGTTTAAATATATGGAAGCAAATAAATCGGCCGAGGAAGGCAAAGAAATCAGTGCCTACAGAGCTTTATTTGGATGGTTTTTAACGTGTGAGTCAAGAAGCGGATCCCTGTTGACGTGGCACAGTTTTTAGATATCCTACAAGAATGGGCCACGACAGTCTGTGTCTTTGACATTAGCACTGCTAGCCACCTGTGCCCTGTACTACGAAGCCAGTTCAACATATCCTGGATATGTTTGAGTAACAAACAAACTAACAACAACAAACTAACAAACGAGATCTCGCTAAGCGGTCCTACGACGCTGGTTATCAACTCGGTAAATCAAGCCAGGGTTTCTCTCACCAGCTGAGAGCGCATTCACGTGAAACGGGCGGGGTTAGCTACATTTGACCAATCACAAACAGGGACAAGTGTATTGACAGCGCAGCGTCATACTTCATTAATGAAAAGTAAGCTAATATTAGACAAATATGAGCTTTAAACATCCATGACTTAAACATATAATCCAGGATACAAGCCACAGAGTTGCACCTGCAAGGAGAATACAGAACAACTGGTTAAAAAATAACTAGGCCTACCGAGTGTTTGAAAGCGTATAGTTGTATGATATCACTGCCCCATCTAAGACACGAGTGGATCTGACTTTAATTACATTTGACTCTAGTGTTTCGTCAACATAATGTGTGGCTTAAAATAATACTTCTGCATACAGTATGTGACACTGTAAGTATTGCACGGCCAGATACGGCTGGAGAAGCTGACTCAGATAAGGAAATATATGATATATTATGATATTATATGATCGATGATCTGATTGATGATAAGTGCGACACGTCGGCGTCTTCTCTGCATACGGCAGTTTAAACTGTATTTCCTTTATCCTGTAATATGACTTGAGAGATTTAAACTCTGCACACTGAGTTGATCTCTTTTCTATAGACGCCGGAGGCGGGCAGCGTCAGGTAAAAAAAGTTATGTAGCCTTCCCAAACCTGAGCCTCACGCGCCGCCTATGGGGGATGTGCTAGTGACTTATCCGACCGGCCCACTTCGGTACCGGCCCATCGGGATTCGTCCCGATGGCCAGTCTGCCACTGCACCCAGCCCACGTAAACTGTCAATGGGGGTAGCCTCGCTGCGGGGAAACGGTGGACCTAGTGTCCCGATCGGAGTGGGAATAATAATAATAATAATCCGTGCATTTTATCCATTAATTTCCCAACATTGTGGTAAAAAAAACACACGTTTAATCCACGTTGGAGTACTACAACTACAAAAGCATCGGTTTGTTTTCTCATCAGGAAATGCAGACCGGCTCAAACAAACGATTTTTAATCATCATCCTCACGATCATTTAATGTATCATATGTTCGCCGAATTGACATGAAAGCATTAATAAATGTAGTTTCATCCACTTGAGTTTACAACTACAAAAATAATCGATTTGTTTTTATATCACATCCTACGGGAGGAAATTCAGCAGCTCTCACTGCCGATTTGTAATCCTAATTTAATCATCATCTTCACCACGATCATTTATGTTTATGTTCGCCGAATTGACATGAAACACTGACAAATATGAATATACTGTAGTCAACTTCATTAACGTACCTAAACTCAGTAATTCACCATTTCTACGCATGACAACACACTTTGTCCGTGTTTGGCTCTCTCGCCGCACAGTGAAGCATTCCCGCATTAACGTCACTTCCGGCTTCCCCCAAAACTTCAAAATGAGTCGAAGGAATTTCCCCGCGATGTTCGAAATTATTGATATTTATCGGAACGGTATCGCAACTTCTTTTTTAAGATGACGGTTCGAGATGACTAGTAGCCCAATATTTCATTGCACAACAGTTGTTGGGATGCTGTCACAGGCTCTTTAAGTGCTGTTAAAATGTTAATGTGCTACATATCCAAGCAAACAAACAAAGTGTGCAATCCAATGAATGTTAATCTAACTGGGTTTTGATAGATAATATATCTCTTTTTCTTCTCTCAATTATTTTATTTCTATTGTGCACTCTAATCAATATTAATCCAACTATTGTTCGTTTATACATTTTAAGAATGGCGCTTATCTTTTTTGAGAATGAGTTCTTATTGATTTTATTTATTGGGGTCTACAACAGATGATAGAAATGTTTGTGTCAGTAAATGTGTGGCAGGGGTGTTTGTGAAAACAACGGGGACAGAGCTGCTGTCAGATGAACAGCTGTGCGTCGTCATCACAAACGGACGTCGCTTCACGTGACGATCCGGAGGAAAGGACGTCCCATTGCTCTTAAAACTCATTTCCCTGCTTCTCATGGTTTCCTTGCGTCTCTCCATGATTCCATGGTGGGAGGGTCTAGTCACAGGAAAACGACGCAAGTGAGGGAAGCAAGGATTTAATTTAACCGACCTGAGAAGGGGCCCTGCTGTAATACAGCGAAAGTATTCTCCGTCGGGACTTCCTGCAACAACACCACGCCGTTATCTTGATTCTGATTGGCCAGAAGACATTATCAAAGATGTTCTATTGAGAAGACGATCACTACGTGACAAAAGTTTTCAAAACCGTTTCTGGTCTTCGGTATTTCCAGACAAGTGGCTACTGAAATCAATTTTACTAACTGCTGTCTGTGCAATTCTCGGCACGAGTTGTCAGACTTTATTTTGCTTACTTTAACATCATTTTTCATGGTGGGGCTAAGCCATTTCTTGGTATGGGTGTAGCCAGGGCCGCCCCTCCCTACAGGCCAATCACGCAGGCTGCATGGGGCCCCGCCCAGAGTTTTGCCCATGTGAACGCAAACCGAACCTTCTGAAAAATGAAACAATGTAACAAACTGTCATCTGTTGCACACTAGAGAAGCGGAATATTAGGTGTGAATGCACAGTTATCTCAGTGGGTCTCAAACGTGTTGATCACAAATTATGTAAACACATATTTCCAAGGCACTCCTTTATAATTTTGGGATAAAACAGGTATACTATAGGACAGTAAACCAGACATATCGTTTTAAACTGGAGAGATAAAAAAATATGCATGAATAAAAAAGTAAAATAAGATATGAATAAAATGAATAAAATATGTTACATGTATTTGTTATTGGCTATGGTAGGTTATTGGTTATGTTCACATACTTATTTGATTATTAAAATGTAAACCGATCTTTTTCATATGGGTGTTTAGAGTTGTACCCCCTAGATCTAGTCTCTAGTCATTCTGCACCAGATTGAAGCATTTTACTTTAAAATGTTCAAATATTTCTTCCCGGTATGCCTGAGAAGGCAGATATGCTTGTTTTTCTCAACAAGAACTGTTTTTAAATGGGATGGGGGGGGGGGGGAAGTGTCTTGCCCAGGGACACAACGACATGCTGACTGCAGTGAACCTGTGACCCCCTGATCGAAACACCAACACACAACCCACTGCACCACACACCTCCCTGCTAGAGAGCAGTGACTTTCGTGGGAGAAAAAGGTTCCTATTTCTGATTGGCTGGGCGGATTGCCAACCCCCCCCCGTAAAACTCCAAAAACGTTTTGTGAAGCCGCCATTTTATTATCCTCGCATTAGCATTATTAGCATTAGCATTAGCCCAGCGCAGAAACGCAGAGAGACTAACTTATGGCAACACAAAAGAAAACATGGGAGCGGTGGAGATGAGGAGGTGTCGGCGTTCTGGCGATTTACTCGGAAGGCTTCAGTAGAAGCTGCTAGTCCCCAACTCCGGGGACTTCCGGCCGGGGACTTTGGGTGGCAGTATACGCCGTGAAGTTGTTTGCGGCCTGCCAGTAAACCCAAAGCAGAAGAAGAAGTGACGTCAGCGGCTTAATTTGCCTAATCCTTCCCCAGGGACTTATTCCGGTGTGAACGCGATCTGCTCTTTAGTTCATGAGAACTAAAGAGTTCTCATGAACTAAGTTCTGATGAACCTTTATGGGAAAAGTACTGCGGTGTGAAAGCGCCTATAACATATAGAGAAAACCACCCTTGAATGATGGGATGGTAGACTAAAACCTTTAGGAATCCAAACTATAACAAGATTGATGCAAAACAAGTGACATTTGACCTTTTTAGAGAGATTTACTTCTGGGGTCATTTGGGTGGATTTTCCATATCTCTGGCCCCCCTCGGTCGATTTTGATGATTGACACCTCTTTTTAACCGTTGGAGCAAATAGAATCGAGGGGAAGTTCCTCAAATCCATTTAAACATTACCCATTGGTGAATGAGTGATGCATAGCCAGAATGCCCCGGAACCGGAAGCTGTCACACACTCTAGTAGCTATCGTAGCAGCTAATATGAAATCTCCGTTATTGACATAAAAATGGAATGATGGATTATCAGTAATCATTTCAAAGTGACACAGACACATTGGATTAACCTATCGATTAACCTTCAGCTGCGTTTTTCTCGTTTTAATGCCATTGAACACTTTTGATCAGAAAACAACAAAGGTAAGACGTTTTGGCCATAAAGCTAATTTAGTTTTTATTGTCGTTTCGCGGCGAGTTCTGATCGCTCAGTAATGATACATATATGTCTGGAATCTGTGGAATCTCAGCTTGTTAATCGATATCTTGTTTGTGCAGATCCGATAAGTAATAAGGGTATTTTACCTTGAGTTCTGTGCTACGTGCGTTAGCATTTTTTCGCTCAGGGCTAATTCAGAGCCTTTGTTATTACCCTTTTGTTTCGTTTAGCTAAAAATGGTTAATATTGACTGATAGCTGAGTTTCTTCCCGTTAAGTGGGTATGACACATTCATAGTTTGTTAAATATTAAGAAGCCCTCAGATGCTGTTTATTGCAAGATGTTGCGTTTTGCCCCCGCGGGGCCGTGGGGTTTAACTGGCTAAATCATTAAGCTTATATTTGGTAGATCGAACTGTAGCTTTATTGATTGTTTTCTCCTCCATAACTGGATCTGCTGACCTGATGGCGGACTCGGCAGTGTACACGTCTCTGGTCAGCCCCTCCAGGTGGATGTGGGGCTCCTGGTCCTCTTGCCCTCGTTCCAGGCGGATGCTAACGGTCAGTTTCCTCTGCAGGGCATTCAGCTGGTCCATGTCTTCCTGCGACAGCTGACTGATGTACTGGTCTGTGATGATGTTCTGCGCCTGTTCCGCCACAATTAGCTCTTCGATCCTTTTCTTAGCCTGTTTCACAGCCTGCCGTGGCGTGTAAAAGATGTGGAATTAAAAACAAATGTGGCTACATGCAAGAACGTTTTCATACCGTTATCCTATCTGTCTCTGACAGGTTTTTACTATCAAGAGGTCCTTTCAAAGCAAAGAGCTGAATAAGTGAATCATTTCATATTCACCATGTCGTTGTCGGCACACAGCTGAAACACGGTCGGTTCAAACTCCTCACTCTCCAGAACCAGATGATCAGCACTGGGTCGCTGATCCAAAAGTCCCATAAAAAACGAAGTCGCTTTGTCTGAAAAACATCAAACTAGAATTACTACCTCTGGTTCATTCTTCCGCCAACAAATTCGATTTCAGTTTGCATCCATGTATTTTCAAAATGTAGTCATCCCATCATTTTATCCTATTAGACAGTTGTTTGAGATTGTCATAGTTAGCTTAGGAATTCTTTAGTTATGGCCAAAAGGTTTTTTTGTTCAGCAACCTTCATCTGGATCTTTCGTTCTGATCAGTTCATCGTTGAGTCTTAAATGTGTTCCAGGCTTTCTGAGATATCGCATTCAAAAGAAAGTAAAGGATGTATATTTAAATCCTACATACACAAATACTAACCAGAGGATGCAAAAATAGATTAATCCGCCACGGAAAATAGTCCCCAACATGTGTGCTTAAAATAACAAATTAACGAATGGGCTTGGAGCTGAGCGCAACAGACAGGAAGTCAGACAATATTGAAAGACAGACTAACATTTTGTTTCGATCTAAACATGAGGGTAACAGAAAAAATACTGAACAATCTCGATCACAAGAAACAAATCTCACTTCCAGAGCAGTGTAGTGAATACCTTTGAACTTTGTGAAGGTGCTCTTCTCCTTCACCTCCTGCCCCTCTCTCTTCATCATGCTCTTGTGAAACAGTGACATCATGACCGTCTGAAAGATCAGGATCTTCACGCTGTGGACAAACCTTGTCTGCTTCTTCCTCACAAAGTCCACCACCGCGTCCACCATGGCGTCCGCCACGTCCGACGGACTGACCCCTCCCTGACCTAACGGGCAGATACGCTGATGATGATGAATGATGATGATGATGATGATGAGTATTGGCTTTTCTGAGAACCTTGATAGTGTACACTGAAGACTAATAGCCTAAACAACATGGCTTCTTAAAGTGTGGCCTGTTGGCTAATGCTAGTATAGCATAGTATGACATAAAAAAGCCATTCAAAAAAATCACAGTACAGTGTTTTATAAAATATGTTAGTATAGAATGTCATAAAAAAGTGCCCAGCCAGACCGTGAATATATCTGCATCTTTACTTTATATGTAATCGCCAAGTGCGAAAAATGTGCTTACTGTCCAGTGTAAACGCACCATTAGTACTGCCCAGAGATTGAATGTGTCCGACTGCAAGTTATAAGCCATGTATTTTCAAATGGCTAAACTTATCACCTCCACCAGACTGCAAATTCAAACATCTGTGCACAGCGATCCAGTGAAATGATCAAATAACTCAAAACTAAATAAATGACAAAATGAGTGGGTGAATAAGGAGGTGTTTGAGATTAACCAGAATTTGAGTTTCATTTCAGACAATTCAGCATAAAAGTTATCTTAAAAAACACAAAAAAGTTTCAACAAAGCTTTCTTTTGTCAGATTAAATAATAGTTTTCTAGCACTTGCCTGTGCCCAGGGCTGGGAAGGCGACGGAGTTGAACTTGTTCTCCTCACAGTATTTCAGCACTGAGTAAACCACGTCTTTAATCTTGGCAGGATCATTCTGGCCCACGATGTGGATGATGTTTTTGCTGGGCAGCAGGCCGGCCGACGTCAGTATGAATGTATCAGCCGGAAAACTCGGGGAACTCACTACAGAGAGGAACCAAACACACTCACAACACATTTTCTGCAAGTGCCTAAAAACGAGTTAGAAAGCTAGCAGAGGAGTCGAAGTATGTGGATAAACTGTTCAAATAGATAGCTTGTAAATCATAATAAGTTAAAATAATAGCCTAAATAAATAGATATATGGTTGAATTATTATTACAGTATGAGATTGACAAGATTAATTCCCTCTACGTACCGATCCCTGAGCACTCCTGCTCAACTGTTAATCCAGCGCTGTCTAAGATCGCCTTGGAAACGCCTGAAAAATGATAAACAAAGAGAAGAGAATCAATAATGAAATATAAATCAACCAATCAGTGTTTAAAGGTCCCATGTCATGCTTTTCTGGTTATTACCCTTCCCCTTGTGTGTTATGAAGGTTTTTATGCATGTAAACAGTGTGCAGAGTCAAAACCCCTCAAAGTACACCCTGTAGCGAGTAAAACTCTAACACAGAAAATACCTCCCCAAAACGCCTCGTTGGAGATTTCTCATTTACTTCCTGGGTATCGCTACGTAGGGATACCCAGTAGCCACGCTCAGAGCTATGGCCGCACCCTCTGCCAGCCTTTCACAAAACAAAGCTTCCCAAAGCTTTCAGTGATTCATGCCGGTGTAGGTACCATACAGTGGGGCAAAAAAGTATTTAGTCAGCCACCAATTGTGCAAGTTCTCCCACTTAAAAAGATGAGAGGCCTGTAATTTTCATCCTAGGTACACTTCAACTATGAGAGACAGAATGGGGGGAAATAATCCAGGAAATCACATTGTAGGATTTTTAATGAATTAATTGGTAAATTCCTCTGTAAAATAAGTATTTGGTCACCTACAAACAAAGATTTCTGGCTCTCACAGACCTGTAACTTCTTCTTTAAGAGCCTCCTCTGTGCTCCACTCATTAACTGTATTAATGGCACCTCTTTGAACTCGTTATCAGTATAAAAGACACTTGTCCACAACCTCAAACAGTCACACTCCAAACTCCACTATGGCCAAGACCAAAGAGCTGTCAAAGGACACCAGAAACAAAATTGTAGACCTGCACCAGGCTGGGAAGACTGAATCTGCAATAGGTAAGCAGCTTGGTGTGAAGAAATCAACTGTGGGAGCAATTATTAGAAAATGGAAGACATACAAGACCACTGATAATCTCCCTCGATCTGGGGCTCCACGCAAGATCTCACCCCGTGGGGTCAAAATGATCACAAGAACGGTGAGCAAAAATCCCAGAACCACACGGGGCGACCTAGTCAATGACCTGCAGAGAGCTGGGACCAAAGTAACAAAGGCTACCATCAGTAACACACTACGCCGCCAGGGACTCAAATCCTGCAGTGCCAGACGTGTCCCCCTGCTTAAGCCAGTACATGTCCAGGCCCGTCTGAAGTTTGCTAGAGAGCATTTAGATGATCCAGAAGAGGATTGGGAGAATGTCATATGGTCAGATGAAACCAAAATAGAACCTTTTGGTAAAAACTCAACTAGACGTGTTTGGAGGAGAAAGAATGCTGAGTTGCATCCAAAGAACACCATACCTACTGTGAAACATCTGGGTGGAAACATCATGCTTTGGGGCTGTTTTTCTGCAAAGGGACCAGGACGACTGATCCGTGTAAAGGAAAGAATGAATGGGGCCATGTATCGTGAGATTTTGAGTGACAACCTCCTTCCATCAGCAAGGGCATTGAAGATGAAACGTGGCTGGGTCTTTCAGCATGACAATGATCCCAAACACACCGCCCGGGCAACGAAGGAGTGGCTTCGTAAGAAGCATTTCAAGGTCCTGGAGTGGCCTAGCCAGTCTCCAGATCTCAACCCCATAGAAAATCTTTGGAGGGAGTTGAAAGTCCGTGTTGCCCAGCAACAGCCCCAAAACATCACTGCTCTAGAGGAGATCTGCATGGAGGAATGGGCCAAAATACCAGCAACAGTGTGTGAAAACCTTGTGAAGACTTACAGAAAACATTTGACCTCTGTCATTGCCAACAAAGGGTATATAACAAAGTATTGAGATGAACTTTTGTTATTGACCAAATACTTATTTTCCACCATAATTTGCAAATAAATTCTTTAAAAATCAGACAATGTGATTTTCTGGATTTTTTTTCTCATTTTGTCTCTCATAGTTGAGGTATACCTAGGATGAAAATTTCAGGCCTCTCTCATCTTTTTAAGTGGGAGAACTTGCACAATTGGTGGCTGACTAAATACTTTTTTGCCCCACTGTATCTGCACGGTCTACCAGATTAGCACGGGGTCCGTTACGCTTACTAATGACGTCACGTATTGGCTGTGCGGCAACCCAAGAGGACATTTTACACGGCCAAATTCCGCAAAGAATATTAAAAAATAACAATCAACAGTGAATGTATGTTAGTGCAACTGTGTCAGGAAAGTGAAGTGTTAATTAAGTAATGTTATTGAAGAACTGAAATGCATAAAATTGAAAGTTAATCTGTATCATATCCCTCCGAAATGGTATCTGGTGTTTCCATAGCAACAACAACTTCCTGTCAACAGCGTAAACTCCCACACAGTACACACGTTCATCCTCTGAACGTGTGTACTGTCTGTTCAAAAAACTGCAGGAACCCAGAACACAGACACAAAAACATAACCCCCTTCACATCTCAACTATTGTAAATGTTACGGGTCCCCGATGTGACCACAGTAGCAATGATGATAACTGTATTAAGCAGGTGAAACAGGAGCTGTTGACAGGAAGTTGTTGTTGCTATGGAAACAACATGACGGTATCTGATATCATAAAGACGGAGAAAGTAAAGAATAAAGTTTATGTTTAAATGTTAGCACCCCCCGAAGAGGCACAAGCTCTTACGTTGAGTCTGGAGTTTCAATACATTCTAAATCATCAGTAAAGTCTACGACCATATTTCGGAGGGATATGATACATATGAACTTTCAATTTTATGCATTTCAGTTCTTAAATAACATTACTTAATTATCACTTCACTTTCCTGACAGTTGCACTAACATACATTCACTCTCGATTGTTATTTTTTAATATTCTTTGCGGAATTTGGCCGTGTAAAATGTCCTCTTGCGTTGCTGTACAGCCAATGCGTGACGTCATTAGTAAGCGTAACGGACCCCGTGCTAATCTGGTAGGCCGTGCAGATATGGTACCTACACCGGATATGTACAGCGTAGGGCACTGAATAACGATATGTCATATATATTATGCTACACAAACATTATATTGCAGTTTTAGTGTCGCCAACTCCGTTATTTAATATGCAAAAATGCATCTATTATTATTTTTAGTATTTTCGATCTTTCCAGTCCAGATGAGAGATCTATCTCTCCATGTCTGTGTGTGAGGGCGGGGCAGTTTGCACACATGCGGCTGCTACATGCAACACACACACACACACACACACACATACTGCAGTAGAATATTAGATACACACACACTTCCTGCTTTGTTTGGACCAGCGGGAGATTCGGGGTACACACCCTGTAAGTATTCATTGTGGTTTGTGTATTTATGATGTTTAAAACAAACAAGGTATCTACCACGACTGTTTAAATGGGTAAACGTTTTTCGGACTATGTTGGGATCGCGGAGAAATGCTCTCCGCAGACCTAAACCTTTTTCTTACTCAATATCAAGCCACACTTATTGTTTTTACTTCGGCTGTGAGTGTTTGTGTGTGCTCAGGATGAGTTTCGCTTGTTCTCACTGTATCTATCTCTGACACGGACGCCCTGTCTGCTCCTCATAGCAGCTGCACGTCGCTTGACCAAACAGAGCACACTGGGCTCACAGGGGGGGGGGGGGGGGGGGGGGTGGGGGGGGGGGGGGGGGGCGAGCTCCAACAAGCAGTTTAGGACAGAGAGTGAATACCGGTGAATACACATAATTTACAGAGATGCTGTATGAGAAACCAATGTGAGTTTGGAAAATTGCACAGTATAAATTTATTTTAGTAGACCTCAACAATGGCATTATGATCAAATGGCCATGACATGGGACCTTTAAGTCAACATTCAGGCAGCCATTGAAAATCATTCAGCTAACAAATTAATGCTAGGTAAAAACCTATACTAACGTTAGCCAAAATAAGCTAATTGCCATATCATCTTCCATCTGTAAAATTGAAAAATAGGTTAATTTAATGGCCTGTACAATTAACTTTTAATTTATTAGAATAATGAATATTCATTTTCATCTTTAATCTCACATTTAGAAAGGGTAATGGACGGAAGCCGACAGGTGCAAACACGTTACAGCGATACAAAACATTTCCATTAGGAGAAACACGCTGCAGTTGTTGCGCTTTTGCACCTGTTGCGCTTTTGCACCTGTCGGCCTCCGTAGAATGTATGTAATTAGTGTACATTTTCATCTAAAAAGCTTAATATTGTCAAATGTCAAAATAAATATGCTTTTTGGAAGAAAGATTTACACCGTTACTTAAAACTGACTTTTCAAGTCCCTGAATATCAATTTCGATTGAAAATAACTGAAACAAATGGTGCCTGGAATCATAGAAAGAACTTCTAACGGCCACTACAAACGGCGGCGTGCGTCAGCCAATCGAATCATATGCCAGTACAAGCTCTAGCCAATCAAACCGCGTGCTTGTGTGTCCTAGGCGGGAGATTCATCTGATCGGTTGTTGGTCGAGTTTCAGACACGCCCGCCGGCAAGCTTCAACGCACGCCGCCGTGTGTAGGGGCCGTAAGTCTTATACAAAAGGAGTTATCAGTTATGTATAGTTCAATATTTTCTAAATTAGGATGGTCCTTTGAGTTTACAGTTGTACAAGTTCAGTTAAGAGGAAGATGATGGCTGATAAATTATGTTGCTGTACTGTATCATATATGTGGTGTCACCTGATTTAAGGGAAAAGTCTTTATTGGAGGAGTTGATGATGACATCACAGGCCTCCTTGGTAATGTCTCCAGACGACACCTCCAGGGTGAGCTGATCCATCTGAATCTGATACACACCGAGGGAGGGGGACGACACCTGACCAAAGGAGGCTGACACACACACATCTCTTCTTAGCTTTTTTGTATTATAAAATCTTCATTCCTACCAATGTATATATGATCCAAACTAGAGTTCAACACTAGCGTGGTGAACTGGAGGCTTAAGACATCCGTTAAAGTCACCTTTCTGTCTCTCAAATTAAAGTAGCTGTGCATTTATCAAATCAATAACATTGTATAGTTATAGACTTACTCCATTTTACCCTTTACATTCTCAACTTTCAATTTACAGATTACTGCCGAGTGATTTTGTTGCTATGAAATTCCACATAGGTTTTTGGAGGCTTCTTACCTGAGGACGGCTGTGATTGGCTGATTGGATGATGACTGACTGGCCTAACGGGTGACTTGGTTCTCTGACCACTCTGACCACTGAACTCCCTGGTGAAACACTGACAAACAGGATGATGGTGGATGATATTAATAATACACCATACATGTCTCTTTGGGTATGGAAGTTTAAAGAAAAGAAATAACATTGTTTAGACAGTAAAAAAAGAAAAACAAATCATAATCAATGCAGCAGAACCAGATCTATAATCTTTTTTTATTGCACACATCATGCTCCCCATTACCCACAATGCAACTTGACTGCCAGCATTTGTCTGTGATATCGTGGTTACTAGCTGCTAATGGAGCCAGAGCCGAGATCTGGTAAGGGCAGGAATGTATAATCTTCAAACTCTGCGTTTTTACTCATTGGACATTTTCTACTGTGAGAAATGTTTCATTGACAATATTTAAAAGGTAATAACAGGATGAAATGAACTCACATCCACAGTTTGCTTGTCAATTGGGTGAACGACGATGGCCACCGCTCTCAGATAGCGAGGGGATCGCCTGCGGCTGAACGAGTGGATCTCCTGCAGCAGGACTCTGGACACCACGTCTCTGGGGAAGCTCAGGTTTCCTGTGCCGATGGCGGGGAAAGACAGCGACGTCATCTGAGTCTTCTCAGCCTCCTCCAGGCAATATCTGATGATGGTTATCAACTCCTGACACAAAAAGACAACACACATGTTGGTCCGTTTCCCTCCATATTACCAGCAACTAGAGCACATTGATAGTCGGCCAACTGTCTTTTTAAGTGAACATTGTAGGTGCTTTCCATTTCATGCTACTTCCAGTGTTGTAGTCAAGACACAAATTCTCGAGTCCGAGTTCAAGTCTGAGTCGAGTCAAGTCGAGTCCAAGTCCAAGTCATCATTACCTGTGCTTGAGTCCAAGGCAAGGCAAGGCAAATGTATTTATATAGCACCTTTCAACACAAGGCAATTCAAAGTGCTTTACAAAAACAAACGAAAGACATTAAGAAAATGGCATTTAAAATCAGTCATTAAAAAGAAAAGATAATAAAATAAACATTAAAAGAAAAAATACATGGATAAAAGTTACAGTGCAGTTTAAGATGTGAATAGTTCAATTAAAAGCAACGGCAAAATGAAAAGTCTTTAGTCTGGATTTAAAAGTAGTCAGAGTTGCAGCGGACCTGCAGTTTTCTGGGAGTTTGTTCCAGATATTTGGAGCATAATAACTAAACGCTGCTTTTCCATATTTAGTTCTGACTCTGGAGACAGAAAGCTGACCAGTCCCTGAAGACCTGAGAGATCTGGATGGTTCATAATTTAGCAGGCGGTCAGAAATGTATTTTGGGCCTAAACCATTCAAAGCTTTATAAACCAGCAGCAGTATTTTGAAATCTATTCTTTGACACACAGGAAGCCAGTGTAAAGACTTCAGAACAGCAGTGATGTGATCCACTTTCTTAGTGTTAGTGAGGACTCGAGCAGCAGCGTTCTGAATTAGCTGCAGCTTTCTAATAGATTTTTTAGTGAGACCTGCAAAAGATATTCGACTGAAGATAAAAGCATGGACAAGTTTTTCCAAATCCTGCTGTGACATTAGTCTTTTAATCCTAGATATATTCTTTAGGTGATAGTAGGCTGATTTAGTAACTGTTTTAATGTAACTGTTGAAACTCAGGTCAGAGTCCATGACTACACCTAGATTTCTGGCTTTATCTGTTTATATTGTTTTGAACATTGCAGACTGAAGCTCAGCGCTAACTTTTATACGTTCTGCCTTGGCTCCAAAAACCATTACCTCAGTTTTATCTTTGTTTAATTTACATTTACATTGCATTTAGCTGACGCTTTTATCCAAAGCGACTTACAATAAGTGCATTCCACCAGGAAGACACAACCTTGAAGAAAACAGAATCATATAAGTACATCAGGTATCATAGAGCCAAACATTTCAAGTGCTACTCAACTGGCTATAGATAAGCCAGTCCTTTATTAGTATAGAAGTGCCTTATTAGTAATTCCATCGCTCGAAGTGGAGTCGAAAGAGATGAGTTTTCAGTCTGCGCCGGAAGATGTGCAGGCTTTCTGCTGTCCTGATGTCAATGGGGAGCTCATTCCACCATTTTGGAGCCAGGATAGCAAACCCACGTGTTTTTGCTGATGGGAACTTGGGTCCCCCTCGCAGCGAGGGTGCAGCGAGTCGTTTGGCTGATGCAGAGCGTAGTGCACGCGCTGGGGTGTACAGTTTAACCATGTCCTGGATGTAGGAAGGGCCAGATCCATTCGCAGCATGGTATGCAAGTACCAGTGTCTTGAAGTGGATTCTAGCAGTTACCGGGAGCCAGTGAAGGGAGCGGAGGAGCGGAGTGGTGTGGGAAAAGTTTTGAAGGTTGAAGACCAGACGAGCTGCTGCATTCTGGATGAGCTGCAGAGGTCGGATGGCACATGCAGCTAGACCAGCCAGGAGGGAGTTGCAGTAGTCTAGGCGTGAGGTGACGAGAGCCTGGACCAGAACCTGCGTGGCTTTCTGGGTCAGCTGGGGACGAATCTTCCTGATGTTGTACAGCGTATATCTGCAGCAACGGGTTGTAGCAGCGATGCTTGCAGTGAAGGACAGGTTGTTATCTAGGATCACACCCAGATTCCTTGCCGTCTGAGTCGGGGAAACAACAGAGGTGCCGATGTTGATTGTCAGGTCAAGAGTGGGACAATCTTTTCCCGGAAGGAAAAGCAGTTCAGTCTTGTCAAGGTTGAGCTTGAGGTGATGAGCAGACATCCACTGAGAGATGTCAGCGAGACAAGCAGAGATGCGTGCGACGACCTGGGTCTCTGAGCGGGGAAAGGACAGAATTAATTGGGTGTCGTCAGCGTAGCAGTGGTATGAAAAACCATGCGGGCTAATGACTGATCCGAGCGAGTTTGTGTACAGGGAGAAGAGGAGGGGACCAAGAACAGAGCCCTGAGGGACCCCTGTAGTTAATTGACAAGGGTCGGACTCGGACCCTCTCCAAGTTACCCTGTAATTTCTGACACATCCAGTCATTGATTTGTTCAATGTACTTACTCAGTAGTGTTTGAATTGGAGCATAGTCTCCTGGTGAAATTGTTACGTAAATTTGTGTGTCATCCGCATAGCTATGGTAACTTATTTTGATGTTTTTCATTATCTGAGCCAGTGGTAGCATGTAGATGTTAAAGAGAAGAGGCCCCAAGATGGAGCCTTGAGGTACCCCACATGTCATATTTGTCAACTCAGATGTGTATTTACCTATAGAAACAAAGTTTTGTATGTCCTTTAAGTAGGATTCAAACCAATTTAGAACTGTTTCCGAAAGTCCCACCCAGTTTTCTAGTCGGTCGAGTAATATGTTGTGGTCAACAGTGTCAAACGCAGCACTGAGATCTAATAATACTAACACTGAAGTTCTGCCACTGTCTGTGTTTAAGTGGATGTCATTGAAGACCTTTACAAGAGCAGTCTCAGAATTAGACAAGTGCAAGTCCAAGTCTGAGTTTTATTTCCTGCATTGCTTTTATTCTGGTTTTTCATACCATTGCTACGCTGACGATACCCAATTAATTCTGTCCTTTCCCCGCTCAGAGACCCAGGTCGTCACACGCATCTCTGCTTGTCTAGCAGACATCTCTCAGTGGATGTCTGCTCACCACCTCAAGCTCAACCTTGACAAGACTGAACTGCTTTTCCCTCCGGGAAAAGATTGCCCCAATCTTGAACTAACAATCAACATCAGCCCCTCTGTTGTTTCCCCGACTCAGACTGCAAGGAATCTGGGTGTGACCCTAGATAACAAACTGTCCTTCACTGCAAACATCGCTGCTACAACCCGCTGCTGCAGATACACGCTTTACAACATCAGGAGGATACGTCCCCAGCTGACCCAGAAAGCGACGCAGCTTCTGGTCCAGGCTCTAGTCATCTCACGCCTAGACTACTGCAACTCCCTCCTGGCTGGTCTACCTGCATGTGCCATCCGACCTCTGCAGTTGATCGAGAATGCAGCGGCTCGTCTGGTCTTCAACCTTCTAACATTTTCCCACACCACGCCGCTCCTCCGCTCCCTTCACTGGCTTCCGGTAACTGTAGAATCCACTTCAAGACAATGGTACTTGCATACCATGCTGCGAATGGATCTGGCCCTTCCTACATCCAGGACATGGTTAAACTGTACACCCCAGCACGTGCACTCCGCTCTGAATCAGGCAAACGGCTCGCTGCACCCGCACTGCAAGGGGGACCCAAGTTCCCATCAGCAAAAACACGTGGGTTTTCTATCCTGGCTCCAAAATGGTGGAATGAGCTCCCCATTGAAATCAGGTCAGCAGAAAGCTTACACATCTTCCGGCGCAGACTGAAAACTCATCTCTTTCGACTCCACTTCGAGCGATAGAATTACTAACAAAGGACTGGATTATCTAAAGCCAGTTGAGTAACACTTGAAATATTTTGGCTCTATGAAACCTGATGTACTTATATGATTCTGTTTTCTTCAAGTTTGTATCTTCTTGGTCGAATGCACATATTGTAAGTCTCTTAGGATAAAAGTGTCAGCTAAATGCAATGTAATGTAATTCTGTAGTTTATATTAATGTGTCTATATAACTGCTGTGAAGCACTTTGGGCTGCAATTATTGTATGAAAGGTGTTATACAAATAAGGCTTATTATTATCAATGTTGGGTTTAGTTGCAAGATTGCCTTAAAAGAGCTGTCTTACAAATAAACACGGTCTACATTGAACACAATGACCCACTTTCACCATCACTGTACTGAATTACTTTGACTTTATTAGGGATGAGTCTTAAACATAAATATTGAAATGATTTTAACAGTGAACTAATCGGCACTTAGCTTTCTTCATTTACAATCCGTTTCTTTGGAGCTCCTTTTTAAATAATCCCTCACCTCATGGCCCGCTCCGTTGTTCCAACAAGGGCAAACGGTATGAAAGACTTTCCGACAGTTGAGGTTGAAGCCATCGGTGATGACGACATCGCCCTCTGGCAGCGCAGTCGCCCCCCCTTCAGTCAGAACCGCCCTCTGCAGGCCTGGCCCGGCCGCCTGCAGGATGGCTTTAGACACAGCTCCCTGGATCAGGTCCATGTTCCCTGAGATGGTGTTGATGATGACGTCAGTCTGTGGACCAAAACCACAGCGTCTTCACAAGCTTTGGACTAAAAGATCATTATTATTATCCTTATTAGTTTAAAGATACAGTAAAATATTTACTGATTTCAGCTAGACTTTAATTACAGGTTAGTGCAAGATGACAAAATGAACTTAATTGGTTAACTTGGGATCACCTCTAAAGAATACTTATACACAGTTAACACATCCTAACGTTTTCCCACCCACCCTTCCTCTCCATTCCAACCATCTATTCCCTTTCCAATGTCATCCTTAGCCACATCCCTTCATCCCTTCATCCTCACCTACATCCTCTCACCCCTTCATTCCAACCCAAATCCCTTCGACCCTCCCACATCGATCCCTTCATTCCTCCCTTTCCTCATCCCTTTATCCTCAAACATCCCTTCACCCCTCTATCCATTGATTCCTTGATCCCTCACTCCCTTCATCCTCACCCACATCCTATTACACCCTCACCCATCGATCCCTTAATTCCTCACGTTCCTCATCCCTTCATTCCAACCCACAACCCTTCACCCTTCCACATCGATCCCTTCATTCCTCACTCCCCACATCCCTTCATCCTCACCCATTGATCCCTTTATCTCTACATACCAGCATCCCTTCCTCTCCCTTTCCCTGCATCCTCTCTATCAGTCTCCTTTCATCCCTTCCTATTCAACTAGTGCATACTTTTCTAAATATTTGATTCCACCTACAGTCTGAGGTGCCTGTAATCAGCTCAAGCAGAAATTAGCCTGAGAGGGAACCCCCACCCTAAGTCTTCCTCTGCCCAGACTTCAGCACATCCAAACGGACCAGCCTAACAGATGGCATGATTCACCCACCTTCACCCCTCCCTCCAAATTAATTCTTTAGATTACCATATCCTTGTGGCGGGGTGTGGTCCCTGCTAGAAAACGGTTTGCTATTCACGGACTCTGTTTACTAAGGCAGGGTTTGTACTTGTACACACTCACACTGTCAATATCATCAATATCTCTATTCAGACTATATTCTTATATTGTATCTACTATCCATATAAAAAAACATGCAAGTTTTTGTTTCAACATTTTCCTTTTTGACGGTGGTGTTTTTGGTAATGTTTCACTTGTTTCTAGTTTTCAGTTATTATTTATTGTTATATTTTGATAACTCACCTTTGTCTCCTCTTTCATTGTCAGGTTGTCTACTCTCCTTGTGTCTTGCCCTTGTAACTAATGATTACTGTAGTATTTTTTTGTTTGTCTGTCGTTACTTGCTTGTTATGTACTCTCTGCTATAGTATTTTCATGTTTAAACCATTTAACGAATGAAAAATGATAAAAACAAAAACGGTATCCAAGTTTAAGAATGGGAATTATTCTTAAAGCCAAAGTTAGTGGCATTCACCTGAATTCGTCCTATTATTACTTTTACCATTTAGTAGATATTACCTACCTAATCCACAACAGCAGAGCCGGCGTGACCCATTAAGGGACATAAGCGGCCGCTTAGGGCCCCGCAGCCACTAAGGGGCCCCCTAGCAAAAAAAGAAAAAGGTACACCGTCGTCGTGATAAGTATGTTTAATTAATTGTGTTAATATGCCTAGATTGCCTACTCTCAAACCGTGCTTTACCTGAACCTCATCATGACACAAGAGAGCACGGCAGGATTGTAATGTCCCATGTTCAGTGAATGCAACAGAGGCAAGACACCAGACGAACCAGAGGGTTGAATGGAAATAAACATCTGTCTTATTGGCTGACAGGTACCTATCCTGTGAGCTGTGACAATGTTTAAAATAAACTGTCGGTCGCACTCAGAGTTTTTGAAGATGGACATAAGAAAAAAATGTCTTAAAAAAAGACGACAATTCTCAAGTGGTGGCTCACACAACAACCCCAGAGCCACCACTTGAGCCAGGTAAACAAGGTATGTAAATGTCAGTAAACTTCCAAGTTATGCGAAAATGTAAGCAAAGCATAAATTACAGCTACGTTGACGTTATTTTGAATCGCGGGGGTAAGCTAAACCGTTAGCAAGTAGCTATAGCTAGCCAGATATATTAAATAAATACTTTGTCATACAATCTAAATGTAATGTTTTTTGGTATTACCTGGTGATTTCAAAGAAAGCTCTCTGGGAAATGTTGACTTACTGTTCGACATGAAGCTAGAAGCTACCTTACAGTACACAGTTGATCCGGAGTCCTGTCAGTTAAAGTGTTTCATAGTTAGCTTAGCACCAACCTAGCACTGAAATATATGGATGTTATGTAACAGTATTTCTGAGAAAAAGTCAGCTGAAATGGTGGCATAGTTGCCACTGTTTTACGTGTCGACAGCATGTTTGAACGTATTTGCAGCAGTAAATGTGGCTGTTTGCCATAACAACACCTGCATTTAAATGTGCAACCTCTTTTTGTGATAGATTTTTGCAAGAAATTATAATTCTTCTGAATGATATTCCTATTGACAGCTAGTTTCTATGTGAACATTATGAGATGGACAGCCAGAGAGAATAAATGAAAAACAGTTATGAAATACTATATGACAAAACAAGAATACAGTTTAAGTGATTTGTAAAATATCCATAAAGAAAAATCTGTTTACAGTTCTGTTTCATATGGGTGTTGAGAGATGTATCCATAGATCTCTTAATGTTGCTCTCAAAGTGCACCAGATTGGTGCTTTTAACTTCAATATTTAAAAAAAAAATCTTCCCGGGGGAGCATGCCCCCGGACCCCCCTAGAGGAGGTTAGGTCCACGGTGTTTACATGCTTATTTATACAATATGTGTGCTTATGCTAACATCATAAAGCCAAAGCTTGCTTAGGGCCCCCAAAAGTCTAGGGCCTGCCCTGCACAACAGCTACCTTCAGAATAAGGCATCAACAGAAACCTGCATCAGTAATATACTACAGTTTATCATCAACTGTTTTTCAATTTGGTGCTTTAATAATACTCACAGTCTGGTCCTGGATGTTTCCCTTCAGCAGAACAATCCTAAGACCCTCCGACGTGGTCTGCTCCATCCTCCCTGACCTACAGCCAATCAAAGAACATCGCTAATGTCATCAATGTGAATATGGTCACCATAACTGTGTTCGTTTTTGTTGCCCAAAACAAACAAAATATGTTAAAAAGGAAACACTTCCTGGCCTACAAATTTGTATTCCTTATTTTTCCAGTTTGGTACTTTTCTTTTGTAAGATTAGCATTGGTTTTGATTTGTTCCAGACTCTTTTTTTTCTCAGATTCCTATACTGTGGTCTTTGAAACTTAACTTAAAAGAGCAAAAGCAAAATGAAGCCACCAACAGAAAAGAAAGATAAAAAGAAGATCCTTACCCTCCATGCCCTTCAGACCTGGCGTGTCCTCCACGTTCTCCTCCGGGTTCTCCTTCACGTCCTCTTTGGCGTCCACCTCTGCGTACTCCTCCTCTTTCAGCGCCTTGATGGCCCCTGGATGACTGGCTTTGACCTCGACCCCACTGATGTCTGCTGGGAAGTAAGCAGTAAAGCTCAAACACACACACATCTAACAGCATGTCTGACCTACGTGTTGTTAATTGAACTGGTATAAAAATAGAACTGTAGCAGCATATAGCCTTAGAATTGCTGAACACAAAAATGTTTCCAATTGATCCCGAAACAATAAAAAAATCATCCAATTGATGTTTTCTGGGGTTTGTTACTTTGGACAAAGCTAGCCAAGCTGTAGTATGCTGTAATAATAAGGGTCCTCAATTTACCCTGAAGCCCCGGTGCCTCTTCCTCCTGCCAGCTGTGGTAGAGTCAAAATGGGTCCGAGGTCATTGAACTCTCTGTTGACAGCTGTGGCCAAGACCTTAACAGTGTTATGGATGTTGTCCACCAGCTGGATCTCCGTCAGTGACCGTGGAGCTCCTGGACTGTCACAGTACTCCCTCACTGCCTGTGCTATGGTGTCAGCACAGAGGTCCACAGGAAACCCGAACACTCCTGAGCTGATCGCTGGCAGTGCAATGGTGGAGCAGTTAACTTGCTCTGCTTGTGTCAGACTGTTTTTAACAGCAAGCTTCAGACATGACACTGCTGTCATCTTATCTGAGTCATAGACATGAGGACCGACGGCATGTACGACGTACTTGCAAGGCAGGTTGCATGCACCTGTTACGATGGCTTCACCTGGGCGAAGTTTTCCATTTACCTGTATGTGGTCATTGCTGATTTTCTGCAGTTCTGGTCCTGCAGCCTTGAGAAGTGCGTGAGCCAGGTCTCCAATGTGCTGTAAGTCTTCATTAGCAGCATTGACCACCGCATCCACGTTTAGGGTACAGATGTCTGCATTGCTGACGGAAACTAGAACCCCATTGGCAGTCTTCACTTTGCAAAAACAAAGGCCATTTTCTTCCCCATAGTTCTCTTCTTCTTGATTCTCTGGACAGAGCACGACCATACAGCTGTATTCGGTCATTATTGTAGAAAGGAAAAGGCTTCCTTGAGTCTGGAAGTACTTCTTGGCTCCAGGCTTATCCACAACAAAGTTGTCAGTGGAGAGAGCACAAGTCAGTTCCTGAAAGCAGCATTTGGCTTTCTGTACATGAAGACGAGCCCCTGCCAAAGTTATTTTTGGCCTCTCTGAATCAAATTGGACTTTAACAGTATTATCTTTGGCAATACTGAACCACTCTTGTTCTTTTTTATTCTCAATGAACTGAACAACAGCAAAGGACCTGACGCGAATGGTTTCTTTAACTTGTGAGAAGTTAACAATGAATTCCCTCTACAAATTTGTATTCCTTATTTTTCCAGTTTGGTACTTTTCTTTTGTAAGATTAGCATTGGTTTTGATTTGTTCCAGACTCTTTTTTTTCTCAGATTCCTATACTGTGGTCTTTGAAACTTAACTTAAAAGAGCAAAAGCAAAATGAAGCCACCAACAGAAAAGAAAGATAAAAAGAAGATCCTTACCCTCCATGCCTTTCAGACCTGGCGTGTCCTCCACGTTCTCCTCCGCGTTCTCCTCCGCGTTCTCCTCCTTTTCCTCCTCTGTTTCCTCCTCCGGGTTCTCCTTCACGTCCTCTTTGGCGTCCACCTCTGCGTACTCCTCCTCTTTCAGCGCCTTGATGGCCCCTGGATGACTGGCTTTGACCTCGACCCCACTGATGTCTGCTGGGAAGTAAGCAGTAAAGCTCAAACACACACAAATCTAACAGCATGTCTGACCTACGTGTTGTTAATTGAACTGGTATAAAAATAGAACTGTAGCAGCATATAGCCTTAGAATTGCTGAACACAATTTTTTTTCCAATTGATCCCGAAACAATAAAAAAATCATCCAATTGATGTTTTCTGGGGTTTGTTACTTTGGACAAAGCTAGCCAAGCTGTAGTATGGTGTAATAATAAGGGTCCTCAATTTACCCTGAAGCCCCGGTGCCTCTTCCTCCTGCCAGCTGTGGTAGAGTCAAAATGGGTCCGAGGTCATTGAACTCTCTGTTGACAGCTGTGGCCAAGACCTTAACAGTGTTATGGATGTTGTCCACCAGCTGGATCTCCGTCAGTGACCGTGGAGCTCCTGGACTGTCACAGTACTCCCTCACTGCCTGTGCTATGGTGTCAGCACAGAGGTCCACAGGAAACCCGAACACTCCTGAGCTGATTGCTGGCAGTGCAATGGTGGAGCAGTTAACTTGCTCTGCTTGTGTCAGACTGTTTTTAACAGCAAGCTTCAGACATGACACTGCTGTCATCTTATCTGAGTCATAGAAATGAGGACCGACGGCATGTACGACGTACTTGCAAGGCAGGTTGCATGCACCTGTTACGATGGCTTCACCTGGGCGAAGTTTTCCATTTACCTGTATGTGGTCATTGCTGATTTTCTGCAGTTCTGGTCCTGCAGCCTTGAGAAGTGCGTGAGCCAGGTCTCCAATGTGCTGTAAGTCTTCATTAGCAGCATTGACCACCGCATCCACGTTTAGGGTACAGATGTCTGCATTGCTGACGGAAACTAGAACCCCATTGGCAGTCTTCACTTTGCAAAAACAAAGGCCATTTTCTTCCCCATAGTTCTCTTCTTCTTGATTCTCTGGACAGAGCACGACCATACAGCTGTATTCGGTCATTATTGTAGAAAGGAAAAGGCTTCCTTGAGTCTGGAAGTACTTCTTGGCTCCAGGCTTATCCACAACAAAGTTGTCAGTGGAGAGAGCACTAGTCAGTTCCTGAAAGCAGCATTTGGCTTTCTGTACATGAAGACGAGCCCCTGCCAAAGTTATTTTTGGCCTCTCTGAATCAAATTGGACTTTAACAGTATTATCTTTGGCAATACTGAACCACTCTTGTTTTTTTTTATTCTCAATGAACTGAACAACAGCAAAGGACTCGACGCGAATGGTTTCTTTAACTTGTGAGAAGTTAACAATGAATTCCCTCAGACTATTGCTAACCTCTTTTACTGGAACCTGGAAGCCGGTCACAGTTATTTTGTTTCTTCTTTCTGGTTGGATCTGAATGGCCACTGTTTTATACTTTAAGGATATGTAGGTGTCCAACAGCTGTTGGTTTAGGTCCACCCAGTTGGGAAGTTTCAGAACTTCTTGATCTTCCACATCCAGAGTCTCCACACTAAAAATTGTCTTCATCTTTTTCTCTGCAACAGCAAGGACAGCCTCAGAAGTCCCCAACAGTAAAACCCCTTTGCTATCAATGCTGTAGATGGCACTGATGCCTTGGGATGTGAACAGGCTCTTTGACATGTCCATGGCATCCACTGTATTAAGATAGTCTAAAAGACTTGGAGGGACACTCAGCTGCTTCTTACTCATACCCACGGTCCGCTCCAAGATCCATGACTTAGTCTTGTAAACTTCTGCAGGTAGTCCTGTAATGGTTAACTTCTGGGCGCCTTCATCCAACGAGATTTTCATGTCAGGGGAAATGTCCTGGGCAGCTTTGAGTAAGCCCTCCTGATTCAGGATGTAGAACTTTGCAGGGGACATATCCATACATTCAGATACACCTTCTGTCTTCTGTTTGATCTGGCTGATGGCTTTAAGAACGATGTTCTCCACAGGACCTTTGACTTTCTTTATATCGTCACCTCGGCCAGCCACAGTCAAAACCCCCCGGGATGCATCCAGAACGAGGGCGGCATCTTCCTTGACAACGGAACGGACTTCTTTTTCTGCAGCTTTCCATGCACTGGCATTCACTTTACATTCAAAGGCAGAGTACTGAGACATTTGCTGACGGAAGGCCTCTTGTGCTGTACTCATCCAGGTATCTACATGTTTGGCAGTTAGACCTTTCTGCCTTAAAAGGCTGGGGAGAGGGCTGAGTATTACATCAGGGTTGTCCAAATTCACGCTACAGAAGTATGAAGACATCTGATCGTTGATACTTTGGAACAGTTTCTTCTCCCGGAGGAATCTCCAGACTACATTGTGAACACTCTCTCTGAAGGGCTCGGGCATCTTCCATGTTGGTCGTTCTTTGCCGTACAAGGCGGTGCCCATGGACTCATAGTACGGATACACCTTGAAAGTTATGGATCGCATTGCATGGTCTTGTTCATGGCAAATGCTTTCCACAACTGCAGCAAAACAGGCAACAAAAAAGAAAGCTCAGGTAAATAATTGTTCTTTTTGTTAGAACAAATTTCAACTTGAAATTACAATGAGCAATGCATGAGTAGTAAAGCTAAATAAACAAACCTTTGGCGTTATTGAAAGTTGCAATGGCAGCATGTTCATCTGGGATCATGACGACATTGTCAGGCAGTGTCCAGCTCTTCTCAAAAAACAACTCCAACATCTCTGGAAAGGAATCACAAATAAAGAATGAGAACTAATGATAGTGGAAAACACTGCTGGGAAACTGTGATTAACATTGTGTGTACCTTTAACCACAGTCGGAGGAAGATTCTCCACGCGGATGCTCTCTGCTGCCTCCAGTGGTCGAGCGGTCAGTCCGTGTTTCTGCAGCTTCGGACTACACTGACTGCCAGTGAGGAACTTGTCCACATCTGCAAAACACTCCTGATTACTCCTTCAAGACTGAAACCGCCGTATCAGGTGACAATTACACATGTTAGGAATGATTTACCCTTAAAGAGCCTGTGACACGAGTTTCCCCCATCATCCAAACCCATCAATTTGAGTAAATATTGTCCCCTTGAAAACTGTTACTGAACGGATTTTGGATATTTGTACTTTGATTAATTAATCTGCCCTTCAATGTTGACCATTTTCTGGATCTTCTCGGGGATTCTTCAAGTCCCGCCAAATTACGTGTGACGTCATTGCGGGCATAGCGCTCCAGCTGCACCGTTCATGATCCCAGCATCTGCATGTAAACGCACGATGGCGCACACAGCAGCAAGCTCAGACAGCGATGACAGTTTAATTTTGAACGTGTCTGAGAGCTCATATGAGGCTGAAGGATCGGTTTATGTTGTATCTGTTAGAAGTTTAGGAATTAGGTGCGTCAATATGGGCGATCATACGGTCATGTAGCCAGTGGTGGAATGGGACTAAAAATCTTCCCGGCCCACTTCGGTACCGCTAGTAAATTGTCAACGGGGGGAGTGGGAGAGGTCAGGGGCGCCGGGTGCTGTAGGCTAGGGAAGGCTAAGCCTTCCCAAATATTTGTGTCACTGCATCCTGGTAAAATACAAATAAAATTTATGATGTCTGTGTCTTTGACATTAGCGCTGCTAGCCACCTGTGCCCTGTACTACGAAGCCAGTTCAACATACCCTGGATATGTTTGAGTAACAAACTAACTAACAACAACAAACTAACAAACTAACAAACGAGATCTCATAAGCGGTCCTACGACGCTGGTTATCAACTCGGTAAATCAAGTCAGGGTTTCTCTCACCAGCTGAGAGCGCGTTCACGTCTAAGACACGAGTGGATCTGACTTTAATTATATTTGACTCGAGTGTTTCGTCAACAATGTGTTGCTTAAAATAATACTTCTGCATACAGTATGTGACACTGTAAGTGTTGCACGGCCAGATACGGCTGGAGAAGCTGACTCAGATAAGGAAATATATGATATATTATGATATTATATGATCGATGATCTGATTGATGGGATAATATGAATGATAAGTGCGACACGTCGACGTCTTCTCTGCATACGGCAGTTTAAACTGTATTTCCTAATCCTGTAATATGACTTGAGAGATTTAAACTCCGCACACTGAGTTGATCTCTTTTCTATAGACGCCGGAGCCGGGCAGCGTCAGGTAAAACAAGTTATGTAGCCTTCCCAAACCTGAGCCTCACGCGCCGCCTATGGGGGATGTGATAGTGATTTATCCGACCGGCCCACTTCGGTACCGGCCCATCGGGATTCGTCCCGATGGCCAGTCTGCCACTGCACCCAGCCCACGTAAACTGTCAACGGGGGGAGATTCGCTGCGGGGAAACGGTGGACCGAGAGTCCCGATCGGAGTGCGAATAATAATAATAATCCGTGCATTTTATCCATTAATTTCCCAACATTATGGTAAAGAAACCACACGTTTAATCCACGTTGATGTACTACAACTACAAAAAGCATCGGTTTGTTTTCTCATCAGGAAATGCAAACCGACTCAAACAAACGATTTTTAATCATCATCCTCACGATCATTTAATGTATCATATGTTCGCCGAATTGACATGAAAGCACTAATAAATGTAGTTTCATCCACTTGAGTTTACAACTACAAAAATAATCGATTTGTTTTTATATCACATCCGACGGGAGGAAATTCAGCAGCTCTCACTACCGATTTGTAATCCTAATTTAATCATCATCTTCACCACGATCATTTATGTTTATGTTCGCCGAATTGACATGAAAGCACTGACAACTATGAATATACTGTAGTCAACTTCATTAAAACATTATTAACGTGCCTAAACTCAGTAATTCACCATTTCTACGAATAACAACACAGTGAAGCGTTCCCGCATTGACGTCACTTCCGGCTTCCTCCAAAACCTCAAAATGAGTCGAAGGAATTTCCCTGCGATGATCGAAATTATTGATATTTATCGGAACGGTATCGCAACTTCTTTTTTAAACTGACGGTTCGAGATGACTAGTAGCCGAATATTTCATTGCACAACAGTTGTTGGGAGGCTGTCACAGGCTCTTTAAACTACAACAAGGCCTGGTGTAAGGTCTGTTATCTCAGGTATATGTCCTCGCTCCTTGGTGGATACATTTTCTATATATTTTGTCTCTTTCTCAGAATAAATACTTTTTTTCTACAAATTTAAAGGATGATTTGTCCTCCGCTCATTTCATATGATTTCGAGAACAGCTGCTAAATGGATTTTGTGTATTGCCATCTGCTTCTTCAAATGTCAAATAATAAAAATGTCCCTTTTTCTTAAAAAGGGCAAAAATACCTCTATATGATAATATGGGGTATATAGATTGTAATATACAATCAGTGAACACTATAAAATGAAATACGAATAAATTATTGTCATCCCATTGTTATAATTCTGTTTATGAGAGGCTTTGACTGTGTAGACCAGTGGTTCTCAAATGGGGGTACGCGGACCCCGAGGGGTATGTTGGAGTACTGCAGGGGGTATGTGAGATTTATTTTATGTTAATGAAAAAGATAAATATACCAATTTTAGGAAAAGTAACGAAGTTTGAGCAGTGTGGGTTTTATATGAATAGACTAGAGTTACACATATTTCAAAACACGAAGTGTAATAACTGCAGTTAGCCTCCCTGTCAGAATGACAAAGATCCTCAGTGAAGCACAAGCCCATGTTTCTCACTACATTGTAAGTACAACTTATTAAAAGGTTCAGTTCAATGCAACTAATGTCGTCTTAGTGTTATTGCATGATGGATTCTAAACATTTGAAATGTAGCATTTAAGTTTTCCTCAGTTACAAGGTTGTCGTCTTAATAAATCAGACACTGATGGTGCAGCACTGTGCTGTACCTCTTTATATAGGCATTTATCCCCTAACAAATTGTTTTTGCGCTGATCAGGGGGTACTTGGCTGAATTTTTTTTTCAAAGGGGGTACATTATTGAAAAAAGTTTGAGAATCACTGGTGTAGACCATAGCTCAGTAACAGGCGGACCACGGTCCGGATCCGGACCCAGACACCTACCTATACGGACCCGGACCTATAATCAGGGGTGCACATAACTTGTACGCAGGTACACATGCGCGGCAAAAATCTGAAATGCGTAACGTCACTTTTGTCACTGCGCGCCTTTGCGTACCTGATACTGTTAACGTCGGTATGTAAAACTGCGCAACATCAGCTGATCACAACGTTCCTACTGTGAGACTTTAAATCGCTCTGTGGTCAAGCTGCTGCAAACTTACATTAGGGTGTTAATGGAAGAGTTTGAAATCAGACAGAGGTGGAAGAAGTACTCAGCTCTTGTGTAGCAATACTCTGTTACAAGCAAAAGCCCTGCATTTACAACGTGACTCAAATAGAAGTACTCAGATCTTGTACTTGAGTAAAAGTAGAAGTACCAGAGTGTAGGAATACTCTGTTGCAAGTAAAAGTCCTGCATTCAAAATGTTACTTAAGTAAACGTAGAAAAGTATTATCATCCAAATAAAAGTACCAAAAGTAAAAGTAGTCATTGTGCAGATTGGTCCATTTCAGAATAATATATATGATATGTTTTATAATGATTGATCATTAAAGTGTTCTCAAAGCTGGTAAAGGTGCAGCTAGTTTGAATGACTTTGTATACTGCAGGATAGCTTGTGAATTTACTCCAGGTGGAACTAAAGTCTGAGTTAACACTTGATTATATTTCACATCATTAATCCAGATCTGTAAAGTAACTAAAGGTATTAAATACATGTAGTGGTGTAAAAGTACACCATTTACCTCTGAACTGTAGAGGAGTAGAAGTACAAAGTAGCATAAAATAGAAATACTCAAGTAAAGTACAAGTATCTCAAAATTGTACCCAAGTACAGTACTTTAATAACTTAGTTACTTCCCATATCTGAAATCAGATATGACTTCAAGTAATGTGATAATTTCTTAGTATTTGATCCTTCAACTTGGCCTCAGGAAATGTTGGGAGAAAGCAAATCAGAGGCTTAAACAGGGACAGAGAGGTCCATCTGCAGCATCATCTACCATGCAATAAGTGTAAATAGAGGACAGTGAAGAAGACACTGAGGAGGACGGTGAGGAAGACTGTTGCATATCCACAGTATTTTACTGTATATCTTTATAGTTCAATGTTAATTGACAATAGATATTGTACTTTCTTTATTTGATTGGCAGTCAGTTGTTGATTACATGCAGACGTTGATAAAGCAGCAGGCTACTTCAATATAATGTGTGCATCGAGACCGGGTGACGACACTACCTATTGACGCAACAACCACTGTAAGTTATATTCTTGTTTAATTAGACTTCTCTGTTTCATTTATTCTACTGTGTATAATTGTTCTGTAGTTACTGTAGCTAAAACGGCGCTTTTGAGAGATTTTAAATCTCAGATCTGCTCAAAGGGAACCTGTAACACAGGTCTCAGTGGGGTACTCAACCCTGCATTACAATATAGGCAGGGACACTCTGCTGTCGCCCATCAGCTGTAGAGAGTTAACTAATTAGAGGGGCGTGGCCCCACAGCTGTGAGAACTCAGCAATCAGGCGTCCATTTTAGGTAGCTCTTTCCTGGAGCGTCAGACAGCCGAAGACATTGGAGTCCTGCGGGAGTAAGACTGACAAAGACATTGGATTCCTTCGGGAGTCACGAGGGTGGCAAAGAGGAGGCAAATCCTCCTCTGACTGAGCTAATTACCGCTGGTGTTTTATTTTATTTTCTTTAGTTTTCTAGCCCCTCATGTTATAATCATGTGTATTTTCTCCATTCCTGTTCACGTGTCTTCTCGCAATCATCGCTGGCCCCGTGTATCTCCTAATCGCTATAACCGGCCTGCTCTCGTCTATCCCACATGCTCCACTGACATCCAACATCTAGTTTCAGGTGGCCTGTGGAACTGCCAGTCAGCTGTTCCTAAGGCTGACTTCATCTCTGGCTACGCTTCCCTGCAGTCTCTGGATTTCCTTGCTCTCACTGAGACCTGGATTACTCCATCCAACACATCCACCCCAGCAGCTCTCTCCACAGCATATTCCTTCTCCCATACACCCAGACCCACTGGCAGAGGAGGTGGCACTGGTCTCCTGCTCTCTCCCAAATGGAGCTTTTCTCTCTTCAAGCTACCTAACTTCACTCCTTCCACCTTTGAATTCCATGCCGTCACAGCGTCACAGTAACCCATCCTATACAATTAACCATTGTTGTTCTCTACCGTCCACCAGGCGCCTTGGGAGACTTCTTGGAGGAATTAGATAATCTCGTCTCACACATCCCTGAAACTGGCCCTCCCGCTGTACTTCTCGGAGACTTCAACTTCCAGTCAGGGAAGATAGACGAACTAACATCTCTGTTAACCGCCTTTGCTTTCTCACTGTCTCCATCCCCACCAACTCATAAAGCTGGCAATGTCCTTGATCTCATATTCTCAAGGAACTGCACTACTTCTAACCTCTCTGTAAACCTGCTCCACACATCCGATCACTTCTTCATTTCATTCTCTCTACCCCTTTCCAAACATAACAAACTAATCTCTTCTCATCCTGCACCTGTCCGCCGTAACCTTCGTTCCCTCTCCCCCTCTACCTTTGCCTCATAGGTGCTCTCAGCCCTCCCTTCCTCTGACTCGTTCCAACTCCTGCCTCCAAACTCTGCTGCAGAAACTCTCTGTACTCTCTCATCCTCTCTGGACTCTCTCTGTCCTCTCACATCTCGGCAGGCTCGTCAGTCCCCTCCTGCTCCCTGGCTAAATGACGCACTGCGTGTTAATAGAACCGTCCTTAGGGCAGCAGAGCGGAAACGGTGGAAATCCAAACACCGTGACAACCTCCTAACCTATCAGGCTCTCCTCTCCTCTTTCTCTGCTTCGATCTCTCAGGCAAAAAGCACTTTCTTTCAAGATAAGATCCAATCTTCCTATTCCAATCCCAAAAAACTATTTTCCATCTTCTCCACCCTCTTGGACCCCCCCAAAGCCCCTCCCCCCTCCTCACTTCTGTCAAACGACTTTGTTAATCACTTTGAAAAAAAGGTTGATGATAGGGCTGTGCAATTAATCGTATTTTAATCGCGATTACAATTATGGCTTGTGACGATTATGAAAACAGCATAATTGACAAAATACGATTATTTTGCTGGGTGCGCTTTCGCCTCGATCAAAAAGCAGATGCCCGCTCGACTTCATCCACCACATCATCACAGTCATCGATTCAGGATGCATTGTACAGAGCAACGGCCTACGCGACGAGCTCGCAGAGACACAGAGATATTACAGGTGCCATTACATTTCACATCGCTAAAGATATGTGCCCAGTTAGCACTGTTAGCAACCAGGGCTTTAAGCAACTTGTCAACACGTTGGACAAGCGTTACGCGATGCCGTCTCGGTATTATTTCAGCAGGTCTGCGTTGCCTGCGCTATATGACAAATGCCGTGGGGAAGTTGAAAGAGATGTGGCTTCAGCTGACTACTTTGCCACCACAACGGACCTATGGTCTAGCCCAGGGGTGCCCAACCAGTCGATCGTGGGGAGATTCCCAGTCGATCGCGAGATGTGTCTAAAAATAGAACAGCAATATTCTGTGTTATCGTTCATGTCCTGTAACATAATATTCCTGTGCTAGAATAATGCACTTGAACGCATCAAAGCTTTGTGATTGGCCGGTGTCACCCCATGTGTCGGGGCGTGGCTGGTGGGCAGTGGGCATAGTTCGCTGACGTTGTCCTGTCAACAGGAGTGACAGTCCACAAGACCGCAATTATGGCAGAAGCAAAAAAGCCCAAAATATATAATTTTCACTCCGAGTGGGAGGATGATTATTTTTGTATCTATTCCAATTCAAAGTCCATCTGTCTCATCTGCAATGCGAGCGTGGCTTTATCAAAGAAGGGTAATTTAGGAGCGGCATTTCAAAACAGTGCACAAATGCTACGAGACGGAATTCCCTCCTAATTCTGCCCTCCGCTCCCAAAAGGGGAGGGGCCTGAAAGGACAGCGAAATGCACAGCAGTCCATTTTCACCAGGCCCAACAACAAGAGCAAAGCTGCTACCATAGCATCTTATCGTGTCAGTCACGTTCTTGCGAAACACATGAAGTCTTTCAAAGACGGCGAAGTTGTGAAAGAAGCTTTCCTGGAGGCTGCCGACGCGCTTTTTGGGGACAGTACAAATAACAGAAGCGTTTCAACAGGTTTTTCATATAATAAAAACTCAAGTTAGATACCATTATTAATCAGCTGTAAGTTTTAGTTTGTTTGAATTTATTCATTATAATTATTGTAAAAAATGGTATAAGAATGCAAACATTAAGACCTGTTTAAATTGATTAGTCTATTATCAATTCAGGTTAAGAAACTAGTGTTGCTTGCACCCTATTTTAAAAAGGCATTTATTTTTATACTCTAATAAAATGCTACAAAAAAAGGGTTTGATTCTATTAATTTTGTCTTTTTTATTTCACTTTGGCAGCAGATTCCTGTGTAGCTTCAGATCTGAGTTGTCTTATTAGTAAGCCTAATTTATACTTTTGTAGCAACACTATTTTTATATAATGGCAAAGAAAGGGTTCAGAGTCTTTTCTTTTGTCCCTGTGTCATACAGTATGTGGCAGCACTGCCACAAGTTCCTCTTCAGAGAGGGTCTTCAGTACAGGTGGCAATATCGTCACCTGCCTGCGCTCATCTCTGAAACCAGACCATGTCAACAGCCTGGTGTTTCTTGCAAAAAATCTTTAAGAGGTGACATGAGCAGCCCTACCAGCATTTGCCATGGTGGCCAAAACACTTTTATTTGGTCTTAAATTGTAGTTCAACATGTATTTCCTGTTACTTCTGGACCATGACGGTTGGCCAGCCTTCAACGTTTAACTGAGTGGAATATGTTTTACCAAAATGTTGGCTATATGTTAAGGAGTTTTCAGTAGGTTGTGACAGTGCACTGCGACATATTTGATTTCATTTATTTTGGTCTAATTTATTTTTATTTATCATATTAATATGTTATGTTTAGTATGGTTTTGGAAGTGCGCTCCAACATATTTGTTGATCTTGTTTATTGGTAAAATAGTATTTGTTTTAAAGTTCAATAAATGCTCAATGAATAATCGTCAAAATAATCGTGATATCAATTATTGACCCAAATAATCGTGATTATGATTTTTGCCATAATCGCACAGCCCTAGTTGATGATATTCACTCTTCTTTTTCTGACTCACCTTTACTCACCGCTGGGTCACCAGACCCTCCTTCCACCCACACACTAACCTCCTTTTCCCCTCTCTCTCCAAGTGAGGTTCTTACCCTCATTACTTCTGCCCGCCCTACCACCTGTCCTCTGGACCCTATCCCTTCAAACCTCCTTCAGACTATCGCTCCTGATATTCTACCGTTTCTCACCCTTTTCATCAACACTTCTCTAACTTCTGGTCACTTTCCAAATAGTCTTAAGGAGGCAAGAGTAAACCCTCTCCTAAAGAAACCCACTCTCAACCCGTCTGATGTTATAAACTACAGGCCTGTCTCTCTCCTCCCGTTCCTGTCTAAAACATTTGAACGCTCTGTCTTTAAACAACTCTCCTGTTATCTCCATCAGAATAACCTTCTGGATCCGCACCAGTCTGGTTTCAAGGCAGGTCACTCCACAGAAACGGCTATCATTGCTGTCACTGAGGAACTGCACACTGCCAAAGCAGCATCCCTCTCCACTGTCATCATCCTGTTGGTCCTGTCTGCTGCATTCGACACGGTGAACCATCAGATCCTCCTTCGCACTCTCCAAGAACTTGGAGTTTCAGGCTCTGCACTTTCCCTCCTCACCTCATACCTCAAAGACCATACCTACAGGGTAACTTGGAGAGGGTCCGAGTCCGACCCTTGTCAATTAACTACAGGGGTCCCTCAGGGCTCTGTTCTTGGTCCCCTCCTCTTCTCCCTGTACACAAACTCGCTCGGATCAGTCATTAGCCTGCATGGTTTTTCATACCACTGCTACGCTGACGACACCCAATTAATTCTGTCCTTTCCCCGCTCAGAGACCCAGGTCGTCGCACGCATCTCTGCTTGTCTAGCTGACATCTCTCAGTGGATGTCTGCTCATCACCTCAAGCTCAACCTTGACAAGACTGAACTGCTTTTCTTTCCGGGAAAAGATTGTCCCACTCTTGACCTGACTATCAACATCGGCACCTCTGTTGTTTCCCCGACTCAGACTGCAAGGAATCTGGGTGTGACCCTAGATAACAAACTGTCCTTCACTGCAAACATCGCTGCTACAACCCGTTGCTGCAGATACACGCTTTACAACATCAGGAAGATACGTCCCCAGCTGACCCAGAAAGCCACGCAGGTTCTGGTCCAGGCTCTCGTCACCTCACGCCTAGACTACTGCAACTCCCTCCTGGCTGGTCTACCCGCATGTGCCATCCGACCTCCGCAGCTCATCCAGAATGCAGCGGCTCGTCTGGTCATCAACCTTCCTAAATTTTCCCACACCACTCCGCTCCGCTCCTCCGCTCCCTTCACTGGCTTCCGGTAACTGCTAGAATCCACTTCAAGACAATGGTACTTGCGTACCATGCTGCGAATGAATCTGGCCCTTCCTACATCCAGGACATGGTTAAACTGTACACCCCAGCGCGTGCACTACGCTCTGCATCAGCCAAACGACTCGCTGCACCCTCGCTGCGAGGGGGACCCAAGTTCCCATCAGCAAAAACACGTGGGTTTGCTATCCTGGCTCCAAAATGGTGGAATGAGCTCCCCATTAACATCAGGACAGCAGAAAGCTTACACAACTTCCGGCGCAGACTGAAAACTCATCTCTTTCGACTCCACTTCGAGCGATAGAATTACTAACAAGGCACTTCTATACTAATAAAGGACTGGCTTATCTATAGCCAGTTGAGTAGCACTTGAAATGTTTGGCTCTATGAAACCTGATACTTATATGATTCTGTTTTCTTCAAGGTTGTCTCTTCCTGGTCGATTGTACTTATTGTAAGTCGCTTTGGATAAAAGCGTCAGCCAAATGCAATGTAATGTAAATGTAATGTAATATATATCACACTAATTCATAAAGCAACTTAGACATTTTGATGTTCTGGACCTTTGCATGGGGACATTTTCTCTAACTGGACCTCGTTGAATTTTAGTTGAATACCCCTGGTGTAGACTGACGGATCATTTTAGATGTCTAACACAATGTAGCTTAGGTTTGTTTAAAAAGAGCAACTATATGAGCTTTTATTGTATAAAGCGGTACAATTAATAGAACTTTGACTCACAAACGCAAGAACTGTACAAATAATCACTGGTCAGGAGGATGAATAAAAGAGAAGCTTTTCACAACATTTAAAACATAGTCACATGTATTACTTCATTTAATTTAAACATTTGGATGGATGTTTATTTTTCTTTCTTTGTGCATCATTAAATAGTCATTTTCCATGCATCTTAAACGTGGTATAAATTCTCCCCATTGCATATAGATTTTTAGAATTTGTTTACTCCCATCTTTTCATGCTGCTGGCCATTTGAAGGACTAAATAATAACCTTGAATACTGAGCAGTGATGTTTTTGCTTTGTGATGCTAGTTTTGTAATCTTTAGACCCATTGATCCAATAAAAGATGGATCTGAATCTTTTTATTTCCTACCTGCAGGTTTGTTAAAGGTGATCACGGCGCTGCTGCTCTCCCAGATGATCTCCAGACTGTAGCAGGTCTCGTCCAAACCCGCGATGTTCTCCACCAGCATGGACAACAGATCTCTGGACAGGCGGTCCGACACGTTCTCCAACACCACAGCGCTGCTCTGAACGGACTTCTCCTTCTCTGTATCGGTTTTTTCATCTGCTTCAAAGAAGTAAAATGCGAAAACATTGAAAAAGCAATTGGGTAAGATTTAGTATTTCCTATTATTTTAATGACAGATTCCTTGGAATAACTGTAATTAATAACAAGAGTTAATTTATTTGCAGCTGATCTGTATATAATGTATTGGTAGTGTACCAACGGTTCACCTTGTTATGTATAGCTGTGCCAAATTAATATTAAAATAAATGTATTTGTAAAAACAATTCAAGCAAAGAAGCCGTCCAAAACTCTTAAAAAACTGTGAAAAAAATAAATACAAGTCATATTTTTGATAACAATGTTCATTAAATTACACATGTTCTGAACTATTTTAGGGAAAATTTGCTCTGAGGTTAATTGAGTCACTTGATAACAACCAGTGTTGTAGTCAAGTCACCAATTCACGAGTCCAAGTCACTCTCGAGTAGGGTTGTGTACCGGAACCGGTTCCAACATTTCGATTCCAACGGCATCATTTAGAAATGTGAATTTCGGTTCCGCTTTTCGATGCCTGAGGAAATGTTTCTCGCCGATCTCCGTAGCCTACTGTATGACTGCGGCGGGGCGGGAAATGTAGTGTTGTACCTATACTTCCTACAGCGTAACCTGAGACCAGGGCCGGCCCGTCGCACTGGCGTTATAGATGTTCGCGTAGGGCGCCAGATCTGGGGAGGCGCTGCGCTGACAGCTCTGGGAGGAAAAAAATAAAAGTTTTGACCGTTGGCGCTCATCCTAATTTTCGGCTTGATGTAACAACATTCATAATTAAGTAAATGTAACACCCTTTTCACCCCGGTTAAACGTTTCATTTGCCCTGTACGATGGGCGCTGTAAGTGATGAAAATGGGGGATGTTGGTTTATCTGGCGCCCGCAGCTCACAGCCAAAGTGCGAGTGAGCGAGGGAGAGAGGGAGGGTGCACCGGTACCAGCGCTGTTGTTATTAGCATCTGGTGCTAGCTGCTCTAACGGATATAAGAAGAAGATGTTTCTACAATGATGTGGAGGGAGAGTCCTCTCCAGTCAGTCTGAGGCTGATAACTACAGCTCAGTGAGGTAATGGACTCTGAGTGTTTAGATAGTTCACTTTAGTCTAAGTTATCTCAGTGGGTCTCAAACGTTTTGATCACAATTTATGTAAGCACATATTTCCAAGGCACTCCTTTATAATTATTGGGATAAAACAGGTTTGAAATCATTCCAATGTATACTATAGCAGTGGTTCCCAACCTTTTTTCCCAAGAGCCCCCCCAAATGACTCCTGTTGGAAGGGCCGCCCCCCCCCCCCCCCCCCCCCACGCTCACTCACGGGGGGGTAATTAAAGTTTAAAAGTCTCAAAAATGCTACGGCTACTGTCACAAACTGGATTAATGTGAAGTATTTTGTTAAAGGAGGATGAAAGCGTAATTAAGGAGCACTATTGGAGTGACTTTGATGGTTATTGGACTCAGGATTAATTCATTTGGATTCCCGCTGAATGAAGAAATTAAAGGACGGCACAAGTGGAAACAATTCACAAAGGGATTAAACTGTTTAAAACACATGCTCAAAGTAAGCCGGATATTGCCGATGTGTTTATGTGGATTCAAAAGTCGTAAATAATCTAAATGGAGGAGACCAATCTGATCGGAGCAACTGTGACAAATAATCCAACTGAAACCGGCATGGACAATGACTATGTTTTAAAAATGCGCTTATCCAGCAAAGCCTGGTTTGGACACTTTACGGGCAGAAGAAACATTACTATCAAAGAAAAAAATTCTACACTTTTGTATTTTTATGCCTTTAATAGCTACTAACTTCAATTTTTATTCAAATGAATTAATCAATTATTTTGTGTATTGTAATGAAGAGACAAGGCTTTTAGTGACAATCATGTATTGCGTTACAATTATATGTAAAAAATAAATAAATAAATAAAAACTCTAAATATGATATTTGGCCTCAAATCATCTGAGGCCTGGCGCCCCCCCCCCCTGCGATCTTTGGCGTTGTACTATAGGACAGTAAACCAGACATATCGTTTTAAACTGGAGATAAAAAAATATGCATAAATAAAATAGTAAAATAAGATGAATGAAAAACAAAAATAAAATATGTTACATTTAGTTGTTATTGGCTATGGAAGGTTATGTTCACATACTTATTTGATTATTAAAATGTAAACCGATCTTTTTCATATGGGTGTTTAGAGTTGTACCCCCTAGATCTAATCTCTAGTAATTCTGCTTAAAGTGCACCAGATTGAAGCATTTTACTTTAAAATGTTCAAACATTTCTTCCCGGTATGGTAGAAGGCAGATATGCTTGTTTTTCTCAACAAGAACTGTTTTTAAATGGGGGGGGGTTTCCTTTAAAAGTTAGACTGTTGCACTGTTGTAGCTTCAGTGGTTCTCAGGTTACAGTTACATTGCAGTGAATATAAACAGACTGATTAATGTGAATATTACTGTAAACTAACCTGTGTAAAAGTTTCTCGAATAAATGTAATTTTTTTGGTGAAAGAAGCATGTATCATTTTTTTACCCTGCCCCTCAAAGAATCGGAATTGAGAACCGCTAAGAACCGGAATCGAAAAGTAGAATCGGAATCGGAATCGTGGAAATTCAAAATTACTCTGATGATAGTGTTCAAGACAGCCTATATGTCTGAACTCAATCCTTAGAGTAATGTGTTACGGAGCCCTCTCTTCAATCTTTTTTCCACATAACGAGCATTTTGCGCTGCTCTTTTCCAATGTGGAAGCAGAATGTGTGAAAGCATACAGTACGATGCGGGGTGTGTCCTAGACATGTTTAGACTGCAACAGCGGGGGCCAGTACGTGAACTCGCCTCACAGGTGCACACGCCAGGATAGAGGACATCAGGCTCCAGAGAAAACTTGCTCGAGTCCGAGTCCAAGTCGGAGCATCAATGTACAAGTCGAGTCAGAGTCATCGTGGGGGAAAAATTTACGAGTCCGAGTCCAAGCCCAAGCCATCGTACGCGAGAATTCACGAGTCCAAGTCATCGTTCGCGAGAATTCACGAGTCCAAGTCCGAGTCATCGTGCGCGAGAATTCACGAGTCCAAGTCCAAGTCACGTCAATCAGTGTGCGAGTCGCGAAAATCGGCACTTAAGTCCGACCCAAGTCCGAGTCCAGGACTCGAGTACTCCATCTCTACTCTCCATGACAACCAAGCTAACGGATGAAAGCCATTACTGAAAGCAACTTTCATTTAGTCAAGCACATAAGTACAAAAGTAACATTTGCAGCACCAACTTCCCGTAGTTTAACATTGTTCCGTGTTATTTTTATTCAAACCCAGTTTTTTTACCCTCTTTTTTCTCTGCAGTAGCTTCAGGAGTCTTTAAATCTGCCGGTAAATCTGAGAATCAAGACATTCAGGTTTAAAGGATTTATCTTCACAACTGAACTCAATGAAACTCAGCAAATCAGTCAAACATGTTCAATAAAAAATAATAATGCAATTTAAAATAAAAAATCACATTAAATTGTTTCAAACTATAACACTGTGCTCATGAAACCAGAGAAGAAGAACAGAGTTTTACCTGAGGCGTCATCACTGTTCACTGGGCTCTGAGGAGTGAAAACAAAATCATAGCTTTAGTCAGGCAGACTGAACCAATGTCTAAAAATCAGTTTTTCATGTGAACTGTAAAAGGGGGATCCTCATCTGGGAATCCCACATTTCATTTCATTTCAAACCTTTATTTAGACAGATAAATCCCATTGAGATCATTGATCTCTTTTTCAAGGGAGACCTGCTCAAGTAGTTCCACATGAAACATAAAAACAACACATGAACAATTAATTTAGAATGTTTTTGAAAATATAAGCAAACATCTAAACATTTGAATATACCATCACAACAATTTTTTTTCCCCAACTTCTTTTTAATGTTATTTTCTTTCAAACTCATATTGATTATCAGAATACCTTTATCAATCCCATTGATTGATTAATATTCTTTGTTATTAGTTGTATAAGGAGGACCCTGAACTCTTTAATGATCCTCAGAGGTCAGTATTGGGTCCACTCTTCTTCATAATTTACCTCCTTCCCCTTGGTACTATGCTCCGACACCATGTCTCATTTTACTGTTATGCTGACGACTCACAGGTCTACATATCCACCAAACCCAACACTGCATGCAGAGGTGGGAAGTAACTAAGTAGATTTACTCAAGTACTGTACTCAAGTACAATTTTGAGATACTTGTACTTTACTTGAGTATTTCCATTTTATGCTACTTTGTACTTTCTACTCCACTACAATTCAGAGGTATATCGTGTACTTTTATTCCACTACATTTATTGAATACCTTTAGTTACTTTACAGATCTGGATTATGATGGTAAACCTAATCAAATGTTGAATCAGACTTTAGTTCCACCTGGAGTAAATTCACAAGCTACCCTGCAGTATACAAAGCCATTCAAACTAGCTGCACCTTTACCAGCTTTGAGAACACTTTCATGATCAATCATTATAAAACATATCATATATATTATTCTGAAATGGACCAATCTGCACAATGACTACTTTTACTGTTGGTACTTTAATACTTTTCTACTTTTACTTGAGTAACTTTTTGAATGCAGGACTTTTACTTTAACATTGTATTCCTAAACTCTGGTACTTCTACTTTTACTCATGTACAAGAGTACTTCTCCGACCTCTGCCTGCATGTGATATAGGAAGAGGAGCCAAATCTGAATCGCCTGTTTAATCTGTGTTTCTTTAAGTGGTAAATATTGTAAGCTTTATTTCAGGGAGTCAGAAAATTCAGAAAATGAAGTTGATGTTAAGAGGTATTCAGATTCATGAATATAGCAGCAAACTACAACATTTGCTATGTTGAGATTTATTGTAATGGTGTCTTAAAGATCAAATGCAAAGATATTTTTATAATTGCCAGTAAAATCGAAATCATATAGCTACAACACTATTTAAGATATTGCAGTATTAAAATCGGAGATAATATGCGTCTGGCAATGCGCAATATTTATTTTGTTCAACCCCCAACATCAAGTCAGACGATTTATTTCTCAGCCGCTTGTCTCCGCAAGATGGCGTCGCGTGACGTCAGCGTGGCCAAACATATTTCCACCTGGCTTATCGCTCACAGCTGCTTCCGCTGATAGTACAACTTAGTTTCGTTATAATGTCTGATTCTGAGTCGGAGGCCACCCAAGATCTGGAATTGTAAAAGGGGTAAATTAATTGTTGGATGTAGAAGTGTCAGAATCAATATAGATGTTTTTATTTTAAAGTAAATTCAGATGGAACATAGTAAAAACATGTCAATTCTAATGTCCGCCTAAAAAAAACCCCATTACTTATAGTGAAAACCACCCTTGAATGATGGGTTAGTAGACTAAAAGCTTTAGGAATCAAAACTATAACATATAATAAGTACCCTGTATCAAGATTGATGCAAAACAAGTGAAATTTGACCTTTTTAGAGAGGTTTAGAAAAATAAAGTTCCATTTGAACTTTTTCACTGTAAAAATCATTTTATTACTTTGAATTATCACTATAGGTATTCATTCCATCCAAATACAACTGTTGTGAAAAAAAACTTTTAAAAAAAAACTCATTTAACTGATCTTTTTCATTTATTTGAAGAAAAAAAAACACAATGTGAGCCTCTGAATTAGCCCCGAGTGAAAAATGCTAACCTATTACTGCACCGAAAATCATTCCTAGCTCCCTTATTACTTATCCTAGCTCCACATCCAACACATTGTTTATGATCGTAAAGACACAGAATCTAACGGTGCCCACCTCTATAAGCAATAAAACTGCAATTCCGTTATCTGCTGTGCTCCGTGCGCTTTGAAATCAAATCAGAAGTTGTTTACCTCAATTCTTTGGCGTTTCTGCATTGCCCGGCTCTTTCGTTCTTTCAGTTGTTTTTTGTGCTCAAATATGGGACCTGAATCCAGTAGACTTCTCAGAATGACTAGAGATCTTCTCATAGTCCAAAACAGTTAACAGGCACAGCAGAATCAGCAGTAAATCAGCACAGCAGCAAAGGACAGGCGAAAACAACAGCGTGGAATCGCTCCGGTCCCTCCGTGGTATCCCCGGGGTGAAAGCAGGCCCCAGCGGTGGTAAAATCCTCCTCCGTACAGCAGTACACGCCCGGTGGAAGCAGGCCAAGCCCGAAGCGTGGATCCACTCCGTTTCTCCGCGACGACTCCGGGGTAAAAACCTCTCCAGTACAGCCGTATTCTACAGGTGGGGGCAGGCCTCCGCAGATCGCAGAATCGCAGGCAGCAACAGGTGGAGCCTACTACCAATACGGGTTTCAGCCTCCGATGTACTTTTAATGCTTCTCCACCAACAGACTTGACGATGGCAGGATCAACATCGTATGCATCACACGCGAAGTGGTCAGAGCACAACTTGCTCCATTTTGTCGGCTGCCAGCCAACACGATTCACTAAAAAAAATCCAGTTTCGGCGGATGATTTTGTCTTGGGGAAATGCATGTAAATTTCTCCCAGATCCCGCACCGGTCGTACATCCGAAAGCACAACAATAACCCATGTTTTTGCGGATATAATTCAGTTTTCTTTTCGAAAAACACCGCTGACATGTGAACGAGACTGCCTGGCCCAGAGACTGTTTGGCCACGGTGACGTCACGCGCGCGGAGGCTGCTGGGAATGACATGTCAGAAATTCAGACGGCTTTGGGTCGAGTTTTGTATCAATAAAAAGCTTTTTTTTGGGTTTATTATCTCGATTTAAATTAAATAAGAAATACAGGCAGTCTTAAAAACAACATTTCTATAAAAATATAGCATATTTGGAAGCTTTGCATTTGATCTTTAAGCATGTTGAGACAAGTTTGGGAGAAAAGTTCTTAAAATAAAAGTTAAGAGATGTATTACCGGTTTATATGTGACATTTAAGAGACACTGTGGAACTTTAAATGACACTGTGGAACTTCTTAAAGATAATTTAATTAAACAAATGTGAAATTTAAGGGAATAAATAAAGAGTTGTTCAGGTTAACATTGAGGGACATTAGATTAGTCCAAGAGGCTCCCCAGCGAACATGGTGTCTCTTGGATGTTTTTCTTGACTCTTAAATCTTATGAGTTATTTATCATCAACAATCTGTCTGCAGCTGCTGTGCACTTTAATCGGGTTATGGACACACGCTGTCAGACTGCAGAGTCCACATCAGCAAGTGTGTCAAAGTCCAACTTCCTGCTGCACCTTCAGGAATGTATTTACATGCCGATCAAGGAAGAAGAACCAATAATGTTATAAAAGGAGCAGGTGACTGAAAGCAGTCAAACAGACACACTATGTTTTTGTATTTAGGGACTGTAGGAATCCTCAGACACGTTCTCTACTCACCGGTCCAGAAATCAGACGTAACTTGAACGTTTGATTCCGCACGATGATTTCATGGTTCTTTCTGGCGATGACACGCTCTCTGACTGAAATGACAACAAACACTTTATTAACGTCCCAGCAGTAAAAGTTGAGCCACTACTCTGAACACATACAGAATTGGAAGCAATGGTTTGACTCTGATTGTTGATTAAATATTGGATTTAAAATGTTGATTAGCTCTGTTTCAGTTTGTAAGTAGAGATGATGCTGGATCATTTCAAGCAGAGCCAAACGTTTTTTAATGATCATTTATGTTCTACTTTTTCGCATCTTAATATTAGCTTCAATTATGTGGTAAATGTTGTACATGTACAGTATAGGGTGCAAACTCTCGTAATTGTACTATAAATTAATCAAACCGCTTTCCTCATTCATATTATTGTTGATAAAATGTAAAGAAAAAAATATATCAATATAATCAACCAATGAGAAAACCACTTAGCCTTTCAGAATTTATGGATTTACTTTTATGATCAGAAACAGATTGATTGCCAAGTATGTTTACACATACAAGGAATTTGCCTATGTGTATAATCAGTTAAAGAAGACAAAGTGTAAAAAAAATACTAAAAAAATTAAAACTATTATATACATCTATTTAAAAAAAACTATAATAACAATAAGATATAGAAAGGTATTTACATGAATAGTATAGTATACTAAGACAACATACTAAATACTCTTAAAGTACTCTTCTATCGGACCAGATACCTGAAGGAAAACAACTTTAGGATTTTGTAAATTAATCTTAACTCAAGCTTTAAAAGAAAAGTAAAGAAATACTGTTTTTTCATACGGTTCTCTTAAAGAAGACATATTCTGCTCTTTTTCAGGTTCATATTTGTATGTTGTGTCTCTGCTGTGCTTTAATGTTCAGGGTGGAAAACCCCAAAAAGCTTAATAAGGCCCCTTTAAACCAATATATTGAACTGTTTTAAAGCAGAGGATTTCAGTTTGAGCATCAGGTTGTCAGGTGTGACTGTGTGGGCCCCTTAGTAGAATTTAGCTGGTGTCCTCATTGAGGACTTAGGGGACCCTTCACTACCAGAGATAACAGGAAGTGAAGGGTGGGTGCCCTAAATCTGTAGCTCCGCTCTGTTTCACAACACTTTCAGGTGATTTTCAGTTATTTAATTATGTCATTTGAACACATTTAAAACAACAGTTTGGTTTGTGTTCCAATACAATGTTCATTATTTGAAAGAGTCCCTTCCTCTACATCGGGGCGGCAGTACCGCCATCTGTAGGGACTTGGCTTGGGAACTGGAGGGTTGCTGGTTCAAGTACTGTAATGGCCTGGCACTTTGAGAGGTGTGCCAGTGTCCCTCCCTGGCTCTGCTGAGGGGCCCTTGAGCGGGCATCAGACCCCCACACTGCTCTCTGGGAGCTGTATAATATGTGCTATACTGCTAATACTAAGATAAGATAAGATATGACTTTATTTATCCCGAAGGAAATTGTTGTGCCAGAGTTACAAAGATACAAAAAATGTATGGCGAGCAGTATTGAGTAGTGCTCAAAGACTCAATTATTATTGTTTCATAATAATTGAGCCTCTGATCCACATCACCATTCCTCGGCTGTCACCCGAACAGAGGAGGTGACGTGCATGCTGTGAAGTCATGTGACAATCTGAGCTGATATCAGTGTTAACATGTCATCTGAAAGATTCAAAGTAGGCCTACAAAATAAAAAGTGTTGTGGTGAATATAAAATAAATAATGAGTTTTAAATCATTATTAACTGAACTGTGTACAACAGTCCACAGAACCTCGGGTGTCGCAGTAAAACTGCCAGGCCTGTAGTTTTTTTATGACATCAATAATGATTTGCTGTAGAAAAGTTTTCAAACTGTCTACGAAACTTTAAATATTTAAAATGTTGTTACCAACGGAAACACAAGCAGTAACTTGTTGTTTTTGTAGAATTTAAGCAGTAACTCACCCTCCGGGCATTGGAAGTACACGGCCGCTCTCGGAGCTTCTTCCTCGGCCTCCACCCGGCAGTCCCCCCCGCTGGATTTCTTCTTGCTCCCGAAGTAAAGCTCCAGTTTGTTCTTCACGGTCTTGGTTTGGGCCGGACCCCAGTCCCCCTCCACTGTCACCGATGGCGGACTCTCGGTCTGCTCCATCGTGTTCTCCGGTAACTCTCCGACAGATTGACAACAACACAGGGAGCTCTCTCGGGCCGCGACTGCTTTCACTTTCGTTTCCTCTCTCAGGGAAACTTAAACCTGCTGCTGACTCACAGAAACACAAGGAGGCTTCGACATATTACAAATGACTTCCCGTGGGCTGATAATAATACATATATACTCAGCAAAATATCAAATAAAACATAGTTTAGGAACAACCTCCCCCCCAGCAGTGCTGTAAAGTAGCCTATAGGCTAACTAAGTAGACTTACTCAAGGTCCGTGTACGGTCCGTGTACGTTTTGTTAGTTTGATTTTTCGTTTGAACCAAAAAACGAAAATACCAGCCTTTTTTCGTTTTTGATTTAAAACGGAAAACCAAAGCCGTTTTCCCGTCTGTGTTGCCTGAATCAAAAGACGGATAACGAGAAACCCTAATAAGACCAGGACGGTCAGTGTATGTTTTGGTCATTGGATTTTCTTTTCACAAATGGATATTCAAAAACAAAAAACGACTGGATATTTGATTTTCGTTTTCAAATTGAAAAACCAAAATTGAAATACAAGGCGTTTTTCTTTATCATGGTCAAAAGGGATTTACTAAACTTTAAAAAACGGGATGATTTTCAAAATAAAATCACTAGAAAACAGAAACAAACAAAAAAACCCGTTTTTTCATATTCTACTACCGGAAGTTGTCTTTCAAAATAAGAGCGCAGATGAGGGCGGTCAATCCGTGTATCTACGGTCCATTTGTTTTCACAACGAAAACAGCCAAGACACATATTGAGCCCAGATAATGAATGTTATTAAGGGCTGTAAATATAATAGGCCTGTGTCTAAAATGGACAACATTGTTTGGAGATTTCAACTATACAGCGATTCTGCACTGCGGTCACTCAGCCGTCTCTCGAGTTTGTTATTATTTCTTCTGCCAATAGTTATTCGTGAGCTCGATCGTGTTGGACTCAGTAGCCTACTAGTGAAACTACTCCCACAACAAGTAGGCTACTATGAAGTACTTACTGTGTACTTTTTGAGTAATCCTCTCTCAATGTTCCCTCCTGAGAACAAGAATGCATGTTTCTCTGCTATTTTGAATCAGCGTTAAAACACCTTTCTTCATGAGGCTGATATTGTTGGACAGAGTATTTTAAGAGGATGGTAGACATGATATCAGCAATACCTCCAGTCAGTAGTCCGGCAGCAGCATTTTTACTCCTTGGAAAGTCTTGCCCACTATTTAAATTGACTTTGATTGAAGTTAATAACAATATTGATATTATATAGATATATAGATAGCATATTTGATGCAGTCTTTCTGAACACCTTTAAAATAAAATACTGCAAATTAAGAATATTTGTAATAGTGCCTTATCCCTCTACTTTTTATTTTGGGAGGAAAAACAATGTTTCACCATGTGAAATCTGTATTTTTGAAAATCTTTTTTTCCTTCTAATTTGTTATTCTTTTCTAAATAACACACTGTTATTTACTCAACAATAACACACAATTATCCTTGTTTTTATTTATTCATTTAATTCTATAATCTTGGGCTATTTAGCCGTAAATAAAGTCACTGGAAACAGACGTAGGCCTATAAGGGACATTTCGAGCATACACACCACAAACCCACTGAACAGATTACCCAAGATCCTCAGCTTGAAGCTCGTTGATTGGATGTTTTAGCCGCAATGCATGTTGGGATATGATGTTAATGTGATATGATATCCGAAAACATTTAAAAAAAAAAAAAATACTTTATTCCGAGTGTTCTTGCTTTTCTCTTTGAAAGTTATCACATAACGGCATTGTAATACACGGTTCGGCTGCATTAAATATTACATATCTGCCGTAGTTCTTTATTTATAGAGCCCTGATGAGAAGACTTCTAGACAAACAGGAGAACTACCGCCAAAACTGAATATGTGACTTGGATCATAAATATATCAACAATTAAACAACATCTTGTATTTCTCTTCACACAATACGTCTCCTTGCAGTATCAACACTAATTCGGCTGACTTTTATATTTGATCCAATTGATAGATAGGTTATATTTACACCATAACGGTGCACAGCTGATAGAAAAGGACTTGTAGTTTTTAAAGATATTATTGATTTTCTTTGAATATAAGAATGTAAATACTGAGTTGAGCGAATAGTCAGGGGATTTGGGTGATGGGAGACACATCTATGGATTCAGAATTTCAATAGCTTACCATTAAATTACGGATATGCCTTTCTGTCTGTGATGTTTTACAAATCAGATATTAATGTGTAGAAGTAAAACATGAGAAATAATATAGCAATATCCTGTAAAAACATGAATAAAACTACACATCTTCAGATGTTATACATACATAAGTGTCCTACACTAATAATACACAGTTATTATTAGTATGCTGTGTGTACCTTGTCTGCACCGCCTAGTGGTTAAAGCACGTTATTGAATTATTTTTGTTGAATAATGTTATTTTTGTTGAATAATGTTATTTTTGTTGAATAATGTTATTTGATGAAAACAATATTAAGAGTACATACTTTCATAGGGGGAAAGTATAAGGTCAATGATAGAAATATAGAATATTGAAATCAAGAAGATACTATAAGTGATCTCTACAATAAAACAGTTTAGTGCAGGATGTACAAAGATATTAATATGAGGATGTGCACAACAGACAAACTAATTAACCTTTATTAACACATTAAAGAATACTTTAGGTGAAGGTCTTCTTTCATATAAGAAAAAAGCTACAGATAAATATTAAGCCTGACAAAGTGCTTAACGTCTAATATATTGCTTTCCTGCAATGTTAATTATGTTGAAGCACTTATTTTAACCGATATTATACACATTAATTATACTCTTGGCGTTCGAGTCCAGTTTTGAATAGTCTGCGGTGGTATCGTTCCATTTCAAAGAGCTTGACGCTCGGCGTAACCTTGGCGCACTGCCACTCCAACATCCAATCCCAGAGCTTGAAGATTAATCACGGGACGGATCAGAGACGGCTGAGTGACCGCAGTGCAGAATTGCTGTATAGTTGAAATCTCCTAACAATGCTGTCCATTTTAGACACAGGCCTATTATATTTCCAGCCCTCAATAACATTCATTATCTGGGCTCAATATGTGTCTTGGCTGTTTTCGTTGTGAAAACAAATGGACCGTCGATACACGGATTGACCGTCCTCATCTGCGCTCTTATTTTGAAAGACAACTTCCGGTAGCAGAATATGCAGAATATGAAAAAACGTTTTCTAGTGATTTTATTTTTAGTTTTGAGAAGTAGAAAATGAAAATCATCCCGTTTTTTAAGTTTAGTAAATCCATTTTTGACCATGATAAAGAAAAACGCCTCGTATTTCAATTTTGGTTTTTCAATTTGAAAACGAAAATCAAATATCCAGTCGTTGTTTGTTTTTGAATATCCATTTGTGAAAAGAAAATCCAATGACCAAAACATACACTGACCCTTTGGTTTCCCGTTTTTTCGTTTTAAATAAAAAACGAAAAAACGGAAAAAGGCTGGTATTTTCGTTTTTTGGCTTTTGGTTTAAACGAAAAATCAAACTGACAAAACGTACACAGACCCGGTCCTCTCTTCATGATGTGACCTAAACACTTTCAGAAATGAATACTGGTCTGTACACAGCAGACACACCTCTTTATATTGAAATGTGGTACTTGCTTTATTTTATATGAATATTTGTATTGAAATGTCAGCGTTTTTCTTCAATAGTTTAAAGTCATTTGACCTAATATCTTCAAATCAATCAGACACACCTCATTATAATAGATGTTGTTCCTTCCTTCATTATTTATTAATATTTATATTGAAAATGCAGTGTTTTTGTGACCTTATAACTTCAAATCACTCTTATAAATGAATACTAGTCTTTAGACAGCAGACATACCTCTTCATATTGGATTTGGTACTTCCTCTATTTCATATTAATGTGTTTATTGAATATGCAGTACATATTTTCAATATCTTCTCTGTCATGTGACCTAATAACTTAAAAAAAATCTCAGAAATTAATACTAGTCTGTACACAGCAGACACATCTCTTTATATTGGATTTGGGTACTTATTTTATTTAATATTACAATTTTTATTGAAAAGCACCCTGGCTCAGATTGCAGTGCCAGTGTTTGTCCAGCAGGTGTCAGTGCAGCTCCACGCACAGTGATGCTGCCGGCACCACGTGTCTTGTGATTTTTATGTTTTTATTGAAAATTCAGGTTTTTTTTTCAATAGCTTCTCTGTCAAGTGACCAAATAACTTCATTCTCAGAAATCAATACTTGTCTGGTACACAGTAGACACACCTCTTTATATTGGATGTTGGTACTTACTTTATTCAATATTATTATTTGTATTTAGGTTGGGAATAATTTCACACCGCATTTTATTCAGGAATTGCATTCTCTAGTTATCTACTGCACATACAGGTGAGGTTTTGCCAACTGAAGATGCAGTGTTAAAGACACAAGAAAACACTTTATTTCATCACATAGGAGAGGAATACATTGATTTCATTCAATTAAAATCCATGTTGAGTAAATACGCTCATATGTGTGTAAGCATTTAGATACATGACTTGAACAAACTGATGTAACATGACAAACATTTTTTTGTGTCCACTTATTAGTCTGATGTTAGAAATGGTGACTAGGTGTCTTCATAATGTTCTGTTCACGGCATCTGGCAAGCATCAGGCTTCATCTGTGGATTTTTCTTCACCTGCAGAGAAAACAGGAGATTTTTTTACAAATAGAACAATATCATCGCCATAACTAGTAAGGCGACTTTCAACACCTGTATTTGTGGGTTCTAATACCAGAGAAAATAGTAATGGAGTTAGAGGGCACACCGGGGGTCTAACTCTTGATAATGCAAATGGTATAAGTTCTATGCTATTTATGATACACATATGATCATCATTAAAGATGAAACTGCCTGATAGCATATTAAGTAATGTAAATGAGCTCCACCTCTAACAGTTAGAACATTACATGATATTACTATTATAGATATTGATGAACGCAATTACAATCCAACAATATAAAATGTATAATTCTGCAATGGCAAATTCTGCATAATAGGTGCTTTACGTATTGCCCTATGGGTATGATGCTAATTATTGTGCAATCTTACATAAGTTAGTGTTTTTTATACTTTGGTGTTGTTACTTGACTTAATTACTTAGTGACACATGTGGGGAAAAGGATAATTTAGTAGCAACAGTTATATGCACCTCAACACAGGTCGGTTTATTGCAGTTTATAAGCTTTTTATTAGCTGTTAATAATGACTTCTTCTCCGCTTAGTGACAGTGGAAGGGCCTCACACTAAAACGTTGACTTTAAATAAATTATGTCAATACATACAGTAACTGTATTAGGTTAGTTGAAAGCAATAATATTAATTTGAACCTATTATATGTGAAATCTGTTGACATAATACATTTAATTTAAGTTCATTTAATGAAGTTTAATGACGTGCATGATGATAAGAACACAAACATGTATTTGTAAAGTTAGGGACTAGGAAATGTGTCATTTCAATAAGTGTATTGACTAAAAGTATGTGTGTGTTTGTGTACGTGCGTGCATGCATGTGTGTGTGTGCGTGCATGTGTGTGTGAGTGAGTGAACGTACAGTCAGCTTTGGTTGGAGGTGGTGGTGGAGGTGGAGGAGGTGGTGGTGTGGCGCAGGTGTAGGACACCTCCAGGTACCTGGTGTCCTCCACACACTCATATTTACTAAACACCAGCTCAGTGACGGGGACCTTACAGGACCTCTTGTTAGCACAGCTGGAGACAAGCAGACAGACAGACAGACAGGCAGACAGACAGGCAGACAGACAGACAGACAGACAGACAGACAGACAGACAGGCAGGCAGACAGACAGACAGACAGACAGACAGACAGACAGACAGACAGACAGGCAGACAGACAGACAGACAGACAGACAGGCAGACAGACAGACAGACAGACAGACAGGCAGACAGACAGACAGACAGACAGACAGACACACACAGAGAATGTAAATTAAATCAATGCCTGTCAGTTGCTGAGGAACTACAACCTCCATGAAAACCTATAAGACCAGGTACATCATCTTATCTTTGTCAATATCCATAAAACTCATCAACGCTCTGTTTGAAAGCCAGTTTTTCATCTAATAATGTTTAAAAACTTTACTTTATTTCCTGCTGTTATTGGTGAGACCATCAATTTCTTATTTAAGTAAAAGTAGCAATACATTTATGTCAAAGTATTCTTAAGTAAAAGTACAAAAGTATTGTCCAGTATAAAAAGTACAAATTCTGCATGGCCTCCATATTTGATATATTATTTAATATACGACATTATCAGATTATTAATATGGTTGCATAATGCAATAATATCTAGTTTAAATAAAGAATATTATTATAATAATATAATTTATTAGTATTGCTTTCAACCAACATAATGTGAAATTTGTTGAAATAATACATTTCATTAAAGTCAACGGTTCAGTTTATTCAGTGTATAATGCAACATCTTAATCTAAAAAGTCACTTAAGCTTGAGTAATAAGTGACTCCTCCTGTGGAGCTGTTCTGACCTCAAGTGGAAAAATGAATATGTGGATAAATGAGTCTTACAGATCCTCCACCACCATCTCCGACCAGGGGAAGGAGCAGTAGGTGTCCGGGCCGTCGTCTGGTTGGGCTTTTCCCTCGCCGCACCTGGTCCCCACCCCCACCTTATACAGGATGTGATCCAGCTTTATCGTAGCGCCAACATCTGCAGCAGGAGGAGGACAAAGACGAGTGTCAAAAAGTGATCACCATGTTCTTCATTTCCTTTCTACAAGCACACACATACTTTGAAGATAGATCTTTTGGTCCCACACTTCTCTCTATACTTCAACATATCAAACACTATTGAATTGGATATTGGTTGTCATGACATTTTCTACAAACATTATTTTTCAGAGTATGAATTTAAATAAGTTGTATGAATTGTTATTTGGTTGCCATGAGGTCCACATTATATAACGATCATTTTGTCGAATACATTTGTTAATGACCAAAATAAATATTTTAGCACACTGATATTAGCATTTAGCTCAAATACCACTGTGTCTCAGGAAAAGTGGAATTCTTGATGTGAATTTAATGGACTTCTATCTACACAGGTCCTACTCTGGACTCTGGGTAATACTGTCCTCTGCTGGGAGTCTCATGACATAACAATATTTTATTTTGACAAAATCTGAGGCTTGTTTCTGGGACTTGAACATGATTGTTGGAGCACAAAATCCAAAATATACAAATGACTTACCTATTATATGCTGCCAATTATTCTCCTTTTTTTTAAGCATGGTGTGTTCATTTTTTTATTTTATTATACATGTGCTTGCTTCTTTATTTAATATGTCAGCCTACTTATTTACATTTTGAATTCATTTGGACTGTCCCTTTGCTACTGTAAATGTACCCGCTCTAGAAAAACTAGGATTCTGATCTGCTGAAAAATAAATTTGCTCACCAACTGACTGACATCATTTTTAACCATCAACCCTCCGGGGACAGGAAGTTTCCACAAGTTTAACTATTTAGTATAGCACATGGTCTTAAAGTGCAAAAGTGCATTTGGTGCTCGTTTAAATGGCGGATTGGAGAGTTGAGGGTTAAATGTTTGAAGTCCTTGGCTGGTTTACCCTCCGCCTTTTCTGTATCCCAGTGAACCGAGTATGAAGTATACCAATTACCTAGGAGCTAATGCCTGTCCAAACTAGCTTTTATGCCCCACAAAAGTGTCAGTTTTATAGTAAACATTAAGTATGATATACCTGTATTGGTCAATTCTGCTTTAGTCATAGTGACTGAATACTCTTCCCTAAGACGAGTGTGTTCCTGTGTTTCTTACCACATGACATCTCTGCGGTTTCATTGAGACAGGAGTAGATGACTTCTCCCTCTGTCAAAACACAACCAGATCACAAATCATCATCATCGTGCTTTCTGCCCCTTGTGTGTCTTTTTTTGTATTTACAATCAAATATCTCCAGTAAAAAGATCAGAGATGTTTCGTTTTTTAGATTTGAAATATCTGTATGTATTCATTTGTTATGAAACTGTAAAAAAGTTATGCAAGTTATTAGTTTGACACCTTCTTTTCTATACAAATGCTGTCAAATGACATGCCTATGAACTTTTCCTTTGAATCCAGTTGAATGTTTCATTGAAAGACTTACCAGCAGCACGAGTGAAAAACCAAGCAGCAGCTAGCACTGAAAACACAACACGAGTATATTTAGGTATAACACACCCTGTAATTCAGAACATGCATTTAAATGCATCATAAAACTGTTTGATATACATTTATGTTAACACTTTTTTGCATTTGTAACCTATTGATGTCAAAATGAAATCTGAAAAATGACAGCAGTCTTGAATTGGGGTGGATATACGAGCTGTTATTAAGCTCTGAATGTATTTTAATTTATTTCAACAAACATGTAGAGAATCCTGAAGAAAATGGCAAATCAAATTGCAAGCAAAAAATAATTTTGTGTCTGCAATTCATGTTAATGCATCATTCTGTTGGACAACATTATTCAGTAAAATACATATTTATTATACATGTATAATGAACTAACTATGTTTCCTAAGATTGAAAACCCAAATGATTCCAAATATATACACACATATGTACATATACTGCATAGTATGTGTATGAGAAACATAATTAGAGAGAATAAATAAATACAAATAGGGATGCTGCATATTTGACTAAAGCAGAGTGGGTACTCACAGCCGAAGGCGACCAGCCTCAGTGGGACCATGTTAGCGTCTCTCAGCCTCTCTCCTGTCTTCCACCTGCAGACGGTCTGAAAGTGAGAACAGGATCTGGACGTCTAGGTATTTATGTGTCCTTCCTGACAGCAGACATGCAGACGCCTGCCCGCCGCTGCAGGCACGCAGGGCCTCCTGACCCAGATGTGATGCGCATGGGAAACCCTGCGGAGCTGCAGGAAGGACATCTATAAATCCACAGGCTCCAGGACCTTTAACACTTTGAATCCCAGCCGCACCTCATTCTCCTGCATGTTCCTCATTAGGAAGCTCGGAGCTTAAAAGAAAAACATCTGGATCTGTTAACCGGGGGATGGAAACTGTGCAAGCTAACAGGCACAAATGTACAAAGTGTGCATGTTTTGAGCACCTATGGCCCTTTTTATACTCTAACATATACAAGGTGTACATAGGGGGCTTTAATCTTTCCTAGAAAACAGACTACAGTGCACACACACTGACTCCTTTTAGTGTTATTGAGCTACATCTCACAGAAGCCCAAATGATGAAGGTGGGGAACATGCCAGCCAATCAGTGTTTTGAGGCAGGATATAAAATGAAGACAGCATCGTCTTCTAATAGAAAAATAAGGACATCATGTGGGGACGAGTGTGGACATGATGCTTGCAGCTGTACAGGATGTTGTTAGTCAAGTCACAGAAATAACAACTCTTGAATCAACAAGCACACTTGGAGAGTAACGGACACAAAAAGAACACATTTAAACACATTTGTTCTGTTTTTAGTTCAGCAGGTGAACCTATATGTTCATAGAATAGTGTGTGTGAGCTTAACTGTGTGTATTAAACTAAAACAGAGCATTTTCTGTCAGCTCAGATTTGATTTCTGCTTTTTTAAACTGTAGTATGTGCTCAAGTGTTTCTTTGTTTGTGTATAGGCTGCTGCCTGAATATGCTTCATGAAAGGCAGCTTTTACTATCAATCAAATCCTTGCTGATCCTATATATCTTGATTTCTTCTTTTCTAAGGTCACATTGTTCGGTTGTCTTACATAATACACTTAAATATTGATATTTCTCCTCTCTTGTGTTTATTTGCATTGCATTTCTTTGACGTAGACTGACATTTTTATTTTTATTTGTTGATTAATTTGCTAATTAAATGTCTGGTCTGTGATTAATGTCAACCAATGAATCCTCTATCCGGCGATCTGTGTTGGAAAGTGACCATTATGATGGCTGACAGGGGCCAGCGCGCTAAAACGGCCTGAAGCACTTACATTCGTAGGAACACGCTGCACTTTCAAAAATCATATAAGTACAAAACACAAATGTGACAAAACACACACACCAACTGCACAACACATGGGCAGCATTTAGAACACTTTGCATTTTGAGTAAATCATGCGCAGGCTTGATTAAAAGTGCTGCATAAATGAACCGTTGTGATTATGAAATGTTTCTTCTTTTGCACGTGTTTTGGCACGTTTGTGTTTTTATATTTGCAGCGTTTTTGAAGCTGCAGTGCGTTTCTCCTAACTGAAGTGTTTTGGTCCGTTGTAACCTACTTGCCACTGTGAACAATTATTTTAGATCCACAAATTATTTAAAATGAAATAATTATCTAATTAATATTATGCTACTCCAATGGTGGCCTGTATATTATGTATGACAGTAGTATAACTTGTAATTAAAACACTGTAAAGTACTATTATCCTTTTGTTTATAAGCAGGACACCTTTGACTTTGTGTATGATTTGACTCTTTTAATGTGGAGATGGTTATGCTTTTTATTTTAACACCTAAATTACATACATGGTGATACATGTCATCAGCAGCTTTCTGAAGGAGTCCAGGTGGCAGCCTCAGGCTCAGAAATACCAGAATCCTCAGCAGCTCGGGATCAGGAGGCCAACGTCATTATCCATCATACCTGACACCAGCTCCCTAACTCACACGCAGGTCTGAGGCCTTAAAGGTCCCATGTCATAGCCATTTCTACTGATCATAATTCCATCGTTGAGGTCTACTAGAATAGATTTATATTGTGCAATGTTCCAAACTCACATTGGTTTCTCATACAGCATCTCTGTCTAGTATGTGTATTCACTCTCTGTCCTAAACGGCTTGTTGGAGCTCCTGCTCCCCCCCCCCCCCCCCCTTTGAGCCCAGTGGCCATCTGCGAGACAGCGAGACACAGCGATACCCAGCCCGAACACACACACACACACACACACACACACACACACACACACACACACACACACACACACACACACACACACACACACAGACACACAGACACACACACACACACACACACACCCGCAGCCTGGCTGGGAGTTTGTGTGTGTGCTCCCACACCGACTCACAGCCTCGCCGCGTCCCGCCGTCTCAGGGAGGAGAAATCGGCGGACCAATCCACGGACTTAACCTAACGGCTCCACGGATTGCTCCAATTGGACCAATGGGTCCATTTGGGTATGGGCACGTCACTGTACCCAGGAAGAAAACAATGGAAAAAGAGAAATCTCCAACGAGGCGTTCTGGGGCAGCATAGACAGGTATTTTCTGTGTTAGAGTTTTACTCCCTACAGGGTGTACTTTGAGGGTTTGTGACTCTGCAGACCGTTTACAACTCCTGAACAACAACAAAAAGCCGGCGTTTTATCCAGTTTGTACACAACGATGGAGAAACTTAACAAGCAGCAGTGGTCCACTGAAGAAACCAGCTACCTACTGGGAATCTGGTCTTCCGAAGAGGTACAGAGGAAGCTGGAGCACAATTGGCCATTGTTGTTGTTGTCGGTGTCAGCTGTGAGGGGTTTCCGCGCGGTTTGGCTTTATGAAGCAGGCACGCAAACGGTTACGTCATGACGCAAACGATGACGCAATGACGCAGCACCAGTCGGACTCTGGGCAGTGTGAAAAGAGCCGGAGCTAAACCGAAGAACCGGTTCTGAACCTGAAAAGCTCTAGCACGGAGCTTGAACCGGAGTTGCGTTGGTGTGAATGAGGTATCATGTTTGTCCTTCTTCACGTAAGCAGCTTATAGCCTGCTTGGCCTTCATGTACATTTATACCGTCCAGATCACTATTTATATTTAAATGGTTATTGGGTTTATGTAGGTAAGAATACCTTAAAAAGGTGTTACATCTTGAGTAAGTAAGTATTTTCTTTAAAGAGGACATATTCTGCTCATGTTCAGGTTCATATTAGTAGTCTGTGTCTCTACTGTGACATGTCTCCATGCTTTTCATGTTTGATTTATATTAAGATCTGTATTTGTTTTTGACTAAAACAACAAATGTTTCTCATGTAATAACTGTAGGGAAGCCCAGGCCCGGCGTCATGGGCGGGCCCCATGGGGCCAGGCCCGCCCATCCAGGATTTGGGCCCGCCCATGAGAAATCAGGGCTGATTAAAACAAATTATTATATAAAATATTTTTTTAATTTTTGTATTATTATGTATATTGTTGTTATTTGTAGGGCTTTGTCATACCATTTATTTTTGTATGAAACTATGTTGAAACATTAGTATAATATCATTTTTTAATTTTGCTATGAAATTCTGAATGAATCTCTGTGCGCGACCAAGCGGCAAACTGTGGGGTAGAGCCGTGAAGCCAATACGGAAGTGCCACACACTGCAGTTCATATATTGGCCGATAGGCGATGGCTGCAGAAAGGAGCAATTTCCATAGACCCCCATGTTAACATGCCCAACTTTACAGCAGAAGAAAACATGTTTCTACCCCTGGCTCCATACATTTTTATTATCGATATAGTTAGATTCCACCTTCATGATTATGGATCTGTGAGTGAATTGTTTTCTAACGCGACCCTTCTATTTATATTAGGTCTTAAAGTTTGTGCACACATTAGGGCATGGTCACGTTGATTGACAGATACGTGCCTCACTGTCAGCTAACAGCAACTTGTCCACTCTGCTAGGCTACAACCATAGAGGCTACAACGTTAGTTAGTTGTAGTTACTGTACTTGACCCTTTAGCTGTGTTTGTGGTGATCGTGCCTGTTAGGGAATATTGTTACAAATACCATCCATCCATCCATCCATCATCTTCCACTTATCCGTGGTCGGGTCGCGGGGGTAGCAGATCCAGCAGAGAGCCCCAAACTTCCTTTTCCCTGGCGACATCAACCTGCTCTGACTGGGGGATCCCAAGGCGCTCCCAGGCCAGCGAAGAGATATAATCCCTCCACCTGGTCCTAGGTCTACCCCTTGGTCTCTTCCCAGCTGGACGTGCCTGGAACACCTCCCTAGGGAGGCGCCCAGGAAACGCCCAGGAAACTCAGAGTCTCTCCCGGATGACCGAACTTCTCACCTTATCCCTAAGGGAGACACCAGCCACCCTGCGGAGAAAACCCATCTCGGCCGCTTGTATCCGCGATCTCGTTCTTTCGGTCATGACCCATCCTTCATGACCATAGGTGAGGGTAGGAACAAAAATGGCCCGGTAGACAGAGAGCTTTGCCTTCTGGCTCAGCTCCCTTTTCGTCACAACGGTGCGGTAAAGCGACTGCAGTACCACTCCCGCTGCTCCGATTCTCCGGCTCATCTCACGCTCCATTCTTCCCTCCCTCGAGAACAAGACCCCGAGATACTTGAACTCCTTCACTTGGGGTAAGGACTCATTCCCTACTCGGAGTGGACAGTCCATCGGTTTCCTGCTGAGAACCATGGCCTCAGATTTGGAGGTGCTGATCCTCATCCCAGCCGCTTCACACTCGGTTGCGAACCGATCCAGTGAGTGCTGAAGGTCGCAGACCGATGAAGCCATCAGAACCACATCATCTGCAAAAAGCAGTGGTGCAATCCTTAGTCCACCGAACTGCAGACCCCCTCCCCCATGACTACGCCTCGAAATCCGATCCATGTATATTACAAACAGGATTGGTGACAAAGCGCAGCCCTGGCGGAGGCCAACCCTCACCGGAAATGGGTCCGACTTACTGCCGAGGACCCGGACACAGCTCTCGCTTTGGGAGTACAGAGATTGGATGGCCCTGAGTAGAGACCCCCTCACCCCATACTCCTGCAGCACCTCCCACAGTAACTCCCTGGCAACCCGGTCATACGCCTTCTCCAAGTCCACAAAACACATGTAGACAGGATAAGCGTACTCCCAGGCCCCCTCCAGGATCCTTGCGAGAGTAAAAAGCTGATCCGTCGTTCCACGACCAGGACGGAATCCGCATTGTTCCTCCTCAATCTGAGGTTCGACAATCGGCCTGACCCTCCTTTCGAGTACCTTAGAGTAAACTTTCACGGGGAGGCTGAGTAGTGTGATGCCTCTGTAATTGGCACACACCCTCTGATCCCCCTTTTTAAAAAGGGGAACCACCACCCCGGTCTGCCACTCCTTCGGTACTGTTTCCGACTTCCACGCAATGTTGATGAGACGTGTCAACCAAGACAGTCCCTCAACACCCAGAGCCTTCAGCATTTCTGGGCGGATCTCATCCACCCCCGGGGCTTTGCCACTGTGGAGTTGTTTAACAACCTCAGTGACCTCCCCCCCGGGAGATTGGTGTTGATCCCCCATCATACTCCAGCTCTGCCTCTAACATAGAGGGCGGAGTTGTCGGGTTCAGGAGTTCCTAAAAGTGTTCCTTCCAACGCCCTAACACTCCATCAGTTGAGGTCAATAACGTCCCATCCTTACTGTACACAGCTTGGATGGTTCCCTGCTTCCCCCTCCTGAGGTGTCGGACAGTTTTCCAGAACAACTTTGGTGCCGCCCGAAAGTCCTTTTCCATGTCTTCTCCGAACTTCTCCCACACCCGCTGCTTTGCCTCAGCCACGGATGAGGCTGCTGCCCTTCGGGCCTGTCGGTACCTTGCAACTGCCTCGGGAGTCCCCCGGGATAACAAATCCCTGAAGGCCTCCTTCTTCAGTCGGACGGCTTCCCTGACTACCGGTGTCCACCAGGAGGTTCGAGGGTTACCGCCCCTTGAGGCACCTAGGACCTTGAGACCACAGCTCCCCACCGCAGCTTCGGCAATAGAGGCTTTGAACACCGACCACTCTGGTTCAATGTCCCCAACCTCCACAGGAATGCCTGAAAAGCTCCGCCGGAGGTGTGAGTTGAAGGCCTCCTGAACTTGGGCCTCCTCCAGACGTTCCCAGTTCACCCGAACTACACGTTTGGGCTTACCAGGTATATCCAGAGGCTTCCCCCGCCACTCGACCCAACTCACCACCAGATGGTGATCAGTTGATAACTCCGCCCCTCTCTTTACCCGAGTGTCCAAAACATACGGCCTCAGGTCCGATGATACGATAACGAAATCGATCATGTACCTTCTGCCTATGGTGCTCTGGTACTACGTACACTTATGAGCATCCTTATGTTCGAACATGGTGTTTGTTATGGCCAATCCATGACTAGCACAGAAGTCCAGTAACAAACCACCACTCCGGTTCAGATCAGGGGGGCCGTTCCTCCCAATCACGCCCCTCCAAGTGTCTCCATCATTGCCCACATGTGCGTTGAAGTCTCCCAGCAAGATTAAAGAGTCCCCTTCAGGAGCCCCATACAGGACTCTTTCCAGGGTCTCCAAGAAGGCCGTATACTCTGAACTGCTGTTGGGTGCATAAGCACACACAACAGTCAGAGTTTTCCCCCCCATAACCCGCAGGCGTAGGGAGGCGATCCTCTCGTCCACTGGGGTAAACTCCAACAACGAAGCACCCAACCGGGGACTTGTGAGTATCCCCACACCCGCCCGGCGCCTCACACCTTGAGCAACTCCGGAGAAGAATAGAGTCCAACCCCTATCCAGAAGTAAGGTTCCAGAGCCGACGCTGTGCGTAGACGCTGCGGCTCCTTCCCCCCCAGAGAGGTGACGTTCCACGTCCCCAAAGCCAGCTTCTGTCGCCCGGGTCTGGTCCGTCGAGACCCTCCGCTTTCACTGCCACCCTTCTGGCAGCGCACCCGACCCCATCGCTGTTTCCCGTAGGTGGTGGGCCCGCGGGACGGAGAAGCGGAGGTATTGCCCACGTTGCCTTTTCGGGCTGGGCCCGGCCGGGCTCCGTGGCAAGCCCGGCCACCAGACGCTCGCCGACGAGTCCTCCTTCTGGGCCTGGCTCCAGAAAGGGACCCCGGGCTTCCTCCGGGCCGGGTATCCTCACTTCCTGACAATACAGGACACGACACCCTCTGTCCTTAGACCCTCACATCGTACAAGGAAAAACTTCCGAAGAAAACCCACAGTTTAAAGGGAAAAATGGGAGAAACCTCAGGGAGAGCAACAGAGGAGGGATCCCTCTCCCAGAACGGACAGACGTGCAATAGATGCCGTGTGTAAATTGAAAAGATAATACATTTGCAACATAGGTAGTCCAAATGTTTGGAAATGCATGTGTGTATAATAGGAAGATGAATCCACGAGGATATCCATCCAGGACCTATGATCCAGGACCACAGCCACGACTCAAGATCCAGGGCTCGCGATGCAGGACACTGGACCGCAGGATGTTAACCCCGTTTGCAGGTGTTTGTGTGCTTGTTAGCTTAGCTTGTTATGTAGCTTATTAGTTAGCTAAGGACGTAACCCTTTATACATATATACAGTTTAGTTTATGATTCAGCCTTGGGTAAGACTTTTATACTATATGGCTATGACGCCCATAATGCTAAACGGGAGCAAATGTGAAAAGGGGACCCAATTATCCCAGTGGGGCCGCCGGAGTCCACGTCGCCGAAGCTAACAGGGCTGCAGGGGTCTAGCTCGCTAGCGCGTCCCGGCCATAGGTCCCGGTGGCCGTAGCTAGCCCCCTGGGGCTCCGTTAGCTTCGGCCAGCGGCGGAATCCGGCGTTATAACTGGAGATCAAGGAATGCATCGAAACGCGGACTTGGTTCGCCTGTAGCCCGCTGTATTATTAGCTAAATAAATGATGTTGAGCAAGGTTTATCAAGCTGAACACCGCCACAATTATTCTGCTATGTATCGGTACTTATTTTTATTTTATTAACGTGTGAATGACAAGCATTAAGAATAATACCAAATAGCTAATTATCTTGCAGATTGTCTCGTTTGATTATGAATGTAACGTTTATATAGTGGAACTACACTGTTTTATCAAAAACCAAAGTGCCACGCAGTGACTTGGTATGCATGTATTTCAGCAGGAAATGTGCAACCTAGATGACATTTACCAACACAGACTATATAGAATTATTTGTAAAAGTTGTTCGTTACTAATTGAATATGGCATTAACCCTCCTGTTGTCTTCGGGTCAAATCTGACCGATTTACTACTTTCATCAATCATGTTTTATATTCAGCTGGGTTGTTAGCATAGACTGTGTTGTTAGCATAGGTTGTTAGCTTAATACTGAGAGCATGTTAGCTTAGCTTCTTAGCCTGAGCTAGGTCTGGAACGTCACGCTCGTTGGCAGCAGGTCCCGCCCTGTCCCGCCTCTTTGCCCTTATTTTGAGCAGGCTGGAGAAGGCGGGAGTTAGACTCTGACGTCACTGTCGAGCCGTTAGTAGCCGACTCCGCCTACTTATGGCTTCACGGCAACTCTGCAGAATCCTATGGGTGACGTCACGGCCCCTACGTCCATTTATATATCCAGTCTATGTGCGCGACACTGGTTTTTCGCGGGGTTGAGTCGTGTATGTGTTTTTTTGAAGTGAGACGCGTCACAGCAGCCTGTCAGTTTACTCTGGCGGTTAGTTTGGCTATTATCCTTTTTTATATGTATCGGCAACAATGGATATTACGAAGTGGTTCACGAACAATAAGAGCTCACAAAAGGATTGTGGCAACTCAGCACCAGATGCTGGTAAGTTGACGTGTCCCCCGGCGCCATCTCTTCTACCTTCTCCTCCAACAGGACCCGAGTCTACGTTGTCAGGCGCAGCCTCTTCGGAGCCGGGCAGCAGCAGTTCATCCTTTAGCAGCCCAGGCCCAGCTCCCATTCTAAACGCTCGTGATCTTGGAGATTTTAGTTTTCTAGTTCCAGAAGACCCCTTGGCGTGGATACACCAAAACAGGTAGTCCTGGATAATTTTCCATCTCGGCTGTTCTCCGGGAAAAAAACGTAGTTTTGCCAGCTCATGGTACCAAAACCGACCCTGGCTTGAATATTCTGTGAAAGGCGATGCTGCGTACCGTTTCCCATGCAGAAAGTTTAATGCTCATCATCATGACGCATCGTTCACCATAAAAGGCTTCAAAGACTGGAAGCATGCCTTACGAAAGGGCATGGGTCTTAGCAAACACAGCTCTTCCAAGGAACATTTATGGCGCGTTTCCACTGCAGCGGGTAGCTCGCTTTAAGCGTGCCGAGTCGTGCGGGGCCCGTTTTTGGTTGCGTTTCCACTTGGCCTAGTTTTGGCCCGGTGCTACTTTTTCACCTTTTTTCTGGCCCGACTAAATCGTGGCTGAGTATGCTAAACTAGAGAGAATCGCTGGCAAGGGGGCTACAACTACAACAAGATGAACATATTTGACCGTGATTTAATTGTAATACACATTTCAAAATGATGCCGAAGTAACAACATACTGATACCGGTTAGTAAAAACCATGAATTAATGCTTTGAGTCTGCAGACAGACGGCAGGCGAAAAACCCTTTTAAAATGCGTGCTTTCTAAATGGAGCTTGGCTAAGCTAACGTTATATATGCTCCGACCGTCCACACTCACAACAACGGCCTATACAGACATAAATAAAGCAGCAACTGTATTCACCATGACACAGGCAGTCTGTGGTTTGTATTTGTTTAACTTTTGTCTAGTTTCTGAACAGATATGAAGAGCTGTGAGCTCTGAGTGCTAAGAGCTAACGGCTGTGTTGTTTTTCTGGGCTCTCATTGAAGATGACATCACGCTCCGCCTACACTGCGTTACTATAGTAACTACCCCAGTTCCTAAACTGTAATGGAAGCGCAGCATTAAAGTGAGCCGGGCCTAATAAGGCCTAACCAAACCGAGCGAGGCAGAGCGAGGCAGAGCGAGGCAGAGCGAGGCCGAGCGAGGCCTGCAGTGGAAACGCGCCATTAGTGTGTGAGAAATTGTGGAGAGAAAACAAATGCGCATCGAGACTGGTCAGGAAATCACAACTCTTGTCAACAAAGATCAGCTGGCTCGTAACAGATATTACGTGGGCTCCATTATTGACATTGTCACTTTCCTCTCTACCAGCAATCTTCCTTTCCGAGGTGACCACGAGTCTTTAGACTAGTGTCCAAGTCTGGCAGTGGGTTAACTCGCAAAAATTGCCCCCACCATTCCCAAAAATGCTACCTACATAAGCCATGATATACAAAACGACATAATTGACCTGATGAGCAAATTTGTAACGGAGCATATTGTTGAGGAAATAGGCGACTCCTTTTACACTGTCCAAATGGATGGAACCCGAGACCCAACAGGCTGTGAAAACATTTAAATTGTACTGCGTTTTGTTGATGAGAACTATGTCATAAAAGAAAGGCTCTTGACAATCGCCACAGCAGTTGCAGGTGATGCAAACCCCTCACACAGACACTCATTGATGAAATACGCAAAGTTGGCCAGAGCACAGACAAAATTCTCAGCAGGTATACGATGGGGCAAGTCTTATGTCGGGTAGACACGGTGGGGTTCAAAGACTCCTTCAAGATGAACTGGGCAGAGAAACCCCATGTGCACTGCTTCAACCACCAGCTGCACTTGGTCGTTGTTCACGCCATGTCCGGTGAGAGAGCCATTGAGGATTTATTCAACATCTGTAATGTCCTCTACAAGTTCACACGAAAGCCATTACCAGGGAAACACGCTGAAGCGTTTACTCGAACAGCGCTGGACAGGGCACCTGGTCACTTTTCAGATTATTCTGAAATCTTTTCAGGATATAGTGGAACTACACCGACCTGTTGAAAACTCTGCATCATTTCCAGCTGACTTGAGGATGCAGGCAGCAGGCTTGCTGAGCAGAATTTTAAAGCCAAGCTTTAAATTCCACACCCAGATAATATGCAAGATATTGTCCCTGCTTGAGCCAGCTAACAGGATGATGCAGTCAGAGGAAATGGACCTTCAAACGGCAGTACAGCTTGTCAACACTGCCAAAGAGTGTGTTGAGGCCCTGCGCACCGAAAAGGTGTTCACGGAGATGTGGAGTGAGTGCGCACAGGAGAGAGGATGATACTATCCATCCCGGTCCCACCAAGAGAAGGCGAACTCTTAACACAACTTTGGAGGATTATGTTGTTGAAGAGACAGTGGGAGTGGGAACACAAGAAAACCACCAGATGACAGAGCAACGGCGGCTATTTTACAGCTGCATTGATACAGTTACGGGAGAAATTGCGCGCCGCTTTGGAGAGCCAAACAGCGCATTCATGGAGGCTATTGCTTCACTCAACCCAGAAAGCAGCTTCTTCCTGGAGCCCGAAAAAGTTGAACCTTTGCTTAAACTGACTGGAACCACGCTCGTTGATGCGTTGATGAGTTCATTGTGGCCAAAAAGCTGATTCTGAAACACGTGGACATAGGGGTGTAACGGTTCACAGAAGTCACGGTTCGGTTCATACCTCGGTTTGGGGGTCACGGTTCAGTACGGGTTCGGTACAACAAGGAAAAGCAAAAAAAAGTCCCAAATGCATAATTATTTTTGTTGTTATTTTATTTTTTATTTTTAACAGTAGTGGAAGTTGTGGTATGAAAATCAGGAACTCTAACATTTGGAATCATTAACTGTATTACCCAGTTAAAAACACCACAAACAGTAACACACACACACACACACACACACACACACACACACACACACACACACACACACACACACACACACACACACACACACACACACACACTCAGATGGCCATATTATTTATAATGGCTGATGTCAAACAAAAAGGTTAAATAAGCTGTACAACTACAAAGAATGTCTTGAAAATATTTCAATAAATAATAAGAAAGTGTTTCAATCACAATCAATAAAAGGCAATACAGAACTGTATAACATCTCCTGATGTCAAAATATAAAATAAATACAATGATAAATATAAAACAAAATAAAATCTGTACCTTTAGGAGCAATGTGTAATGTGCAATTAACTTGTGAGTGTGTGAGGCCATTATGCCTAAATAAAGGTACTCAAGCTTTACTCTATTTTCAGGTTTTTCTTCAAAAAGATGAGTTTGTCTACGTTGTCAGTAGTGAGGGCAGATCTGTTGGCGGTAACTATGTCGCCTGCCGTCGAGACTAACTCGGATGTGATTGAGCATGTTTGACGTGTTACCACTAGCATACCGCATCGCTGTCGAACAACGCAACACACCGTCCTCGTCCGATCCACAACTCGCACCCCATCATTGTTGTAGTCCACAGGGAACCCAAAATGTTCCCACACAGCTGATTTAAAAGAAGCACGTGGGTCTTCTAGCTCCTGTGTGTTGTGTGAACTCGCCATAGCTACTAACTGTTCTATTTCGTATATGGCTTCGCCCTCTAAGGCTATCGCTATTGGGTTATCCCTCTGCGCCCCCGCGCAGCACTGAAAACTTGTAGTCCACGCCCACCCGCTAGGTGGGCCCCACCCTCGGGCCTCCTTCCGGTATAAGTAGGAAGGGGGCCCGGCAATCTGCTCCCTCTTTTCTTCAGCAAACCAGCACAGTTACTGAAGCACAGCAATTGAGAATCATCATGACAACTGCGTCCGTGATTGTCCCTCATGTGGCTCTGGGTTCAATGAGTTATGACCAGCAGAGATAAAAGCAGTATGCGAATCCTGCCTGGGGTCAGAGCACGCGTACGCGGCTCTAAACCAGCAGGTAGCATGCACACACTGCGCTCGTCTCCCCTCGGGCGACAGGAAGCGGAGAGCGGACGCTCTTGCTGCTGTGGCCGAGGAGGACGATTGGCCCGTCCAGGCTTACGAGCCAGCAGACGGGGCCTCGTGTCCCTGGGGCCGAGTGCCGGGCAGGAGTCCGAAGAAAAGCAACTCCTGCCCCGCCTCCCTCCACGGTTCAAGGCAAGGCAAGGCAAGTTTATTTATATAGCACTTTTCAACACAAGGCAATTCAAAGTGCTTTACAAAAAATGAAAGACATTAAGAAAATGGCATTTCAAATCAGTCATTAAAAAGAAAAGCTAATAAAATAAACATTAAAAGAAGAAATACATGGATAAACATTAAAAGAAAAAATACATGGATAAAAGTTACAGTGCAGTCTAAGATATGAATAGTTCAATTAAAAGCAGCGACAAAAAGAAAAGTCTTCAGCCTGGATTTAAAAGTAGTCAGAGTTGCAGCGGACCTGCAGGTTTCTGGGAGTTTGTTCCAGATATTTGGAGCATAATAACTGAATGCTGCTTTACCATGTTTAGTTCTGACTCTGGGGACAGAAAGCTGACCAGTCCCTGAAGACCTGAGAGATCTGGATGGTTCATAATTTAGCAGTAGATCAGAAATGTATTTTGGGCCTAAACCATTCAAAGCTTTATAAACCAGCAGCAGTATTTTGAAATCTATTCTTTGACACACAGGAAGCCAGTGTAAAGACTTCAGAACAGGAGTGATGTGATCCACTTTCTTAGTGTTAGTGAGGACTCGAGCAGCAGCGTTCTGAATCAGCTGCAGCTTCCTAATAGATTTTTTAGTGAGACCTGTGAAGACACCATTGCAGTAGTCGAGTCTACTGAAGATCAAAGCATGGACAAGTTTTTCCAAATCCTGCTGTGACATTAGTCTTTTAATCCTAAATATGTTCTTTAGGTGATAGTAGGCTGATTTAGTAACTGTTTTAATGTGACTGTTGAAACTCAGGTCAGAGTCCATGACTACACCTAGATTTCTGGCTTTATCTGTTGTTTTGAACATTGCAGACTGTATCTCAGCGCTAACTTTTATACGTTCTGCCTTGGCTCCAAAAACCATTACCTCAGTTTTATCTTTGTTTAATTGGAGAAAGTTCTGACACATCCAGTCATTGATTTGTTCAATGCACTTACTCAGTGTTTGAATTGGAACATAGTCTCCTGGTGAAACTGTTACGTACATTTGTGTGTCACCTGCATAGCTATGGTAACTTATTTTGTTGTTTTTCATTATCTGAGCCAGTGGTAGCATGTAGATGTTCAAGAGAAGAGGCCCCAAGATGGAGCCTTGAGGAACCCCACATGTCATATTTGTCAACTCAGATGTGTATTTACCTATAGAAACAAAGTTGTTTCTGTCCTTTAAGTAGGATTCAAACCAATTTAGGACTGTTTCCGAAAGTCCCACCCAGTTTTCCAGTCGGTCTAGTAATATGCTGTGGTCAACAGTGTCAAACGCAGCACTGAGATCTAATAATACTAACACTGAAGTTCTGCCACTGTCTGTGTTTAAGTGGATGTCATTAAAGACCTTTACAAGAGCAGTCTCAGTGCTGTGGTTTGGACGAAAGCCTGACTGGAACACATCGAAACAGTTATTTAAATGCAAAAAATTACTCAACTGTTGAAAAACAACTTTTTCAATGATTTTACCTAGAAATGGGAGGTTTGATATGGGCCTGTAATTGTTCATTACTGAAACATCTAGATTATTCTTTTTTAAGAGCGGTTTAATGACTGCAGTGAAGAGATTTGTTTACTATATGAAGTAGATCTGAGGCCATGCAAGGCAAAACATCTTTGAAAAATCCTGTTGGAATAATATCAAGGCAGCAGGAGGAGGATTTCAGAAGTTGTATAATGTCCTCTAGGTTTTTATCATTAATCTGATGGAATTGTGTCATGGTGTTTGAATTGATGTTAAGTGGACACAGAGACAACACATTTGCTGTTCCTGATGCAGAGACACTGACTGCTTGTCTGATTTTCTGAATTTTGTCAGTGAAAAAGGAGGCAAAATCATTGCACGCCCTGGTGGATAGAAATTCAGAGGCTACTGACACTGGGGGGTTAGTTAGTCTGTCGACGGTAGCAAACAAGGCACGTGCGTTGTTTTTGTTTTTGGTAATGATGTCAGAGAAGAACGATTGTCGTGCGTTTTTCAATTCCAAATTATAAAGGCCAAGTCTCTCTTTCTAGATTTCAAAGTTAACCTGGAGATTTGTTTTTCGCCACCTACGTTCAGCTTCTCGACACTCTCTTTTTTCTGTTTTCACGGTCATGGCCTTTCTCCATGGAGATATTTTCTTGCCGGACACTTCCTTTACCTTAGTTGGAGCAATGGCATCTATAATATTTTTAATTTTTGAATTAAAATGATCTACTAGCTCATTTACTGAGATGTTAGCAGGGGCAAGTGTGGAAGAAAAATTCTGAGTAAACATTTCCCTAGTATTTTCAGTTAAATATCGCTTTGTGGTTACCTCTTTTTGAACATTTTTGTGAACAGAAATAGAGGTTCACCGTTCGGTTCTCCCCTCCCTCCTCTTCCCCGGACGGGGGAGACAGAGTCGGAGCAGGGTGCCAGCTTGGCGGCCGAACATGCTTTCCCGCTCCGTCAGACACAGATCCAGCGCCACCTCGCGCTGAAGTAGGCGTCTGTTACGGAGACGGCCAGAAAAGTGCTACTGGACGCTCCAATCAGCCCGGACGGGCTGCTCGGACCCCAGTTCCACGCCATGGTGGAGTCCACGAAGACGGCCGCGGAACAGGCGGCTGCAGGGGCTCCGTCCCAGTCTCCGCTCCCCCGCCACCCCAGAGACAGGGTCTCCCGGCGGCGAGTCAAAGGGGAGGGAGGCTCCCCCGCTCATGGTCTGCTCCGCGAGAGCCTCTGAGGACGCAGAGCCGGTAATTAAGCCGGCTGCCACTAATCTGTTGATTAAGTAGACGGCAGGGCTCCCTGCAGAAGCCTGCTGGTTTTAACCTATCGGTTAATAACCTGCAGAGCTCGCGGCATTCCTCCGTCCGAGATATACCTCCTACACACGGTCATAATAACCCATGAGCGCCGTTATAACGCCTCATGTGGACAGCACTGCACACACCGCCACTCATCCCCTGAGCGGGTACACGCCTCATGATGACAGCCGGAGTGAAACGCAGCGTGTGGAGGCTTCCTCGCAGCCCTTTCGCCTCACGGGCAGTGGCGGCGAGGGCAATGGCGTGGCTCGTCACCAAGGCCGGATTAGTACCTCCAGGGGCCCCTGGGCACTGAGCGCTCATGGCCCGCCCCCCCCAACTCACGTACCAACAAGTAACACCACGCCTACCCAATCATACCAACATGACCAATATTTAGAATTTTCAGTCAATCTAGCATGTCAAATCGCACACCCATTTGTCAAAAGCAGGGACTCAGCCACATAGTTCAACCAAAGTAGGTCTAGCCTTTTGCCCTTTTAGTAAAAAATCACAAGACAAAGATACAATGGATAAGATCCCAAGACAGTGTATGGCTCTGGAATACCTAGGTAATATCACTCAAAACCTCAGAGTAGCACCCCACTTAAAGCCAAAATATGACTGGCTGGCTGTACAAGTACACAAGGAGTTTTATTAGTTACGAACGTGCCGGGCAGCGCGGTCCCGTGGGTTAGATGCACGTTCATAATGCTGAGGAATAATGTTATTAGCACATCTTACAACTTGAGGACCTAATGTTTTTAATAAGGGCTATACAAACGTTCATACTGGGTAGTTTAAAAAAAATTATCCAACGATTTACAGACCACTCTTTCCCAATGTAAATCAATGGGAAAAAGTGTTTCCGGGCCCAGCAACCTAACGGAGGTGTAGTACTGCCGTTTGGCCACAATGAATATTCTCATCAGAGTCCGGCGCACTTCCTGGGGGCTTGAGTGAGACCTACAGTACAGAGACGGTTTAGAAAATATATGAATTTGACCCTATAGAAAAGATATATATATATATATACAAAACAATGTATGATGAGTGAGGTTGTGCCCGAAAAAAAATTCTAATTAAAATAATTTTTTTTTTTTTTCATCTTGTCACTGAGGGCCCTCTTTGCTCAAGGGCCCCTGGGCACTTGCCCAGGTTGCCCATATGGTTAATCCGGCCTTGCTCGTCACCATGACGACCATTACGGCACATCACAGAGAAGCCAGAACCGGGGAAGGAGCAATATTCCAGGCTGAGTGCCCCATCGGCAACGCCCGCAGCGCCACGGCGTCAGGGCTCGCTGCAGAATTCTGCTGGTTTTAACCTATCGGTTAATAAACTGCAGAGCTCGCTAATTAAGCCGGCTGCCACTAATCTGTTGATTAAGTAGACAGCAGGGCTCGCTGCAGAAGCCTGCCGGTGTTAACACCTGTTGATAACCTGCAGAGCTCGCAGCATTCCTCTGTCCGAGATACGCCTCTACACATGGCCTTAATAAACCCATGAACGCCATTATAACGCTTCATGTGGGCAGCACTGCACACACCTCCATCCATCCCCTGAGCGTGTACGCGCCTCATGATGAGAGTCGGAGTGAGACTCAGCGTGTGGAGGCCCCCGCGCAGCCCTTTCGCTCTAGGCCCACCTTGGGTTGCCTCACGGGCAGCGGCGGCAGGGGCTCTGGCGTGGCTCGTCACCATGACGACCAAAAACACATCTCGAACACGTGCGCCCGCTCTCAGAGTTTTTCTCAGAGTGGCAGAGCGTGGATCTGATGGACAGATGGCTGAGCAGGCTGATAAGCAGAGGATACGTCCTGCAGTTCGCCTCTCCCCCCCACAGTTCAATGGGATACAGGAAACACTCCTGTCCTCCCAGAAGCTATGTCTTGCGCTCCAATCCGAGCTGCTGGAACTCCTGTTGAAAGAGGATATTTCCAGGGTTCCTCAAAGGGAGGAAAATCAGGGGTTTTCACTCCCGTTATTTTTCTAATCCCGAAAAAGACTGGGGCAATGAGACATCCTCGATCTGTCAGTATTCCACATGCTGACGATCAAACAGGTGCTGGAATGTGTTCACCAGGACGACTGGTTCACTTCCACCTGAAGGATGCATACTTCCACGTACCCATCATCCTGAAACACAGAAAATTCCTGCGTTTTCTCATTTCAGGGATTATCAGACCAGACAATCGTCTGCCGTTCGGATATTTCCTGGCTCCTCCCATTTTTGTGTAGAGAAGGCTGGAGCCGCTACACAGAGGAGGGATGAGAGTGTGGTTTCCTCTGGACGACCTGCTATTTGCTGGCTCGCTCCAAGTCGCTTTACAGACGGTACATCTCGTGTCGCATCTGTCAAAGCCTGGGTTTCATAATAAATTGGAAGAAGAGCTGTCCTCTTCCCTCTCAGACAAATGTTTATCTGGGAGTGGAATTAAACTCAGCCAGCAGAGCGCGGCTCTCGCGGCAGCGAGTGGAGAAACTGACAGCTCTCCTCCGGCATGTCACAACCCACACAGCCCTCTCCGTGACGCAGCTGCTCGGTGTAGGCGTCAGCTGGTCACGTGGGGATTCCCCTGGGTCTCTTCCAACAGGGGGACACTCCAGAGGTGGTTCATTCGCTGCAGAAGCCTGCTGTTTTAACCTATTGGTTTATAAACTGCAGAGCTCGCGGCATTCCTCTGTCCCAGATATGCCTCCGACACACGGTCATAATAAATCCACCAGCACTGTTAACGCCTCGTGTGGACAGCATACACACACCTCTCATCCTCTGGGCGTGTACGCGCCTCATGATGAGAGACGGAGTGAAATGCAGCGTGTGGAAACTCCCTCGCAGCCCTTTTGCCTCACGGGCAGCGGCGGCGATGGCGTGGCTCGTCACCATGACGACCAATACGGCACATCACAGAGAAGCCAGCAGTTCCATGGGATACAAGAAACACTCCTGTTATCCCAGGAACAGTGTCTTGCGCGGTTTTACTCCCGCTATTTGTCTAAATCTCGGAAAAGAACGGGGGAGTCGCCCCGTTGCTGTACAATCAAACACATGGGCGCGGGAAGGGGGGTGCTGAGGGCGCTGCAGCACCCCCTAGCGGCAGGCAGGGGGTGCGCAGCTCCCCTGTCTGAATTATTATTTGACGGTTATTGCTGCTCCCGCTGTGCATAATCTGTGTAATATGTAGCCAATAAATTCCACATTGTTGGTAAAATAATATTTGTATATTAATGCAATAATGCAATAATGTAAACAAAATAAATACTGTCTGCACAACCCACAGTAATAAATTATACTATATTATTATTATTATTATTATTATTATTATTATTATTATTAGTAGATAAATATTTAGATATGTATATATATGTCATATGTACAGATCCATCCTACTTTTCACTTGTCACTTTAACTTTTAGTACCTCATAGCTCGGATGACCAAATGTGTATATATGCTCTCAGTTATCTTACTCTTATTTTCTCTTATCCCCCATTCCATAGTCTTTGGTTATTGTTGTCATTACCATTTTGCTTTATTATTGATCCTATTTTTGATCTTGCCTCTATTTTGACCTGTGTGAATCTTTACTGTCCTGTTTTTTTTTCACGCTTACCCTGTTGCTGCTTCCTACTGCTGAATTTCCCCACGGGGATTAATAAAGGTCCATCTAATCTCTAATCTAATCTAATTTGGTCAAACCAGCCCGCACGTGATATTGCGGTGCGCGAATATCCTATGCATTACGGTAGAATCCTGGAAACACTGCCTCTGTGTTTAGATGAGAATAAAACAAAAACTGTCCAGTATCAAAGACTCATCTGACTCCAGGGTGATAGCAGGACACCCCATCTAGTTACTTAGAAAAAATCAGGACATTCTGATGTAGAGTTTCAAAATAAAAGACCTTTGAAGTCTCATATAAGAGCTATCATCCCTGTTTTTAGATGAGAATAAAACAAAAACTGTCCAGTATCAAAGACTCATCTCACTCCAGGGTGATAGCAGGACACCCCATCTAGTCACTTTGAAGTCTCATATAAGAGCTATCATCCCTGTTTTTAGATGAGACATCAGAATGTCCTGATTTTTTTCTAAGTGACTAGATGAGATGTCCTGCTATGACCCTGAAGTGAAATGAGTCTTTGATACTGGACAGTTTGTTTTATTCTCATCTAAACACAGAGGCAGTGTTTCCAGGATTCTACCGTAATGCATAGGATATTCGCGCACCGCAATATCACGTGCGGGCTGGTTTGACCAAGTTTTCCCGAGTGGAGGCTGGCTTCACCGCAGTTTTACCCCTGCCTATATGCCGTGAGCTGATTATCGAGCCTTCATTGTAACAGTCGCGGGTGTACTGTGTGTTTGCGTGTGGGGAGTGCTTTTGTGCGTGCTCTATAGTGCCCGTAATGGTGTTCACTGGAGTCCAGCACCCCCACTCAAAATACCTTCCCGCGCCTCTGATCAAACATGTGTTGATTTGCACAGACAACAGGCCACGGCTATGGAAACAGCCTACCTCAATCGCCAGGGAGGAAGGTTGGAGGAAGAAGCCACGTCTCATCTCCTCTGTCCTGTGCGCGCGCTGTCTTGCTATGTGGCGCGCACGGCGGCCTGGCGCAGTTCTCAGCGCCTGTTTGTGCACTATAGAGAGCGCTCGATCGGGCAACCTCTGTCTGCACAACGGCTGTCACACTGGCTGTGTGAGGCTGTGTCACAGGCATATGTCTCCTCTTGGGTGGAGTCCCCGGAGAACATCAATGCGCACTCCACCAGAGGAATTTCCTCCTCCACGGCTTTGCACGGAGGAATGTCAGTGGAAGATATTTGCACTGCTGCATCTTGGTCTTCCCCCTGTTCATATATTCATTTTTTATTTGAGGGATGTCTCCCCTTCCTCTCTGACACACCCTGTACTGGGTGTCCTGTCGGAGTGAGTGACATCAGGGAACCAGCTGTGCGCCTCTCTCCTGCCTCTCCGCACGCGGAGAGCGGCCCTTTTCCCCTCTTATAGGAGGGATGTTCCTTTTTTTCCTCTGACACACTTTGTACGGAGAGTCTGGTCAGAGTGAGTGCACGTCAGGGATCCAGCTGTGCGCTCTCCTACTTGTCTGACAGCGGCCGGTATGTATTGTTCCCAGCCTTCACCCCGTCGGGAAGATAGGCATGTTTTGCTATGTTCCAGGGACGGTGATGCGCCATTACGCATGGCACAACAGGCAGGGGGGTGTTATTGAGCAGGTGTGTCTGTGCTTGTAGTGCCGGGCGGACCCAGTGGGGCGCAGACTCCATCATGCTTCGCCCTTAACCCAATAGCGATAGCCTTAGAGGGCGAATCCATATACCATATACGAAATAGAACTGAGGTTACCTACTGTAACCCCAGCTTCTATGAGTAAATGGCGCAGCCCTCTAAGCGCTGGGCCCCACTGGCTCTACGAATAGTTGAAGAAAAGTTATATTGTATGGGAGCAGATTGTCGGGTCTCCTTCCTACTAATACCGGAAGGAGGCCCGAGGGTGGGGCCCACCTAGCGGGTGGGCGTGGACTACAAGTTTTCAGTGCTGCGCGGGAGCGCAGAGGGATAACCCAATAGCGATAGCCTTAGAGGGCTGCGCCATTTACTCATAGAAGCTGGGTTACAGTAGGTAACCTCAGTTCTTCTTGTGTTTTGTTCTTGTTCTTCATTTGTTATTTACGGGCGGCTGGCTTTTATACGCAATACCGCCCCCTGGATTATATATAGTGTAATACTGCCTTGAGTGACAGACTTTTTTCCCACTCGTAAAAAAAGGCGTATTCGCCGTGTGACTGCATGTGCCGAACCGTGACGTCCGAACCGTGACGGTACGGGACGAATACGGATACCGTTACACCCCTAGCTTCACACCAGAGGATGGGAAATGGACATTGAAAACCTTACTTGGTCATCTCCACACGACGCTTGAGGCAATGCAAAGTGTTCTCACCGCATTTAAGGTTTAACTTTCCTTTGGAGTTTCGACAGCTTTATGTGAGAACTCTTTTTCCACACTGAAAAACGTTTTCAGTGAGCACTGAAGAAGCATGTCTCACACTCGGAAAGCAAATTTAATCCAACTTGGTTTCGAGAAGGACCTGGCAAAAAAAATGCAAGAATGAGTGGAAAGACATGTTGCTGAGGAGGTTCCACTCATCTGGGAAACGTCGGCTACAGCTTTACTAGGCCCACCCTGAGTACATCATGTGAGTAGCAAGCAATCATATCACGATGTAGGCTGTTGTTTTCAAGCTTTAATGTGAACAAAATATTGGGTATTTTTCAGTGTGTTCAGTTTGTCAATATATTTGTTTCTTGTTTATTTGTTATTTGTTTAATTCCACTTCGTTACGCCAAGAGACACACCTCTGCTTTAAAGTAGTACGTGCAAACTGATGCTTAACATGTCATTTCCTCCTGATGCTCATTCTCTGAAATAAAAATAAATTTGCATATTATATTTGTATATTTTCTGGCAGTATTCTGTTTTTTGCTGCATAACTAAACCCGTCTGATATTCTATTACATCTTTAAATGTTAACAGCCTTGACTCAATAAATTGTTTGTTCTTAGTACATTATGCAACATTCTCACAGCTTTTTTAATTAAAGGTTTTAAATTACTCATAGGTGTATGAGTATATGAGTCAGCTGCATGCTGGTTCTGCTTGGTTGATGTGTAGCGTCGCTGTCCATCCATGGTGCTGAAGTAGCGTTATTTTTGTGCCTCTATCCTGAGCACGCAATGAAACATTTTGAGCATTGGAAATGTTATTGAGCGCGCAATTTAAAATGTTTGAGCACAGAAAAATATATTTGGCATGCATATCAATTATATTTTGAAGAGAAATTGACTCTCAAGCCCTCAAACTCCTGCTCCAGTCCGTGCACACGCTCTATCTCCCTCGCTCAACCTCTCCACCCTGTGCTCGCTCAAGTTGGCACAGCGTTACAAATGGTTGGTTATTATGTGGCACATTGTATACATGTATAATGACAATAAATGCTTCTAAAGTTGTTGTATTTTGCAAGTTAAGGTAGTCTATATTCAGTTTACATGTCCCAACTAGTTTTCACCCTGTTTAAAAATGACTGGCTGAGTTGCAACAGTCATCAGTGTGTGTTCATGTTTCTCAAGTTCATTGACAATGAAAAACTGTCAGTCCTAATAACCCACATATTCTCCAAATATAATTGTTAAGCTTGTCGCTGACTCTACTCATCCTTTGTTTTATCAAGAAATATATCTTACACTATTCTAAGTGTTGGGATTCCTGTCCAGTGATCTGCAGCCTGACTGCTGTGAGAATGTGCATGCAATATGATTCCCATTCTTGTTATAATCATTGATTTCATGAATTTTTTGTATGACCTTAAGTAACCCACAGTAACACAGTAACACAGTAACCACGTTTCATTTCATTCATAAACATTTTTGGAAAACTATTATTTAGGATAGAAGAACACGTTCTTTTTTTGTTGTTGCAGTTTTCCCAGTTATGGAGTTTAATATATGTAATAGTCTCAATGCATGTATAGCATCTTTAAAATGATTAACACATCCAAGTAGTAATGATAGAATCCTATAATATATATATTATTTGGAAATGGTCCTTTCTTCAAACTGAGCACTATGAGTATTTTAATGCTATATATTTTTTTTTTGTGATCAATTTTTTTAAATGTATATTAACCTGTTAAGCCCTGAGCGTGTTTTTCAGGTTTCAGGCTCTAAAATGGCATTCCCAGAACAAATGACTATCTTCACTTCTAAAAGGGGTAAATTAAGAATCTTTTTTCTCAAAGCAATGATACACCTGTGAGATTGATGTAGAAAAGTCAGAATCAATATAGATGTATTTATTTTAAAGGTCCCATGACATGGCCATTTCTACTGATCATAATTCCATTGTTGAGGTCTACTAGAATAGATTTACATTGTCCCAAACTCACATTGGTTTCTCATACAGCATCTCTGTATAGTATGTGTATTCACACTCTGTCCTAAACGCCTTGTATGAATCACAAAAATAGCTCTCTTCCTTATTGTGTAACGTTAACTATATTATACTAGCTTGAACTCCAAGATGGATATCCTCATTTCACCACCTCCACCCACTACAATCACACGCCCCCAATGTTATATTGAACTAATATGTAACTCCCTCCACCCCAGATAAAAGCACGTTAAGAAGCCCCTTTTCTCTAATTCCACAACGTTGGAAGAAATAACATTAGAACGGATTAATAGGCTGTTCGTGGTTAACGTGTGGTGTCAACTTTATACGGTATCCTAGCCTAATCGGTTATCTGTAAACGTTCCCTAAATATACTGATTTAGGGATAATCCACTAACATCCTTTAATACACATGTAGTTAATTTGATTCAGATGTTCTGATAATATCCGCAATATAAATCTTTAAACATCTTCTTACCTTTAAAAGTCCATCACGAATGGTCTATTATGCTTCAACCAGACTGCTAGCCGCAGATCCTCTCAATAGTTTCCCGGAAGTTAGCGGCAATCAATGTTTATTTATATAGCCCAATACCACAAATATTACATTTGTCTCCGTGGACTTCACAGTATCAGTATGACAATACGACACCCTCTGACCCTCATATCGTACAAGGAAAAACTTCCAGAGAAAACCCACAGTTTAAAGGGAAAAACCTCAGGGAGAGCAACAGAGGAGGGATCACTCTCCCCTCTATAGATTTAACACTAAAAATATCAGCAAAATGTTCATTGGTCCGAAGCCTCAAGGCCAGCAGGTGGCTAGGTCTGGCGGAGTGTAAGTAGTGAGTCTGTCTGGTTCTGTGCATAAGAAATTCTGAACAGCAGCTGAAGAGAGAATTCATTTCTTTTTTGATAAGGTCTTTTTGGAGCACAACAGAATCGCTGTAATGGTGTTGCAAGTTAGCATCGAGAGCAGCATACTTGAGTTCTAATGCTTCCATTAATGCTATTTTTTTGTACTTTTTATTACCTAGGGTTTGATTGTGGGACTTTCCCCTGTGAAAGAATAATGTGAAATTCAGCTGCAAATAATGACATTAGAAAAGCTGTAAACATCAAATGTTGGCATTTATTAGGATGACAATCCTTTAGAATACTAATACAACAGCCAGATATTGATTTGGAATTGTGTGCATTGGATTTATCAAAGGTAGAAAGACCAATAGAAAAAGACAGTGCTTCTGTTGACAGCAGTTGATCGCCAGAGGGCGTGAAAGTCATAAGCACAGTTAGTGGAAAATGTTCAGAAATGGTGTTTGCAGGAAGTGTTGGCAAGTTGCTAGGAAATTAAAACGTAAACAGTATCTCCAGTCATCTTGGTTTGGCATTTCCTATCTTTGAGTCTGTTCACACAAGATATGGTTGTAGTTTTATGGAACAGCTGAAAAGCATTGCAACTTCCCCGCTGGGAAGGAAGACGTGGAGCTTTCTAGAAGCACTTGCGGTGGACAATGGCGGGGCCAGACTCGTCGTACTCCTGCTTGCTGATCCACATCTGCTGGAAGGTGGAGAGGGATGCCAGGATGGAGCCGCCGATCCAGACAGAGTACTTCCTCTCTGGGGGAGCGATGATCTGAAGGGGGGATAAAACAGGTATGTGGTAAAGAAAATACAGACGGGATGGATTGTTTAAGCTCAAATTTGAACGCAACATTACAAAACTGAAATTATATTAAAAAAATACATTGTTCATAGATTTATTTTAAATGTTTACCTTGATTTTCATTGTGGGTGGGGCCAGGGAGACGATCTCTTTCTGCATGCGGTCAGCGATGCCGGGGTACATGGTGGTGCCACCGGACAGCACGGTGTTGGCGTACAGGTCCTTACGGATGTCCACGTCGCACTTCATGATGCTGTTGTAGGTTGTCTCATGGATTCCAGCAGATTCCATTCCTTAACACACAGAGTTCATTTTGTGTTAGTCAACTTCAAAACAACTAACACGGCCATGATGGTACCTTGATAAATTCACTTACTGGAAAAAGAAAAAATGCTAAGAAACTGTACAAGATCTTTGAAAGCTAAAAGAATTAAAGCAATATCATCTGGATTTACAAGGATGATCATTTTCTCTAGTGAAACAGTCTGTTTATGATTGTAACCCACCGAGGAAGTTAGGCTGGAGGAGTGCCTCGGGGCATCGGAACCTCTCATTGCCGATAGTAATGACCTGTCCGTCAGGAAGCTCGTAGCTCTTCTCCAGGGAGGAAGAGGAAGATGCAGTCTGCATCTCCTGCTCAAAGTCCAGAGCCACGTAGCACAACTTCTCCTTAATGTCACGGACAATCTCACGCTCAGCTGGAGTTCAAGGGAAAAGGAATTTGTTATAAAACTAATAAACAATTGACAAATATTCAGAGTGAAGAGCCTTTTGGAGGATGTACTGTCAAATTTGTACCGGTGGTGGTGAAGCTGTAGCCTCTCTCAGTGAGGATCTTCATCAGATAGTCAGTCAGATCTCTGCCAGCCAGATCCAGACGGAGGATGGCGTGAGGCAGAGCGTAGCCCTCGTAGATGGGCACAGTGTGGCTGACACCGTCACCAGAGTCCATCACAATACCTGCAAGACAAGAAAAAAATGTAAGGAAAAAACACTACTGATGTCAATTTGAAGCGCAACACTGAAATTTGTTTGGCTGCAGTACTTTTAATGGCCGATAGATGTTGCGGTCATACACGTTTCAAGTTCTCACCTGTGGTACGACCGGAGGCGTACAGAGACAGGACGGCCTGGATGGCCACATACATGGCAGGGCAGTTGAAAGTCTCAAACATGATCTGTACCAAAGAGAAAGAACAGGTGTCAGAGTGGAAGCCTCTAAACAGTTTACCCAAAGGGCAGTATAATCTAAGAAACCTTTCAGAGATTAAACCAGATTGTGACCAAAGCGTGCACACACCTGTGTCATCTTCTCCCTGTTGGCCTTGGGGTTGAGAGGAGCCTCGGTCAGCAGGACCGGGTGCTCCTCAGGTGCAACACGGAGCTCGTTGTAGAAAGTGTGATGCCAGATCTGAAGGACAGGAGAGCGGATTAGTTCATTACAGTCAAAATAATTGATCCGTTTACTGAAGAAATTCCATTTAATATTACAATATCTTTCTACTTCACCAACAGTGACATCAAATCATAAGCAATACAAGCTCTTTTGGTCCTACATAATACTTGTGAAAGTCATGCAAAAGGATTGTCTGGTAGGCCTTTCCAGTGTTTCAATAGTGTAGGTCTGATGCGGCTAAACATCCAGACTGATAAGTTGAACTGTATACATTTCTGCATGATGTTCAGCAGATGAGATCTTTGACCTGCAAAGATTCAGTCATGCTGGTCAATTAAACCATTTCAAGATTTCCAGGAAATGTTTGATCATTTGAGGTTTAAAGTTCAGATGTTTGACGTGCATGTCACCTATTCTAGTTTTGACAGTGCAGGAGCGTTTCCCACGACTACAGTAACAGAACCGTCTGGACCTCCCGTCACTCAACTGTGCAGGTGACACATTTTGATCTTGGTCTGAGGGCCATGTGAGTGAACTCAGGCAAACATGATGGAAATGTCATCACCTTCTCCATGTCATCCCAGTTGGTGACGATGCCGTGCTCGATGGGGTATTTTAGGGTCAGGATGCCCCTCTTGCTCTGGGCCTCGTCTCCCACATAGCTGTCCTTCTGTCCCATTCCTACCATCACACCCTGCACACACACAAACATTTACAGTCTGAAGTTACTCTGCATTCAACTGCTGCTGGGATTTTAAGTCATGAGAAGCAGGGTCACAGTCATGCTGATGTTGGTACCTGATGTCTGGGGCGACCGACAATGGAGGGGAAGACGGCGCGGGGGGCATCGTCTCCGGCAAAACCAGCCTTGCACATACCAGAGCCATTATCAACAACGAGGGCTGCAACATCGTCCTCCATTTCTGAAAAAACAAATAAGATATGACTTATTTTAGTCCCGTAAGTTTGTTTTATTTGTTATTTTTGTGTATTTAGTAAGTATGGTCAAACCACCTACAAAAACTTAAAATATAAGACTTGAGGACTTTTACAAAACTAAGAAAGTCTTAAGTTATGGAAGAAGAGTAAGGAATGCCCCTCTCGTGATGCAACACCTAGCATGATCAGTGTTGAGTTTGCACAAACTCTTAAGCACTTGTTAATCTCTCTATGAGAATAAACAGAAACCAGTTACTTTCAGCACATTTTACTGGAATTACATTGTCAGGCGTGGCACTTCAAGTTCTCAAACTCAACCCATGTGACTTGTTAGTCCCATCCCTTAAGGGCATTTCAAACAAGTTCAGGCAGGATATAGACCTGCCTTCGTTTGTCTGAATTCCAGAGTCATTATGCAACATGCGTTTAATGTCTTTATAACTTTACTAATGAATTACCCAATATGTGAAGAGTAAAAAACACAAAGCCTCCAAGCTATTATGGTGAAACAAATTAAATCAAGTTTCAGGATCATTCTGGAGGGTCTGAAACAGGAAGTGAGAGCTGTAGAAGGGAGCAGCCCTTTCCTCAGCAGTATCACACTCATTTACTGAAACAGTTACACATCTCAAACTCCCAGAATTTGATATGTCCTTCCCTTATCTAATGGAAATAAAGTGACTTCACCAGTTATTTCAGTCTTTTATTAACATTACTGATGTATTCATCCAAAATGTTAAGTTTTGTAGCCTTTGCACAAAGTGTCCGTTTTAACTGCAGATTAGAAATATATAGAATTGTCCCTTTAAGAACTGAGCCATTTGCCTGATAGAGACATACTTGAATTATACTGACACGGAAGTAGTTTATCAGAAAGTTCAATATTTGGGTAACAAAAAAACTCTTTACAGTATAGTTCACGTATTATGAATCTGCTATTTACACTGTCTCGGAATGACTTCAATTGATATTTCAAACGCATTTCAAGGGTGTTTAAAAGTTTCATCGGTTAAACATGCTGTCATCTCCTGCCTGCTACACACCTGAAGTGAGTCAGTGTTGATGAGTCTGATCAATAAGTCTGTTTCCTTCATTAAAACTCAGCGCGAGCACTTTAGTTTTGACTCAATTATCTTTAAACTTGTCAGAAAAAGCAGCGCTGGTTCTTACCTGTGCAGGTGAGTCTCTGGTGTGTCTGTCGGAGAAGTTAAGAGGGTGTTTCTCTGCAATGGTGAGCTCGGTGAATGTAACATCGAGAGCCAAACCGCACAGGTTTTATTCACGCTCGTGCGGCTTGTCGCGTTGTCCATAAAAGGAGAGGTTATCCCAGCGGGCACTCTCATTGGTCCAGGTGAGCAGGATGCCTCAGTTTCTCTCAGCTCGCGTTTTGATTGGCTGCAGCAGGCATCTGTCAGGAGGTGGATGCAAACCATACAAACTAGTTTCCAAAAAAACCGGAAGAGTGAGTAAAGATGTAAGAAGTGTAATAGCAACGTGGATGTGAAAACGACCCCTCAGAAACCAATCACCTCTCAAATAAATGATTACTCCTTCATATTGTGCATATGTTCTGCTGTTGGAGGAGACAACTTGCAAAAGTGGTTTAATTAAAAACTAAGACATTTTAAAGAGGGCTCTTTATTTACGTTTGTTTATTTTGCATTTCCTTTTTGGCAGAATATCGGTGCTGCACAAAGGTCTTCTGCTTTGCTTCGCTGAATAAATCAAACTGGCCTGGAAAATACAAAGATTGTTGGGATAACAATGTATGACAGGTTTGGGACAATATCAAAAACACAATTGGTCAAGATAATTGCAATTCATGCTATTATCCTCAAAATCGTTTCGAACTCAAGCTAGAAAATATAGAAAACATGTTATATTTATTGAAATAGATCCCAACATTATTTAAAATCCGATGCTCTGACAAAAAATTCATATAAATCTTCTTGTTTACCTCGGTCCATGCACTCACTGGATAGATTTGAGTAAGAACAATATATTAGTGATTTATGTTCAGAATGCTATACTCATAATACTAAATTAGGGTGACTATAGCTTTTGATTTAGCTTAAAAAACGTGCTTAATTGCGCAATTTTTTAAATGGCATTACAATATACAACCACTTTATCTGAAATTAAAATAAGAAACTAATATTATATTCCATTGTTTAGATAGGACCAATATTTTGCAAATGTGTGCATAATTTTTTGTGAAAAAACAACATTCATAAATAAGGTCCCCTTGCATAAAAGAGGATACATATGTTCAAAGTAAAATTATAACAATGAATGAGTCTGTTTTCTTGCACTAAAACTCCTTTACTCCTGTGCACCAAGATAGCAAGCTAAACACTCTGTTTTGATTCAAGATAATTCATTATTACGGAAATGAATCTTGATCAACTTATTGTGACGGTTCTTTATCCCCATCCACGATACAATCTCATATCTACCTATCCCTTTTACAGTGGCACTTTTACCAAGGGGGGGGGGTTTGAGGGGTTTGTGGTCAGTTTTGTAATGTAGCTTCATTCAACAATGAAGAGAAACCCTTAAGACTAAATATTAAAACCCAAGTAACTTTCATGTGTTGGTAGCAGAAAGCTAAGAGGAGATCAGCACTCTTCTTTATTTCATTTTTGGTTAATGTGTTTTTTTCCTTGCATTTCAGGTTTATCTTTTGATACAAGTTAAAGGTTAGATCACTCTGTGTGACTCCCAAGTCACTGCTGTGGAGTCTTTCCGCTTCCTGGGCAGCATCATAGCCCAGGACCTCAAATGGGAGCAGAACATCTGCTCCCTCACCAAAAAAGCCCAGCAGAGGATGTTCCAGGACCCTGAGGCGGGCCGGGGAGATAATGGCCGACCCCTCCCACCCTGGACACAAACTGTTCACCCACCTCCCCTCTGGCAGGAGGCTGCGCTCCATCAGGACCAATACCTCTCTCCACCGATACCGGCCTCATCAACATGGCCCGGCCCCCGCACTGACACTTCACCTCAGCCATATCATAAACTCTATGCATTACATTAGTGCACACAATGTTTCATTTCATTGTTGTTCAACATCAAGGCCCGACAAGCCCTTGATTTAGCTTCTGCACTGGATTTCACAACAAACAAAACCAAACGCTGAAAAGGTGTGAGAGTTGCAAAAACGAAATGTTTTTATCTGTTGATTAATAACCTAAAATAATCTTGTTTGCAACTATATTAACTGTCTGTCAATGTAAAGCAGGTGTGTCAAACTCAAATACACAGTGAGCCAACATTAAAAAATGGGTACTAGTCGAGGGCCGGACTGGGTCAATGTTTATTGCAAAACTTATTGAAATGAAGTTATTGCACATAGTAAACCTGGAACCAACAAAGCTTAAATTATTGCCTATAAAAACAACATGAAACATTAAATAATCAGTTGCATTCATTTCTTATGGCTCTATCTGCAGCTTCTCCGGAGTCATTTCTTATGATTACATTTTCCCACAGGCCAACAACAGCTTCAGAAAAACAATTCCCCTTAAAGAAAGAAAACAAACATGCCCTGTTGACGTAAGAAAAAAGGTGCAGAAGGAAGCATCCATGTAAAGTCAGTGTGCTGCTCTGTGATGCTAGCTCAGATACTTGGCGTCTCATCTTGGGTGCAAGGTCATCAATGTTTGGGCTCAGGCTCTGAGCGGAGGAGACCCTCAGGATGGAGTGAAGGTGTGCGTGCAATATACCGGCGGGCCAGATCTAATAGTAATTAGAAATGATCCTGTGGGCCGAAATTAAATCCACCAAGGGCCTGATTTGGCCCCCTGGCCTTGAGTTTGGCACATGTGATGTAAAGTGTATGCTTTAAATGGAGCACTGAACAAATGCCACAATGCAACAAAATAAGTACATTTTAAAAGCAACTTAAAAGTTCCACATAGCAATGCTTTGATACATGTGTAGATTACAGTCATGTGTGAAACCCCAGCTTATTTCAGTGTCTATGTTCAACCAGTCATGTAAATCAGAGTCTTGTTTGTCAGGTTCTTCTTTCTGCTACTGACGTAGTGATTTGAAAACAAAAGTTTGAGAGCAGGAACTCGGGTGGACTTGGTTTTGTTTAATTATCAAGCTGCAAGTAAATCCTGCAAATCAGGACCAACGACGTGAGTTCAACTCATTACAATATGTATGCTCTATGTTCTCTCTCTCTTATAAAGGTGTGTGAAGATTATGGTCCCACACTGGTAAATAAATAAAAATGAAACACATGAGAGGTATATTGAATTTGTAGTGTTTGAACCTTTGATGATGAACTTTCTTTTGACGCCAAAACTGATTTGATCTAATAATTAAACTTGAGATCTTTGCTGCGGCCCATTTGATCTGTTTTATAACATCAATCATGCCAAAAAAGCTATTACATTTTTAATCAAGTTAAAAATGTGCCGTGTAGTTTTTTTCAGTTTGTTACTGTCTCATCTTTTTTAAGGTCTTCTCCTTTTTCTCTTCTTATCTACTGCTATTTATTTGCTAACCCTTCCTCTTTTTGGGTCAAGCAAATACCGCCAACTATGACATAATATAAATGTCTGTTGTTTAGTTAAAGGATGGCCATTCCAAAGGCATGTTTAACAGCCAAAGCAGAAATGAAGAAATACGTTTGGCCCTAACTGTTGTTGGAAACACGCATTGGGAGGTAAAGCCTGTCGTGTAGCTGCTGATCACAGTTCAGAAAACCAGCTGGTCACGAGATTGTGTCCCTGAACTTTAATGTGTCTGTCCTTGTGTGCACACAAACTGTCTGCCACAAAATAGTGGCCAATATGAAATATTAAGTATATTAAAACTGAAAAATTCAAAGTTTAAAACGTGTACATTTGAATGTTTCATGTATCTGCATCTACAGCTGACTGCAGTGGCCTCAAGTGAACATTACAAGCACGGTTTTACTGTACAGTATTGAATTGACTCTATTTACATGCATATAGACTCCTGCATTTACTTGTTCACTTACAACATTTTCTGTAACATTTAGCTTATTTAAAAAAATGTGTTGACATGTATAGTTTGCTTCATCTGCATTACTTGCACATTGGTCTTAAAAGGTAATCTAGCACTTTTTTTTATTCTACGCTGTTTCTTCTTGCAGTATTTTATTGTTTTCTTAAATAAATAGTAAAGGAGCTCGAGACTTAAGATTTTCATTGCCATATCTACTCTGGAGCTACTGTGCATATGACAATAACGCCTTTGAATCTGGAAAGCAGTGCTCCAGTTATTGTGTCCACACCCTGAACCTGCACAGACATGTCAGCATATTTCACTTCTCTCTTTCACTGCAGTATTTGTATTGTACTGCAATATAAAGTCATGCTTCTGATCCTCAGAATCTGTTCCCATTTTAAACTTCTAACTTGACCAAACATAGTTAGGATTTCAGGGTGTAACCTGAGTCTGCTTTCAGGATATGGTGTGTGGGGGGGGGGGGGGGGGGTTGTCCTCACCAGGTTGGACCACGCCTCCTGCGTTTTAAACTGAAGCTTATACTCATGTTGTCCTTGTAAGGTCTTAACTTCAGCTGGAAGTCAACCAAAAGGCACTCCTCCAACAAAATGGGCGGGGGGGGGAACTTTTATGGTTTTACCTGGAGGTTGCAGGTACCGTATACTTTTGCAAATTGACAGTGTCTGTTGGGTGTTCTATGTTTAAAATCTGAAGTTTACAATACCTTTAAACTCCATTAAAGTATATAAGATTAAAAAAATTGCACATAAGTGATCTAAACTCTGACATATATGTTGACTTTTGCGGTTCTGCTCTGACAAGACATAAAATAGGTGTTCTTGTAAATGAGTTTCTGACAGTCTGCTTTCCTTATATGGACTGAAGAGAAGTTCATCACTCTGGAGGCAACCAATAATATGCTAAATATACAATACTGCCTCCAATCAGAGGCAGAGTATGACGGTCATGCCTTCTCCATCCTCGGATCATAACCAGCATGCCCTGGAGTCAGGCAGAGGATTGTCCACATTCTCCGGCTGGTTCAGGCCTGTTTGAGGAGCCGGGGGAATGTGAGTCTGTCAAACCACACACTGTCTGTGAAACTTGTGAACATGCAACAACACAACAAAGACCAAAGAAGGTGTGAACACAGGAGACACTTCCTGCCTGCATGGGAATCATCTGTTTGTTCAAAAAGAGCTTTTTATAAATAAATCAATGAAACCTGAAATGTATGGGCTCAGAACAGTCTCATAATACACACATGCACACAGAAGGATTCACACTTGTATTTCATGATCCGCAAAAGGATGCACACTTCCGGATCCACACTTGTGTTTTTCAATGCACACACAAATGTGTTCCGTTTCATATACATGTAAATAAAATCCAAATACAGAAAAAAGTTTTACATATGTATTTTTGATCCACACATATTAGTTTTCCGTTTAAAACCTCTGAACCTGCAAACACAAACCGCTTTCTGTGCACGGATCGCTGTGCATTCGTGTGTGGGTTTTTTGAGACTCCCCTGACCGTCACCCGATTCGTACTTAGGCGCATTCACACTGCGGTACTTTTCCCACAAAGGTTCATGCGAACTTAGTTCATGAGAACTCTTTTATCGCGTTCACACCAAAAAGAGCCGGTATTAAAATTAGTTCATGTGAACCTTTTTAACCCCTCGAAAGTCCCTGCTAGAGAGCAGGGACTTTCGAGCGGCTCTTTTGTGAGAAAAGAGCTATATTTCTGATTGGCTGGGCGGATTGCAAACCACGCCCCGTAAAACTTCCAAAAAGTTTTGTGAAGCCGCCATTTTATTATCCTCGCATTAGCATTAAACGCAGAGAGACTAACGTATGGCAACACAAAATAAAACATGGGAGCGGTGGAGATGAGGAGGTGTCGGCGTTCTGGCGATTTACTCGGAAGGCTTCAGTAGAAGCTGCTGGGAGTCCCAGCAGCTTCTACTGAAGCAAGTCCCCAACTCCGGGGACTTCCGGCCGGGGACCGTGGGCGGCAGTATACGCCGCGACGTTGTTTGTAGCCTGCCAGTAAACCCAAAGCGGAAGAAGAAGAAGTGACGTCAGCGGCTTCATTTGCCTAATCCACCCCCAGGGACTTTTTCCGGTGTGAACGCGATCTGTACTTAGTTCATGCGAACTAAAGAGTTCGCATGAACTAAGTTTGCATGAACCTTTGTGGGAAAAGTACTGCGGTGTGAATGCGCCTATTGTAATTTCTCTCATCTATAGCGAATCAGATGTCTCCTCCAGTCTAAACTAATCACATGAGCGCGCCCCCACGAGGGTAGGATTTCTTGCGTTCGTGACGTAGGGCTTCATTTACGCTTTTTGCGCAGTCCGGACTCCGGAGCTGACGTTCTTAATATACATCCATGGAGCTGACAGGTCAACTTCAACATGGCGTCTAGCACAAGTGTAAGTGATACGTGTTTGTAGATGTATGTGCATTAATAAACAAGGCAAGTCAGGCTGTGTCTCAACGCTGTGTATTCACATTCAGCAGGCAATCATACAACTGAGTTATATTCACGTGAGGCAGATATATATATATATAACACAGGCACAATACGTCCACAGGGTGGAGCTGCAACCTAGCCTAAACCACCCTGTAACATCTCCCTTCCTTTTGTTAAGTAACACCACAGGATCAATACTGCCATTAAACTGTTGACCTTCAATCAGAACATTAATCAAATGATTTCAACAACAAATAGTGCACATAGCAGAGAAACTTCAATAATAGCCGGATCCGAACACATCAGCAATAAACTCAGAACAATCAATCACATTTGTTTTACAATCTCTCCACTTCCTTTTTTTTTTTTTTCAATCTTTATCGTCCATGTGTGTTTGAGTGCGCACAGTCCAAGTGTGTGTGTGTGACCTAGAGGTCAAGTCTGTCAGGAGGTCTAATCAGCCGTCCGCTCCGGGAGAAGGCCCGGCGCTGTAACTCAAGGCATGGTGTATCCCCAGTCTGCGGGAAGACCGCGACGACCCCGGGGGTGATGGCCTTGGAGACTCCTCTGGGACGCCAACGACCTCTCTGGTGCTCCCCCCACTCGCAGGCTGCTCCGGGGGGCCGATTCTGGGAGAACTGACGGCTGGAGAAGGGTCGCCTCTGCTGGTCGAAGATCAACCCTGTTGCGCCGATACGTGGTCCCCTCCACACTGACCAGATAGGACCGGAGTCCCAACTGCTGAAGGCACACACCTCTCCTCCATCGGCCCGTCCTGTCTCCTGGGAGTCGCTTCATCCGTATGGGCTGGCCGACGTTCAGCTCCGGCAGATCCTTGGCAGATCTGTCATATGTCAGCTTTGCTGCTTGATGTTTCATTTTCAGCTTGTCAGGAACACCCATTACGACCTGAGGCACCAGTAGCTGGTCGGCCACAGGGAGAAGGGTTCTCAGTCTCCGCGACATAAGCCGCTGTGCTGGGCTGCAATGCATACCCTCAGTGGGCGTATTTCTCCAATGCAATATGGCCCTCCAGGGGTCCTCTTTGGCACGATCTGCCCTTCTGCACAGACTCTTTACAATTTTCCCTGCTGACTCCGCTTTGCCGTTAGCCTTTGGGTGCCTCTGTGAGGACATGACATGCTCAAAACCCCACTCTCTCGCAAACACCCGGAACTCTCCACCGGCAAACTGGCCTCCACCATCAGAAATGGCCCTGTCTGGGACACCGTAGTGTGCAAACTGTGCCTTGCATCTACGGATCGTGGTGTCCGCTGATATGTCAGGGAGCAGGTCGATCTCCCAAAATTCAGAATAATGGTCCAAGAAAGCAAGAAGTTCTGTGCTGCGTAGCTGGACAGATCCATGTTTACTAGCTGCCAGGGACGTGTGGTGAGCGGGTGTGACATCATAGTCTCTTTCTGTTGTTCGTGTGCATACTCATTGCACACAGAGCACTTTTGCACATAATTCTTGACTTCCCCTTGCATACCATAATTCTTGACTTCCCCTTGCATACCGGGCCAGTAAAGTGTATCACGGGCCTGCCTGTAGCACGCCTCGCCCCCCACGTGGTTGTAGTGGACTCAGCATTTCCGGGCGCATAGCTTTTGGAATGATGACGCGCTGACTCCTGAAGAGCACGCCATCCTGTGCACTTATCTCATCTCTGATGGCCCAGTAGTCCCTGATGGTCACCCTGCTCCTGCTGCATGCTGCAGACCATTTCACGTTGGTACAGTGTGTCTGTTCTCTGTGGCGGGGTGGTGGCTCTGCTGAGCGTATCACTTATGTACATCTCAGGGCCTGTAGTTCTGAAGTGTGACGAGCATGCTCTGAAGGCGCTTTGGCGCACTGAGGAGGGGCTTGGTGAAGATGGACACCAGCGGGCGGTGGTCGGTCTCTGCAGTCACATCACCCCACAGAGCCTTACTCTGTTTGGGTCAATGCCCGGGAGGCGAATGCGACAGGCTGTCCCCCTTGAAGCAAGCAGCAGCCCAGACCTGCCTGACCTCCTTCACTCGGAACTGCAGCTTTTTCAGGCCCAGTCTCAGCTTTACTTCCCTGCATCTGTCCATCAGAGCGATGAGGTTTGTGTCATGGTCGCGATTGGCCTCATCCTCTGTGTCCCCACAGCCGACTATAAGGATGTCATCGGCTATGGGCTCAATCCCTGTCAAGCCGGCCAGCAGCTCATGCTGCTTCCTTTGATACAGCTCCGGGGCAATTGACAAAGGGAGTGGAATTGAACATTAAGAGCTGACGTTAAATAGGATTAACCAGTTTTGGTAAACAAACGGTCGAACGTTGAGCACTGTTGGTCATATTTTATCTATCTTTTCTATTCTTTTCTCCCCAGGAATCAGTAAAGCGTGAAATCCTTCAGAGACTTCAAGATCGACTGACATACATCTTGGATAGGACACCTGTTGATCTCGAAGGGCTACAGTTTGCGTGCCGTCAGGCTTTTGTTATATTGAGTGCGCTGGGTGACATTGTTGATTTAGGGAATAATATACAGTCTGCACTTGCAGACCTGAATAGCCTTATCCAGCAAGAGAGAGATAATCAACAGATATTTGTGACCCTTGAGTTGCAAAAATGTTGTGGACGTGGGCGTCCACGATTGAATGTGTCAGTAGAGGCTCTGACACATCTGGTTGAACTGGGACTGCCATCGAGTTGCATCGCCAGACTCCTGGGTGTGTCTAGAGCAACGCTGTCACGGTTGTCATGTCAGGTCACGGGTCTATGTCTAGGTTTGGGTGTTTTCACTGCTCTGTCATGTTTTCCTCCTGGGTTATTGTCTGGTCCTTTTCCCTGTGTTTTTCCTCCTGTCGTTAGTTTCCTCACCTGTGTCTCGTTAGCTGATTGTGTTCACCTGTGGCCCTTGTGTTTCTCCTCCCCTGCCCGGCTGTGTCTTGTCTTGTAATTATCCCTCCCTGTATTTAGTCTTGTCTCGTGCTGTGTTCAGTGTTGGTGCTTCTTTTGTTTGTGACCTGGTTCACCGTAGAGTGTTTTGTTTGTTAAAGTTTATGTATTAGATAAGAGACCTTGAAATAAAGGTATTATCAAGTGTTATCTGCGTTTGGGTCCTACCTGCTTCACTCTGCGCTATCAGAAAGCACCAACCAGAAATGGGCCCAGCAGATCCGTTCGAGTGGGAATTATTGAATTTTTCCTTTTTTTTGGCTAACTGCTCGGATCGATGGAAGAGAGCACCCGGATTTCAGCAGCGAGAGGCTGTGTTGTCGGAGGCGCGCCAAATGGCTAGAGAGAAACCAGGTTTGGTGAAGTTCTTACCTGGCTGGATTTCAAAGATCCTCACGGTGCGTGATTCCCGGCCTGCTAGCCCCAGGCATGCTAGCTCCCTGCCTCCCGATTCCCAACCTGGCACCATACGCCTTGGTGGGTTCCGTCTGGAGTCAGCCCCGACTTCTTCCCCATTTCCTGCTCCTGTCCAGGATCCGTTCACGGGTACTCGTCTGGCTTATGGAGGTCCACGTAGTATTCAGGCGGCTGCTAAAAGGAGTCGCAAGGCCAAGCTAGCAGCCCGAGCCCCAAGAGCCATGGCTCCAGCCCCAGTTCCGGCCCCAGCAGCCATGGTTCTGGCTCCAGTACCGGCTCCAGTACCCCTGGTCCCGACTCCAGTTTCGGCTCCAGGACTGGCTTACCGGCCAACGCCAGCTCCCCGTGTCCTGTCGGCATACCGGCCGACGCCAGCTCCCCGTGTCCTGTCGGCATACCGGCCGACGCCAGCTCCCCGTGTCCTGTCGGCGTACCGGCCGACCCCAGCACCTCGTCTCTTGTTGGCTCCCCAGCCAACACCAGCTCCCCGTGTCCTGTCGGCATACCGGCCGACGCCAGTTCCCCGTGTCTTGTTGGCTCCTCAGCCAACACCAGCTCCCCGTGTCCTGTCGGCGTACCGGCCGACTCCAGCACCTCGTCTCTTGTTGGCTCCCCAGCCTACACCAGCTCCTCGTGTCCTGTCGGCGTACCGGCCGACTCCAGCACCCCGTGTTCTGTTGGCGAACCAACTCTCTCAGTTTTCCCCTCCAGACACTTCTCAAGTCCCCTCTCAGGTCCCCTCTCCAGTTTCCTCTCGAGTTCCCTCTCAAGCCCTCTCTCGAGTCCCTTCTCAAGTCCCCTCCCGAGTCACCTCTCGAGTTCCCTCTCAGGTCCCCTCTCAGGTCCCCTGTCGAGTCTTTTCTCGTGTCCCCTCTCAAGTCAACTCTCCAGTGTCCTCTCGAGTCACCTCTCAAGTTTCCCCTCAGGTCTCCTCTCGAGTTCCCTCTCAAGTCCCCTCTCAGGTCCCCTCTCGAGTTACCTCTCGAGTCACCTCTCGAGTTCCTTCTCGAGTCCCCTCTCAGGTCTCCTCTCGAGTTACCTCTCGAGTCTCCTCTCGAGTTCCCTCTCAAGTCCCTTCTCAGGTCCCCTCTCGAGTTATCTCTCGAGTCAACTCTCCAGTGTCCTCTCGAGTCACCTCCCAAGTCAACTCTCCAGTGTCCTATCGAGTCACCTCTCAAGTTTCCCCTCAGGTCTCCTCTCGAGTTCCCTCTCAAGTCCCCTCTCAGGTCCCCTCTCGAGTTACCTCTCGAGTCACCTCTCGAGTTCCTTCTCAAGTCAACTCTCCAGTGTCCTCTCGAGTCACCTCTCAAGTCAACTCTCCAGTGTCCTCTCGAGTCACCTCTCAAGTCAACTCTCCAGTGTCCTCTCGAGTCACCTCCCAAGTCAACTCTCCAGTGTCCTCTCGAGTCACTTCTCAAGTTTCCCCTCAGGTCTCCTCTCGAGTTCCCTCTCAAGTCCCCTCTCAAGTCCCCTCTCAGGTCCCCTCTCAAGTTACCTCTCGAGTCACCTCTCGAGTTCCTTCTCGAGTCCACTCTCCAGTTTCCTCTCAAGTTCCCTCTCAAGCCCTCTCTCGAGTCCCCACTCAAGCCCCTACTCCTGTCCAGTTGGAGGTCCCACAGACTAGCCCTCTGCCGGGGGTCCTGCCAACCCCATGTCCTGTCCAGTTGGAGGTCCCGCAGACTAGCCCTCTGTCGGGGGTCCTGCCAACCCCATGTCTTGTCCAGTTGGAGGTCCCGCAGACTAGCCCTCTGCCGGGGGTCCTGCCAACCCCATGTCCTGTCCAGTTGGAGGTCCCGCAGACTAGCCCTCTGTCGGGGGTCCTGCCAACCCCATGTCTTGTCCAGTTGGAGGTCCCGCAGACTAGCCCTTTGCCGGGGGTCCTGCCAACCCCATGTCTTGTCCAGTTGGAGGTCCCGCCGACTACGCTCCTGCCGGGGGTCCTGCCAACCCTATGTCCTGTGCCGTTGGAGGTCCCGCCGTCTACTCTCCTGCCGGGGGTCCTGCCAATCCTATGTCCTGGGCTGTTGGAGGCCCCGCCGACTACTCTCCTGCCAGGGGTCCTGCCAACCCTGTGTCCTGTCCCGTTGGAGGCCCCGCCGACTACTCTCCTGCCGGGGGTCCTGCCAACCCTTTGTCCTGTCTCGTTGGAGGTCCCGTCGTCCACCCTCCTGCTGGGGGTCCTGCCAACTCCTGGTCCTCTTCCATGGGGGATCCTGCCGAAGCCTGTCCCGCCGGCTCCGGTTCCTGTCCGGCCGACACCGGGTCCTGCCCGGCCTCCGGAGCTGTCTGGTCTTCGCCCTCATGCTCGGCCCCCTGAGTTCGCCCGCTGTGGCCTTCGCCCCACCATGGACTCTGCCTTGCCCCCGGGCCGTCCGCCCGAGTTCCCCACCTTAGACTCTGCCTTGCCCCCGGGCCGTCCGCCCGAGACCCCCACCTTGGACTCTGCCTTGCCCCCGGGTCGTCCGCCCGAGTTCCCCACCATGGACTCTGCCTTGCCCCCGGGCCGCCCGCCCGAGACCCCCACCTTGGACTCTGCCTTGCCCCCGGGCCGTCCGCCCGAGTTCCCCACCTTGGACTCTGCCTTGCCCCCGGGCCGTCCGCCCGAGTTCCCCACCTTAGACTCTGCCTTGCCCCCGGGCCGTCCGCCCGAGACCCCCACCTTGGACTCTGCCTTGCCCCCGGGCCGTCCGCCCGAGTTCCCCACCTTAGACTCTGCCTTGCCCCCGGGCCGTCCGCCCGAGATCCCTTCCTGGTCCCCTACTGGGCTCCTGGGCGGTCAGCTTAGTCCCGTCCTCCGGACCCCCTCCACCCACCCTGCTGGACTTTATTGGATTTTTGTTTTGGGGTTTAGGGACGTCTTGAATCCGTCCCTTGAGGGGGGGGGTTATGTCACGGTTGTCATGTCAGGTCACGGGTCTATGTCTAGGTTTGGGTGTTTTCACTGCTCTGTCATGTTTTCCTCCTGGGTTATTGTCTGGTCCTTTTCCCTGTGTTTTTCCTCCTGTCGTTAGTTTCCTCACCTGTGTCTCATTAGCTGATTGTGTTCACCTGTGGCCCTTGTGTTTCTCCTCCCCTGCCCGGCTGTGTCTTGTCTTGTAATTATCCCTCCCTGTATTTAGTCTTGTCTCGTGCTGTGTTCAGTGTTGGTGCTTCTTTTGTTTGTGACCTGGTTCACCGTAGAGTGTTTTGTTTGTTAAAGTTTATGTATTAGATAAGAGACCTTGAAATAAAGGTATTATCAAGTGTTATCTGCGTTTGGGTCCTACCTGCTTCACTCTGCGCTATCAAACGCTATTTAGGCAGATGACCGAAAATGTCTAAATCTGCTTCATATAGTGGCTGCGCTGATGACAAATTGGATTCATTGATCACCACTATAAAAAGTGCAATGCCAGATGCTGGCTACAGTGTAGTCCGAGGTGCTCTACTTGCGAAGGGACACAGAGTGCAATGGGAACGGGTGTATGCATCCATGTATCGTGTGGACAGTGTTGGTGTGCTCGCCAGGATGACCCGGATGGGATGAGTGGTGAGGAGAACATACACAGTTCCTTACCCTAAGTACATGGTGCACATTGACACCAACCACAAGCTCATCAGGTTTGTCTGCATGCTGTCTGTATGTAATCTGTTCATTTTATATTTTTAATGTCTAGTTGTATATATCTTGTGTATGTAATCATATCATTGTCTATCATTGACAGGTACAACGTTGTTATCTTTGGGGGAATAGATGGCTATTCAAGGAAGGTAAGATTATTCTATTGTCAAGAACCAACAACTGCAAAATGTTGCCGAACATCATGTGATGGTTTTACTTTTATAAGCTTCTAAGCTTATAAACGGTACCTTTCTAGGCCACAAAAGTGCTGTCGGACACAGCCATATCAATTGTTAATTCTATGTGAGCCCTTCACATATGACAATATATAAGCTACATGTCAGATTTTCCTATCCCTCAGCTGAGATTCATGTACTGTACAGAAATATGAAAATATAATCTATTCACAAGCTGATGTGAACCATCCCTCATTCAGGTGTGGAAGATAACTCGTGGTTTAATAAAGTGAAAGAGAACTCTTAAGGGTTACAGTTAAGGACCTGTCCAGATATCTCAAATATTTATGTCCAGAGAGAGCCATTTGTGATCACATTATGGATGTTTTTTGGACCTTCAAATACGTAGATTTGAACTATGCATAATTATTTGATTTATTTTCCAGAGTGAGAGGAGATCATGGTGGAGAAAATGTGGGAGTAGCACAATTAATGTTCTCAGTTAGTGGAACTGACAGTAACAGCTTCATTGCAGGGAAAAGCGTACACAATCAACGGTGAGTTAAACCTAATTTTGTAAGCTTATGAGTATATTTCTTCTTCTTAATATTCCCTTTAACAAACCTTCATAAGCACATGTTGAGACCATTCCTTCACAAAGAAGAAAATGACAATTTTCACAGAAATTTACCAGCCAAGCAAACATTTGAAAACTTTGAAAACTCACTTAATGTTATGTTTGTACTCTCCTGTCAAGTCAGTTTTTAAATAAATGCAATTTTCAGTTAGAGACATTGCCATTGATTCAATGACTAGGACATTTTAAATTGTTCATAGTGAACAGTTTGAATTTTCTTTTAAGTTTAAAAAAAATGTGTGTTTTTGTAGCGGCCAAAACTTCTAACACAGAATTGAACGCCTCTGGCGTGATGTGTTCATGAGTGTTACGGGTGTCTTTTACAACACCCTGCACTCTCTTGAGGAACAACACCTGCTTGACATCAGTAACGTCCTGCACATCTTCTGCTGCCACTACGTTTTCTTGCCACGCATCCAAGCCAACCTGGATGTGTTCAGTGAGGCCTGGGCCAATCATCCCATCAGGACAGAGCAAAATCTGACACCCAATCAGTTGTGGCAGGTGGGCCAGCACCTGAATCCTGTTGCAGATCCTGAGCCTGAGGTAAATTATGAATTTTCAAAACCATAATAATAATAATAGATTTAATTTGTTAGTGCTTTTACAGGTGCTCAAAGACGCTTTACAGATATAGTGAAGGGAAAAGAAAAGGAAGGAACAACAAATAAATATATAGTTAAAGTCAAATAATACAAAAACAATCACACATTAAAGCCAGATGAAGAGGTGAGTTTTTGTGAGTTTTTTGAAGGTGGTGAGGTCAGTGCAGTCTCTGATGGGTTGGGGGAGTGAGTTCCAGAGGGAGGGGGCAGCGACGGAGAAGGCTCTGTCCCCCCAGGTCCGGTGATTGGTGCGGGTGGGGATGGATAGGAGGTTGGCTTCTGATGAGTTGGGGCTAGCGGGAAGGGGCGTGGTGGTGCAGCAGGTCTGTGAGGTAGGGGGGGGGGGCCTGATTGTTGAGGGCTTTGTGAGTAATGAGGAGGACAAAGTTGATTCTTTGACGGACGGGGAGCCAGTGGAGGTTCTGGAGGACGGGAGTGATGTGGTCTCGGGAGCGGGTGTGGGTGAGGAGGTGGGCAGCAGAGTTCTGGATATGTTGGAGTTTATTGAGGAGGTTGGATGGTATGCCGTAGAGAATGCTATTGCAGTAATCGAGTCGTGAAGTCATGAATGCATGAATCAGGGTTTCAGCAGCAGAGGAGGAGAGTGATGGGCGGAGACGGGCAATGTTTTTTGTTAGGGAAATTATTGTCCTAGACTCCTAGATATGACGTACATGACCAACCCTGACGTCTGTTTATCTCCTTTAAGGACATAGGCTGCTTCAGCCATAAAGTTATTGTTCCCATTCTGTGACCGGGCAACACTAGGTCACAGATGGTCTGTTGTTGTGGGTGCACTGGGACACTTCCTTCTTTGTTGTTTGTGGACTCCAAGGTATGAAATCTTCGAGGCCATAAGTGACGGATGCAAGTGACTCAGTGTGCCCAACTGTCTAAGCTATCTTATCAAAATATGTTGATCACTCGCTGTGAAACCAGTTAAATGGGCTAACGAGAGAGAGGCGCTCCAGAATTGACGTGGCAACTCTCCCGTGCAGACTCACCGTGACTGATGTGACTTGTGATGTGAATCTCTCCGGCCGTAACTCCAAATAAATCATCAGTGTTTGACATCAAAAGCTCCTGCTCTACCGTGTCTCCTTCCTGAGTCGGTGACTCCCACTGCATTGCTACACAGAAGTTTCCTCCACATTTTTGAGGTGGAAAAAGGCGGTCCTGGTGATGTGATTTATGTGGTGGTTGAATTTGAGCTGACTGTCGAAGATGACTCCGAGGTTGCGGATGTGAGGGGGGGGGAGATAGAGTGTGGCTGTCAATGGTGAAGTTGAAACTCTGAATGTCTTTGATACGGGATGGGGGGCCGATGATGATGATGTCTGATTTGGCACTGTTCAGTTGGAGATAGTTTGTTTTGCATCCATGCTTTTATTTCTGAGAGACAGTTGGTGAGAGTGGAGTGTGTTGTGGGGGGTGATGGTTTTGTTGAGATATAAAGTTGGATGTCATCGGCGTAGCAGTGAAATTGAAGGTTGTGGCGACGAATTATTTTGCCAAGGGGGAGCATGTAGAGGATGAAGAGGAGGGGGCCAAGCACCGAACCCTGGGGGACACCTTGGGACAGAGGAGCAGTGGAGGAGGTGCAGTTGTTGATGTTGATAAACTAATGTCTGTCGGTGAGGTAGGATTTCAGCCAGGAGAGTGCAGTGTCGGTGATGTTGAGTGATGATTCGAGGAGGGACAGCAGGATGGCGTGGTTGATGGTGTCGAATGCTGCGGTGAGGTCGAGGAGGATGAGGATGTTAAGGTTGCCGGAGTCAGAGGAGAGGAGGAGGTCGTTTGTGATTTTGAGAAGAGCTGTTTCGGTGCTGTGTTTTGATCGGAAACCGGATTGAAATGGCTCAAAGAGATCATTGGAGCTGAGGTGGGCTTTAAGTTGTGAGGCAACGACACGTTCAAGTATTTTTGACAGAAAGGGGAGATTTGAGATGGGCCGGAAGTTGGACATGATGTCAGGTGTGAGTCCAGGTCTTTGAGAATGGGTGGTGACAGCAGCCAGTTTGAGAGAGGGGGGAACTGATCCAGATCTGAGGGAGGAGTTAATGATGGTGGCGATGAATTGGGAGATGGCAGGGAGGCTCTCTTTAACAAATTTGGAGGGCATTGGGTCAAGTGTGCAGGTGGAGTTAATTCCAGTCATGAAGTCGGACAGTTGCATGGGCGTCACAGGGGAGAAGTGGGATAGGGGGTGTGAGGTGAAGGGGGGGGGAGCCAGGAGGGAAGGTGGGGGGTGCTGATGAGGGTGTCAGATTGCTGTAAATGTTGCTGATTTTGGTTTGGAAAAATGAGAGGAAGGAGTTGCACTGTTCGGTGGTGAAGGATGAGGTGGCGTTGTCACAGGGTTTGAGAAGTTTGCTGATGGTGGAGAACAGACGCTTGGGGTTGCTGGAGCCAGACTGAATGAGTTGTGAGTAGTAATTAGACCGGGCTGCTTTGAGTGCGTTACTGTACTGCTGGAGATAGTCTTTGTAGATTTGAAGATGGACTGTTAGTGTGGTTTTCTTGTGTTGGCGTTCAAGTTGACGTTTCCTTGATTTCATTTGGCGGAGTTCGGGGGTATACCAGGGGGCGGAGTGTATGAAAAAGAAATTTTTTGTTTTTGTGGGGGCCAGTTCATTGAGACAGAAGGAGAGGGTGCTGTTATAATAGTCCACAAGTTCAGATGGGTTTTCAGAAAGTGGGGGGGGGGGGGGGGGAGACAGGACATCTTGCAGGTAATGGAGGCAGTGATTGCTGAAGGTGAGATGGATTGAGATTTCTGTAGGTTATTGTGCGTTTTTGCTTTTGGGGCGGGGATGGGGATGTTGATGTCCATGATGATGGCCAGGTGATCAGAGATGTGGAGATTGAGGCTGGACAGATGATGGATGGTGAGACCAGTGGAGCAGACCAAGTCCAGGATGTGACCACGGCTGTGTGTTGGGAAGTTGATGTGTTGAGATGAAGTTGCAGCAGTGAAGGGTTTCCTTAAATTCAGAGGCCATATTTGCAGGTCGGGTCGTCAACATGAATGTTATTACATTACATTACATTACATTGCATTTAGCTGACGCTTTTATCCAAAGCGACTTACAATAAGTACATAACGACCAGGAAGACACAACCCTGAAGAAAACAGAATCATATAAGTACATCAGGTATCATAGAGCCAAACATTTCAAGTGCTACTCAGCTGGCTATAGATAAGCCAGTCCTATATTAGTATATAAGTGCCTTGTTATTAATTCTATCACTCGAAGTGGAGTCGAAAGAGATGAGTTTTTCAGTCTGCGCCGGAAGATGTGCAGGCTTTCTGCTCTGTCCTGAGGTCAATGGGGAGCTCATTTCACCATTTTGTGAGCCAGGATAGCAAACCCACGTGTTTTTTGCTGATGGGAACTTGGGTCCCCCTCGCAGCGAGGGTGCAGCGAGTCGTTTAGCTGATGCAGAGCGGAGTGCACGCGCTGGGGTGTACAGTTTAACCATGTCCTGGATGTAGGAAGGGCCAGATCCATTCGCAGCATGGTATGCAAGTACTAGTGTCTTGAAGTGGATTCTAGCAGTTACCGGGAGCCAGTGAAGGGAGCGGAGGAGCGGGGTGGTGTGGGAACATTTTGGAAGGTTGAAGACCAGGCGAGCCGCTGCATTCTGGATGAGCTGCAGAGGTCGGATGGCACATGCAGGTAGACCAGCCAGGAGGGAGTTGCAATAGTCTAGGTGTGAGGTGACGAGAGCCTGGACCAGAACCTGGGTGGCTTTCTGGGTCAGCTGGGGACGAATCTTCCTGATGTTGTTCAGCGGGATATATCTGCAGGTTGTAGCAGCAATGTTTGCAGTGAAGGACAGGTTGTTATCTAGGGTCACACCCAGATTCCTTGCAGTCTGAGTCGGGGAAACAACAGAGGTGCCGATGTTGATTGTCAGGTCAAGAGTGGGACAATCTTTTCCCGGAAGGAAAAGCAGTTCAGTCTTGTCAAGGTTGAGCTTGAGGTGATGAGCAGACATCCACTGAGAGATGTCAGCTAGACAAGCAGAGATGCGTGCGACGACCTGGGTCTCTGAGCGGGGAATGGACAGAATTAATGTCGTCAGCATAGCAGTGGTATGAAAAACCATGCGGGCTAATGACCGATCCGAGCGAGTTTGTGCACAGGGAGCAGAGGAGGGGACCAAGAACAGAGCCCTGAGGGACCCCTGTAGTTAATTGACAAGGGTCGGACTCGGACCCTCTCCAAGTTATCCTGTAGGTACGGTCTTTGAGGTATGAGGTGAGGAGGCAAAGTGCAGAGCCTGAAACTCCAAGTTCTTGGAGAGTGCGAAGGAGGATCTGATGGTTCACCGTGTCGAATGCAGCTGACAGGTCCAACATGATGATGACAGAGGAGAGGGATGCTGCTTTGGCAGTGTGCAGTTCCTCAGTGACAGCAAGGAGGGCCGTTTCTGTGGAGTGACCTGCCTTGAAACCAGACTGGTGCGGATCCAGAAGGTTGTTCTGATGGAGATAACAGGAGAGTTGTTTAAAGACAGCGCGTTCAAGTGTTTTAGACAGGAACGGGAGGAGAGAGACAGGCCTGTAGTTTATAACATCAGACGGGTTGAGAGTGGGTTTCTTTAGGAGAGGGTTTACTCTTGCCTCCTTGAGACTGTTTGGAAAGTGACCAGAAGTTAGAGAAGTGTTGATGAAATGGGTGAGAAACGGTAGAATATCAGGAGCGATAGTCTGAATGAGGTTTGAAGGGATAGGGTCCAGAGGACAGGTGGTAGGGCGGGCAGAGGTAATGAGGGTAAGAACCTCACTTGGAGAGAGAGGGGAAAAGGAGGTCAGTGTGTGGGTGAAAGAAGGGTCTGGTGACCCAGCGGTCAGGTAAAGGTGAGTCAGAAAAAAGAAGAGCGAATATCATCAACCTTTTTTTCAAAATGGTTAACAAAGTCGCTTGACAGAAGTGAGGAGGGGGGAGGGGCTTTCGGAGGGTCCAAGAGGGTGGAGAAGATGGAAAATAGTTTTTTGGGATTGGAATAGGAAGATTGGATCTTATCTTGAAAGAAAGTGCTCTTTGCCTGAGAGATCGAGGCAGAGAAAGAGGAGAGGAGAGCCTGATAGGTTAGGAGGTTGTCACGGTGTTTGGATTTCCACCATTTCCGCTCTGCTGCCCGAAGGACGGTTCTATTAGCACGCAGTGCGTCATTTAGCCAGGGAGCAGGGGGGGGACTGACGAGCCTGCCGAGATGTGAGAGGACAGAGAGAGTCCAGAGAGGATGAGAGAGTAGAGAGGAGAGTTTCTGCAGCAGAGTTTGGAGGCAGGAGTTGGAACGAATCAGAGGAAGGGAGGGCTGAGAGCACCGATGAGGCAAAGGTAGAGGGGGAGAGGGAACGAAGGTTACGGCGGACAGGTGCAGGATGAGAAGAGATTAGTTTGTTATGTTTGGAAAGGGGTAGAGAAATGAAAGGAAGAAGTGATCGGATGTGTGGAGCGGGTTTACAGAGAGGTTAGAAGTAGTGCAGTTCCTTGAGAATATGAGATCAAGGACATTGCCAGCTTTATGAGTTGGTGGGGATGGAGACAGTGAGAAAGCAAAGGCAGTTAACAGAGATGTTAGTTCGTCTATCTATCCCCCGTCTGGAGGTTGAAATCTCCGAGAAGTACAGCCGGAGGCCAGTTTCAGGGATATGTGAGAGGAGATTATCTAATTCCTCCAGCAAGTCCCCTAAGGCGCCTGGCGGACGGTAGAGAACAACAATGGTTAATTGTATAGGATGGGTTACAGTGACGGCATGGAATTCAAAGGTGGAAGGAGTGAAGTTAGGTAGCTTGAAGAGGGAAAAGCTCCATTTGGTAGAGAGCAGGAGACCAGTGCCACCTCCTCTGCCAGTGGGTCTGGGTGTATGGGAGAATGAATATGCTGTGGAGAGAGCTGCTGGGGTGGATGTGTTGGATGGAGTAATCCAGGTCTCAGTGAGAGCAAGAAAATCCAGAGACTGCAGGGAAGAGTAGCCAGAGATGAAGTCAGCCTTGGGAACAGCTGACTGGCAGTTCCACAGGCCACCTGAAACTAGATGTTGGATGTCAGTGGAGCATGTGGGATAGTTAAAATCACCTAAGAGGAGAACAGATGGGGATATGGCAGAAAGCTGAGTGAGAATGTCAGAGAGGTCGGAGAGAAAGGAGGGGTTTGGCTTCGGGGGACGGTAGATGATGGCTGTGACCAGGGGAGTGGGACCAGATAGTTTAAAGATCAGGTGTTCAAATGAAGAAACATCAGGGATGGGGATTATGGTAGCTTTTATTTCCTTTCTGATAATAGCAGCTATACCACCAACAACATAAATCCAATAAAGAAAATGGTACTTACCTGTGAGTTCAGCTCATCATTTTTCTCTCTTGGAAATAATATGGGGTGGACATCTGGCCTATTTGAAACAAGCGGCCAGATTCCCGTTTCTTTAAGGCCTTTGCGAATCTGCTTGATAGGCTGCCTAACATGGTGAAGTACCTACACTGTAAAATGTTTGGCTATAAAATTACAGTAAATTACTGGCTACTAGTTGCATGGATTTCACAGTAATTGACTGTAAATATTTCACAGTAATTGACTGTAGATATTTTACATTATGGTACCTTGCTGTACATAAATTACTTGTATTTTCACACTTTTACTGTAGAAGTAATGCAACACATTAGCCAGTAATTTACTGTAAATATAAAAATGTAAATAATACGATATTATATTGTAAATCTGACTAGTTAACTGGGATTTTACCATAACTACACAATTCAATCAGCTCAATCAACAAAGAAAAACAAAGAAAAACAAAGAAAATGCCCATTTTAACTTTGTATTACTCCATTGAAGTGCAAAGTACATTTCACAGTGTCTTGGACATGTTACGGCCCCAACCTCTACTCCGCGGTAGTGGCTCGTGCTGAGACCCGCAACATGAAAGAATACACGCAATAACCGGTACTTGGTAACGAGCATTTATTGATAATCAGCAGTTTGCTCACACAAGCGAAACGGGAAACAAAAAGAGGTCTGGAGGACTGGCCAAAAGGAACAAACAGAAGGAGGGAACCCGAGCCAGCCACACCACGGGCCGTAGGATCCAGAGCTTCCCCCCACTAACCAGAAATCAATTATAAACCCTATGGAAACAAAATAAAGCTGCCAAAACTGGACTACCAAGTCCTCCAGGCTAAACATAAACACATCTGCAAAAATATGGCCTACAGCTCAAAATGGCAAAGAGGTAAGGAGAGTGTCTCCCGGCGTTAGGATAGGCGAGACATCCTTCTACTCCAGCTTCTCTTTATATATTCTCTTTATATATACACGGCTGAGTGAAATTTGGAACACCTGGGCAGAGGCGGAGCCATGGGCAGACCAGGTGCACCTGCACAGCAGGGGGACAGAAAAGAAAACAAGGAGGGGAGCACTTAACACATGTCTACACAGACATCCACTCGCAGTCAACAATTTTCTGAAGAATGTGCTGACATGGGGGTTTAAATTGCCATGCCTCTTTTTGGCTTTCGAGCCCGTCTCAGGATTAATGCCCAGGAAGCACCTGAAAATAATAAGCCAAGACAACAATTTCAATTTTACATAGATTTATATGTTGCATAGTTTATTTTAAGGCACATGCAGTGGTGTCCCTTTCAATTTAAGTAAAACCTGCACCAAAGAAATAAATTAGTATTTAAAGCCAAGCATGAGCGATAAAAGCAAGAAAATCACTTAATTTGTTGTGTTATCACAGAGGATGGTCTGAATACAGTATTGTACTGTGAAGTAATACAGTAACATGTTGGGAAATCCTGGTAATCATTTATCCTGTACATTCACAGTAATTAACTGTGCCTGCATTGATTTCACTGTGAAATTCAAAATTACAGTGTTATATTGTGAACATCACAGGTAAAGACTGTAAAGTGGTAAAACAGTAATTTATTGTAAAAATATTACAGCTAAATATTGTGAAATCATGGTAATATTTTACAGTGTACAAGTAAAAGGAACAGTCAAACTGAGGCACTAATGGAAAAACACCACAGTAGCAGATACAGGAGGACTGACAAAGCAAACCTACTAATTACCTAAACATTGTATTGTTTAAATAAAAATGGTACAATATAAAATGATTGCTGCATGGGAAAGAAGTTCCTGGAACAGCCAGTCATGATTGGTGGAGGTTGGAACAGGGAGGTCCCAGGACAGGCAAAGATCAGTCACACTGGTGGTTTCTTGAGCAGTAAGTTGTGTATTGTTGAGCTGAAACAGGAGAAAAGAGGACATCATTTAAATGCATGCAAAATTGTGTACGGCAGTCTGCAAAAGTGGACAAAAAGCCTAAATATGGAAAAATCTTGACGGTGGTCAAGATCAGGACAGTCCAGCAGGGTAAGCGCTGATGCTGCAGTATCCGTGCTCCCACCAGTCAACAGAGTCACTACAGGCACACTTAGTCCTGAGAAACCAAAACCACCATGCAGGAAGGAATGGCCTATCATCCGACCTGCCATCTCAAACAGGTTGCTTTCCCGAAGCACAGCAGCTGCGGAGGGAACCCGATGTTCCATTTCGCCTTCAAAAAGGCTTGTAAGAGCTGCATAGCTTTAAGAAAAAAGGAGAAATAACGTAATTTTTAGGTCAAGCTATATTGAGTGTTGGTTCATCTGTGAATATGCATGTTGTAATCTTTGTTGATTTATTAAGATTTAGCTGCAAGTGGTTATTTCAATGGAAAGACAAATGGGGACATCCCACCTAAATTTATACTGAAGCCGGTCTTCAGTTTCTGCATGGCCATTGACAAAACGTGTCGGTTGACACCTTGGCCGACTGCTGCATCCCCTTGAAAAGACGACCTCATTTAGAAAAGTACATCCAACAAGATGATATTCAACATACACTTACCAAGAGACAACATGAATCATCCTTCAAGCTTTCAATACAATAAATGTAACTAGTTCTTTCTTCCCTGGTCTAAGGGACATGAACTTAATCCTCAACATGCAAGTAAAAACAAACAAAAAGGCAAGATTCGACCCAGATGACAACCTATAATGAAACATGAGAAGTTATACTATTTATTAATACCGCTCAGCCTGCACTTCAATGGAGCTGCCCAGTTAACATTGTTCATTTTAAAGAATGAAATCAATGAATTGTCCGTTTCTTCTTCTGCGTCAAACAAGTCGATTGATAGAAAGAGGCGTGGACATTCATAGTTACGTTCCAACAGTTCCTCTCTGAACAAATGACATACCTTCCAGGGGTCCACTTCATTGGCCCATGCTGAAAACGTAATTTGAAGGAAAAAAAAGTGGTTGGTACAATAAACTTCATAATATGTAAGCTTCAATTCTAAAATAGTACTTCATTTATTGTCTCATTTAGTAAGCCCTGTATTTTAAAGCAATATATTAAAAGGTAGTAACTTGAAATCAATTATCCTTTCCATATTACTGGATCAAACATGTAACAACATTCATTTTGGTGATCATTGCTATTTAAGTGTTTGTGAGTAGTCACTGTTTCAAACTACACCACAGCAGTAATTGTTCTGAATAAATAACCTGCTGAAACGGTTGCTGGCATTCGTTGAACTGAAGGTCCTGGCATTTCCTCTGTCCTTGTCATACTGGCTGCATCTATATGATGAGCAGGGTCCATTCTTGGAAAAGACAAAACAAAACACATACTCACAGGAATGGAAAATAAAGACTAGTGAGTGCCTTTCTTTTTTTACATATTTCTTCTTGCATATCAAACAAAGTAATTTAAATCAGATCCCTAATAAGTATTTCGGCTCTGTTATGATTTCTACATCTACATTTCCTAAAAATGCATCACATGCTCTGATGCAGCTGCTATAGCTGTAACATTACAGCATTTTAAAACACAAAAAAGGAACAAGCACATTCACCAAACGATATCGTTATTAGGTTTGACACTTTGTATATGTTGTTCACCTCTCTCAAAACATGTCTATCTTCCATCTTTTGCTTGAACATTGAAACGTCTTACCCTTCACCACATGGGCTTGCATGAAATGAGAGGACATCAATCGAGTAAGATTCAAGACATATAGGGCAAACCTGTAAAAAACATAAACAAATGTCAATACCTTTAAAACATATCACATTATTTAATAATTCTCTCTCAGATAAGTGATACAGAAAACATAATTCTATGATAAAAAATGAGTACATAGACAGTGTGCAAAAAGTCAGTTTGGTGAAATGTGTTATACCCATAGACTGTATATATATAAAGGTTAGACCCTACCTATATACACACCTGCAATCATTCTGTCATTATTTACTGAAAACAATAAGGCTTTTATACTAAATTGCAAAGTAACTTTAACAGGAGAAGACAGCATCAACTACCTGACAATTCTCCCATCCCTGTGTTAGGTGGATTTGGCTGCTCAATCACTTCATCAAGAGAAGTCCCAGATTCACTCTCCTAAAAAACAAAAAAGGTACAGAGAATTGGTTCTATAGACTTTGAAATAGTCATTTGAGCAAATTAAAACATTACATATTTATTTGAGAAATGAGAGAAATGTTTTAATAACAGCTTACAGTCAATATGTCATTACATTCCTCCACATGTAAAGGCAACAGCTGCAAAGGCATTTGACTGCCACATGTTATGCAGGTTGACTGTGGCATCTTTGCAAACTCTGCCGAGTCATAGGGTAGTGGTTCGGTAGAAAGTTGCTCCTGTAGTGGAATTACAAACACAATGTTTTTTCCATTGTTGGACGCTGTTTTGAGGAGCCTTGTGGAGTACCCCTCGGAGTCAGTAGGAATTATGGACAGCTTTCGACGTCCACTACCACCTATTTTAAAATCAAAATAGGAACAACACAAGTGTGCTTTAAAACCACCTGACAGTACATACATTAATATTAGGGATATACGTAACACTTTGTCAGGCAAACTTTAGTACTGTTTTATACAACTTGAAGAAGTGATATGAATGGTAATTCAAAGTAGGGCGACAGAAAACACATACAGTTGCAAGAAAAAGTATGTGAACCCTTTGGAATTACCTGGATTTCTGCATAAGTTGCTCATAAAATGTGTTCTGATCTTCATCTAAGTCACAACAATAGACAAACACAGTCTGCTTAAACTAATACCACACAAACAATTATATGTTTTCATGTTTTTATTGAACACACCATGTAAACATTCACAGTGCAGGGTGGAAAAAGTATGTGAACCGCTAGGCTAAAGACTTCTTCAATTGGAGTCAGGAGTCAGCCAACCTGGAGTCCAATCAATGAGACGAGATTGGAGGTGTTGGTTAAAGCTGCCCTGCCCTATAAAAAATACACACCAGTTTTGAATTTGCTATTCTTAAGAAGCATTGCCAGATGTGAACCATGCCTCGCACAAAGGAGCTCTCAGAAGACCTACGATTAAGAATTGTTGACTACATAAAGCTGGAAAGGGTTACAAAAGTATCTCTAAAAGCCTTGATGTCCATCAGTCCACGGTAAGACACATTTTCTATAAATGGAGAAAGTTCAGCACTGTTGCTACTCTCCCTAGGAGTGGCCGTCCTGTAAAGATGACTGCAAGAGCACAGCGCAGAATGCTCAATGAGGTGAAGAAGAATCCTAGAGTGTCAGCTAGAGACTTAAAGAAATCTCTGGCACATGCTAACATCTCTGTTGACGAATCTACGATACGTAAAACACTGAACAAGAATGGAGTTCATGGGAGGACACCACGGAGGAAGCCACTGCTGTCCAGAAAAAAACATTGCTGCACGTTTGAAATTTGCAAAAGAGCACCTGGATGTTCCACAGCACTACTGGCAAAACATTCTGTGGACAGATGAAACCAAAGTTGAGTTGTTTGGAAGGAACACACAACGCTATGTGTGGAGAATCCAAAGGGTTCACATACTTTTTCTTGCAACTATATGTGGGGCTTCTGAGTGTGAAAAACACAACACAGCATTTTCACCAATGGAGATGAGAACAATATTACCTTCTGACTTGAAAAACATCCAGCCTCCTTTTAATGTTTTCAGTTTTGGAAATTCTTCCTCAACCGAAGCCATAGTCTTTAAAACAAAGTGAAATAACATACAATATTCAGCAAGTGATTCACATTTTAAATCATTGAGAAATCTTTAATACTGTTTATATGATTACCTCACTGTGCAATAAGTTGTCCGGTAAATTTAGCATCCTCTTTCCAAGGCCAGCATGGGCAAGTGGTAGCTCTTCCGAGCCCTTAGGTGTAAACTGACTGGGTCCCGAAAGGACATATGAAAGTCCGTCCGTTTGACGATGCAAGGAGCCGGGGTGGGAAATCGTCTTTTGCCTCTTGGCTGATCAGTACTGAACATACTTGGGAATTGCCTGATGTGGGAATGACAAAAGGATCTGTGAGACTAGACATTGTTATATCATTTCCAAATCATTGGCTTGCGTTGATGGTTTTGTTAACATAGTTTGAACAAATTGAATGAATAAAAAGCGAAATCATAGTTAATATTCTGTCGATACAAAAACAATTGACACTTAGCTTTATCTTACCAAAATATTTGTTTTGAAAACATAAATATATTGTGTTTGGGACGTTTCAAGGCAAGGGGCTGCTAAAGGTTTTAAAAGCAGTAATGGGGATATAGAGGATACATACTATGGACAAATGTTTTAAAACATTAACTCAACATTACATTAGAGTAATGCGAGGGGTGAGATCAAATATCAGATGTTTACACATCTACGGGATTAAGCCACAGTTTGATCTTGAACTGTCAAATGTAAAAAAAAGTCTATTAAATCACCTTCTCATCCACTGCCTCACCCTGACATCATTGTGGGATTGGACGCTGTCTACCGCCCTGACTGCTCCGCTGACCGGTGCACTTTCTGCTATGCTCACTTCTGGTGGAGTTGGAGTCGCAGACAGCTCCCTGGTTATTAATTGAACTAAAGACCGTGCTGCTACCTCGACCCGAGGCGTTACACCTTGTCGAACAGTCAATTCATTTTCTGTCACATTCACTTCACTGCAACATTTTACTTGGTAGCAGAAGCACCTAATAAGAATGGGGGATCGTTAGACCGTTAGACAGACAACGCTAGCTAATGTTAGCTTATGGAGCTGAGCTACAACACAGGTAAGCTAACCAAAACAGTTCTATATAATTCTCGAATTAAACAACTAACAACTAAGCAAAACCAATCCTTCATAATTTAGGAGTATTTCATAATTTAAACATAACTTACACTTGGAGCGGGAGGCACTTGACCACCAGACGCCATTTTACAGATGACCTCTGAACTGTCAGCTCCGGACTGTGCAAAAAGCGTAAATGAAGCGCTACGTCACGAACGCAAGAAATCCTATGGGGGCGCACTCATGTGATTGGCTTAGACTGGAGGAGACATCTGATTGGCTACAGATGAGAGAAATTACAAGTACGAATCGGGTGACGGTCAGGGGAGTCTCAAAAAACCCACACACGAATGCACATCGGTCCGTGCACAGAAAGCGGTTTGTGTTTGCAGGTTCCGAGGTTTTAAACGTAAAACTAATATGTGCGGATCAAAAATACATATGTAAAACTTTTTTCTGTATTTGGATTTTATTTACATGTACAGGACTGTCTCAGAAAATTAGAATATTGTGATAAAGTTCTTTATTTTCTGTAATGCAATTAAAAAAACAAAAATGTCATACATTCTGGATTCATTACAAATCAACTGAAATATTGCAAGCCTTTTATTATTTTAATATTGCTGATTATGGCATACAGCTTAAGAAAACTCAAAAATCCTATTTCAAAAAATTAGAATAGTTCCTCAGACCAAGTAAAAAAAAAAGATTTATAACAGCAAAACACAATCAAACATTTGAAAATGTCCATTAATGCACTCAGTACTTGGTTGGGAATCCTTTTGCACGGATTACTGCATCAATGCGGCGTGGCATGGAGGCAATCAGCCTGTGGCATTGCTGAGGTGTTATGGATGCCCAGGATGCTTCAATAGCGGCCTTTAGCTCATTAGCATTGTTGGGTCTGGTGTCTTTCAGCTTCTTCTTCACAATACCCCACATATTCTCTATGGGGTTCAGGTCAGGGGAATTTGCAGGCCAATCGAGGACAGTAATGCCATGGTCAGTACACCAGTTACTGGTGGTTTTGGCACTGTGGGCAGGTGCCAGATCATGCTGGAAAATGAATTCCTCATCTCCATAGAGCTTTTCAGCAGACGGAAGCATGTAGTGCTCTAAAATCTCTTGGTACACAGCTGCATTTACTCTGGGCTTGATGAAACACAGTGGACCAACACCAGCAGCTTACATGGCTCCCCAAACCATCGCTGACTGTGGGAACTTCACACTGGATTTCAAGCAACTTGGATTTTGCTCCTCTCCAGCCTTTCTCCAGACTCTGGCGCCTTGACTTCCAAATGAAATACAAAACTTGCTTTCGTCTGAAAAGAGGACTTTGGACCACTGTGCAACTGTCCAGTGCTTCTTTTCCTTAGCCCAAGTCAGACGCCTCTTCCGTTGTCTTGAGTTCAGAAGTGGCTTGACCATGGGAATACGGCTATTGTAGCCCATTTCCCGGACACGTCTGTGAACAGTGACTTTTGATACCTGGACTCCAGCTTCAGTCCACTGTCTTTGAAGCTCCCCCAAATTCTGGAAGCGACTCTTCTTCACAATGCTGTTAAGGCTGCGGTCATCTCTCTTGGTTGTGCAGCGTTTCCTGCCACATTTCCCCCTTCCAACAGACTTTTTGTGGATGTGCTTTGAAACTGCACTCTGTGAACAGCTTGCTCTTTGAGAAATTTATTTTTGTGTCTTACCCTCCTGATGGAGGGTGTCAATGACGGTCCTCTGGACAGCAGTCAGATCAGCAGTCTTCCCCATACTTGTGATTTAGTTTACTGAACCAAGCTGAGTGTTTTTCAAGGCTCAGGAAACCCTTGCAGGTGTTTCGAGTTAATTAGACGATTCAAGTGATTCGTTGAACACCCTACTAGTATACTTTTTCATGATATTCTAATATTTAGAGATAGGATATTTGAGTTTTCTTAAGCTGTATGCCATAATCAGCAATATTAAAATAATAAAAGGCTTGCAATATTTCAGTTGATTTGTAATGAATCCAGAATGTATGACATTTTTGTTTTTTTAATTGCATTACAGAAAATAAAGAACTTTATCACAATATTCTAATTTTCTGAGACAGTCCTGTATATGAAACGGAACACATTTGTGTGTGCATTGAAAAACACAAGTGTGGATCCGGAAATACAAGTGTGCATCCTTTTGCGGATCTTGAAATACAAGTGTGAATCCTTCTGTGTGCATGTGTGTATTATGAGACTGTTCTGAGCCCATAGCAACCTGCAGCAGAGATAATAATCCACCACAGTCTTTGTCAGAGGAACAGTTCTGTTGACTGACAGAGATTATATTCAGGTTTCAATTCTCTACAGAAACTAGGCTGCGGGAAGAAGGGTCCACTCATTGAGAAATATAAAACTTGAGTTTGTAAAATGGTTGGCGTAAGAGCAAAAGAGAGGAAAATGTTCTGTGTGAAGGATATTCCAAATCATGTAATGCTGCAGCTTCTGATCATTAGCACATCTGCAGATTATTTTCATTTATTATTTTGTTTGTTGAATGTTAGAAAATGACATTTAAAATGCGTAATTTGAAGGTACAGGGATCTCACTGGTGTTTTAATCATGATTTGAAGCTGTCTATATATGCAGATGAGATTCTGGTAACCCTATCCCTATGCAAATACAGTCTCATATGGAAGCATAGAAACGCCCACACACTCCCTATGTAGATCACAAAAACCTATATAAAAAAGGGAAACCCCAAAATAGAACAATAGGGCCCTTTTAAATCGCTGTACAGATATTACTCACCTCAGACCAGCTCCTTTTGTTTGGAAAACAGAGTGGATGATTGAGTAATGATTAGAACAACCATGAGACCTGAGAAGGTGAATCTCATTTCTTTGTCCTCATGGTGCAATGCTGAAGTTGAGTAGAAATGCGTCTGATGTTCTGTGACTTGTGTTGTCCAAGACGATAGAAAGTTAACAGAACAAATATATATTATATTGATAACCACACTGTCAACTGTTGCACATCCCCACTTAAAATGTTTTGATTAAAGTTAATACTACTTGTTAAACTCTTCTCGTTTCAAGACAGCAAAATGTGTATATTTATTTCATACATACAAATTCCTTTTTGTCTTAACTTTTGTAGTCCTTGAATTTCTTTTATTTCCTCTTATTAAGTTATTGTTCTGCACCAATACACCAAAGTCATTCCTGTATGTGAACAACTTTGCAATAAATAAGACTTTGATTCTGATATGTTTCTTTAATCAGTATCAGACTAGTAAAACATTACATGTACATTACATTATGTAGCATGTTAAAATATTCCACTAACCGTCATCACTGTTAAGTTATTGTTTTATCAGTCAATGCTATATTCAGTTGTGGAAGAAGTAATTTGATTTGTATGTCAGTAAAAGTAGTGATATCACAGTGTATAATTACAGTTAAGGTCCAGCAATCAAAACTTTACTCAATTAAATTAGCAAGAGTATGGTGTTATAATACTCTTAAAAATGTGAAAGTATACAGAATAACCCATTTCAGAATAATATATATTATATAACATCATTTTAATTATTAATGCATTGATGTGTTAACAGTTTATAGTTTCTAAAACTAGAAAACTGCTTTAATAAAAAACTAAACATTGCAACTAAACAATATTCACCCAAACATGTATTTTAAAATACCTATATGTATGCAATGAAGTAACATGGAATACAAATACTATATGTATTGAACCAAAGATGAACGTAACAAATGAAGATACACAAACAAATGATATGAATGATAAAGACAGGAACAGGAATCATATGTAATGCTAATTCTCACTGCAGTGACAAAATGCATCTGGCTGCAGATCATTGAACAGGAATCCCAACACTTTAAGAACAAGCTGCTCACAGACCTGGATCACTCCACCTGTGCTGGGGAGCTGCCCTTTATGCTTCCCTGCTCCCCTACACCACCCAGTGTCAACAAGAATATTACAACAGATAAACAAAGGATAGATACAGATATGATGACTGTAACACTACATAGCAGGATTCATTTACTTAATGAAAGCACACCGTGTTAAAAAGATTCACCTAGAACAACTGATTTGTAAACTATTTAATTAATTTTTATTTGAGCATTAGGTCGATAAAACCGAAAGAGATTATCTGCAACTTAGAGTTGGTTAAACTCTTGACAAGTAAAGAGTTCTGTCGCTATTTGGGGAACATTTGCGATTAGTAAAAATGAATCTTTCTGGATTTCGAAACACCAATCACATTATGGAAACAAAACTATATGTTATTCAAAAATATTTACCAGAAACCTGATGTTAAATTAAAGGTGGAGTAGGTACGTTTGAGAAACCGGCTCGAGATACACTTTTTGTTATATTCCATGGAATGCTCTTAACATCCCGATAGCAATGAATATCTGAAGTGCTTTGACAAAAATCCATAAAAAAAAGTCATCTGTGGAAGCCGTAGTACTGTAAAAAGCACGACCAATCATCTGAGCCGGCCCGGCTAAAGTAACTGGATGGCCTACCTGCCTGTCAGCCTTCCATCTGTGCACAAACTTATCTCGTGCCCTCATTGGTCATGTGTGCGTTCGTGTGTGTTGGAGGAGGGGCTCTGTAAGGAAGTGGCAGTTTTTTTCCAGCTGTGTATTTTCAAATTCTAGCGCACTCGAGCTGGTTTCTCCAAAATGACCTACCCCACCTTTAAAGATCAAAAGCAAAGCTTTTTTTATAATTGCCAGTAAAATCGAAATCATATAGCTACAACACTATCTAAGATATTACAGTATTAAAATCGGAGATAATATGCGTCTGGCAATGCGCAATATTTATTTTGTTCAACCCCCAACATCAAGTCAGACGATTTATTTCTCAGCCGCTTGTCTCCGCAAGATGGCGTCGCATGACGTCAGATTAGCCAAACATATTTCCACCCGGCTTACCGCTCACAGCTGCTTCCGCCGATAGTACAACTTAGTTTCGTTATCATGTCTGATTCTGAGTCGGAGGCCACCCAAGATCTTCACTTGTAAAAGGGGTAAATTAATTGTTGGATGTAGAAGTGTCAGAATCAATATAGATGTTTTTATTTTAAAGTAAATTCAGATGGAACATAGTAAAAACATGTCAATTCTAATGTCCGCCTAAAAAAAACCCATTACTTATAGTGAAACCACCCTTGAATGATGGGTTAGTAGAATAAAAGCTTTAGGAATCAAAACTATAACATATAATAAGTACCCTGTATCAAGATTGATGCAAAACAAGTGAAATTTGACCTTTTTAGAGAGGTTTAGAAAAATAAAGTTCCATTTGAACTTTTTCACTGTAAAAATCATTTTATTACTTTGAATTATCACTATAGGTATTCATTCCATCCAAATACAACTGTTGTGAAAAAAAACTTTTAAAAAAAAACTCATTTAACTGATCTTTTTCATTTATTTGAAGAAAAAAAAACACAATGTGAGCCTCTGAATTAGCCCCGAGTGAAAAATGCTAACCTATTACGGCACCGAAAATCATTCCTAGCTCCCTTATTACTTATCCTAGCTCCACATCCAACACATTGTTTATGATCGTAAAGACACAGAAGCTAACGGTGCCCACCTCTATAAGCAATACAACTGCAATTCCGTTATCTGCTGTGCTCCGTGCGCTTTGAAATCAAATCAAAAGTTGTTTACCTCAATTCTTTGGCGTTTCTGCATTGCCCGGCTCTTTCGTTCTTTCAGTTGTTTTTTGTGCTCAAATGTGGGACCTGAATCCAGTAGACTTCTCAAAACAGCAGCGTGGAATCGCTCCGGTCCCTCCGTGGTATCCCCGGGGTGAAAGCAGGCCACAGCGGTGGTAAAATCCTCCTCCGTACAGCAGTACACGCCCGGTGGAAGCAGGCCAAGCCCGAAGCGTGGATCCACTCTGTTTCTCCGCGACGACTCCGGGGTAAAAACCTCTCCAGTGCAGCCGTATTCTACAGGTGGGAGCAGGCCTCCGTAGATCGCAGATCGCAGAATCGCAGGCAGCAACAGGTGGAGCCTACTACCAATACGGGTTTCAGCCTCCGATGTACTTTTAATGCTTCTCCACCAACAGACTTGACGATGGCAGGATCAACATCGTATGCATCACACGCGAAGTGGTCAGAGCACAACTTGCTCCATGTTGTCGGCTGCCAGCCAACACGATTCACTAAAAAAATCCAGTTTCGGCGGATGATTTTGTCTTGGGGAAATGCATGTAAAATTCTCCCAGATCCCGCACCGTTCGTACATCCGAAAGCACAACAATAACCCATGTTTTTGCGGATATAATTCAGTTTTCTTTTCGAAAAACACCGCTGACATGTGAACGAGACTGCCTGGCCCAGAGACTGTTTGGCTACAATGACGTCACGCGCCCGGAGGCTGCTGGGAATGACATGTCAGAAATTCAGACGGCGTTGGGTCGAGTTTTGTATCAATAAAAAGCTTTTTTTTGGGTGTATTATCTCGATTTAAATTAAATTAAAAAAACAGGCAGTCTTAAAAACAACATTTCTATAAAAATGTAGCATATTTGGAAGCTTTGCATTTGATCTTTAAGTTGACATCATGATGATCAGGAATCAGTGGAAAGATTAGGCGATAATGCAATTTTCTTTGAATTTCACTTCTAGTTTTCTTTTCTGTTCAAGTTTTTCTCTTTCCTGATTGTATTCTTCTTGCAGCTCCTGAAGTCTTGTTTGCTCCTCTCGTCGTCTCTTTTCATTCCTTCTCTCTCCTTCTCCCATTCTTCTTTTTGTGTTCTCATCTCTTCTTTATTGTCCTCCAACTCTCCTTCTAATTTTTCCTTCCATCCCTTTTTTTCTATTTTCATCCTGCCTTTTATTCTTGATATTATCTTTTTTTCTCCGTTTCTTTACTCTCTTTCTCTCCTCTTGATCCTTGTTGATTATTTCCTCCATCTCTTGAAGCTGTTTGGATCTCTTTTGTTACATTTCTGCTCCCTCCTGTTCCATTCTTGTCTTCACTTCTTCCATTTCCTCCTGTGTTTTCTTTGGAGCCCCTCCCTCTCTCTCTGCATTTCTTCTTCCTTCTCCTTCAGGATCTTCTCCACTTCCTTCTGTATGGCAGCCTCGGCCTCTCTGAACATCTCCGAGGTGTAACAGCTGCCGCCATTTTCCTTCAGCATTTTGTTGGACTTCTTCATCAGCTCTCTGACTTGCATGCGGTGTGTCTGATCTTTGTTATTGAAGACCTGGTATCTCCCTCCACAGTCATTTATCAGTTTTTTCAAAAAGTCATCACAGTTTGAAGAATTGAAGTAAAGTGTTATGGCAGAAAGTTTAATACAGCGTATTTCTGGTATATTCATTTTTAATGTCATCTAATATATGTGTATTAAAACTTGGATGGACAAGTCAATTTTCCCTCAATAACTATAGAGAGGTTTTTTATATTGATGTTCCTATAATGATGTCCCATTTTTAGTAGCAGTACATTTAGCGCAAATGGTCTTTTCTTCCACTTGACTTGTTAATAATCAGGAGGTGGTTTTTTGGCTATTTTGTGAGTAGGTAATGATACAGGACAATCTGTGATCTCTGCTTTAAGTAAAATAATTACCCATTCAGAGAGTCATTTTGGCTTTCGAGGGCAGAACTCAGTAGATTGTCTGTAAGAGTTTTCTGTATAATCTGGAAGCTTAAATTAATAAGAGGAGGAAATATGTCAATTGTTGGATCCTCTCATATTTAACATACCTTGATTACAATTTCCAGATACTGGAAGACGTCCAGATGATTGGGTCACACACAATTAAAGAGACAATGGTACTTCTGATTCTGGGTGAGCTGACTTCGGAGTGGAAGGGAAGTTCAGAGATGGCCTTAGGGTATAGGAACAGTTAAGCTTTGTTTGTTAGCTGGTACTGAGGAGGTCATGAGATGATGAGTGGTAAACCCCAACAAGTATGGCTTTCATAAAGAAAGACATGTGACATTCACGAGGGACTGCAGGATGAGATGTGTGTATTCATTATGCTGAGCAATACCGGTGTTTATGTTTTATATTGATTTCTCCGTTTTATTCTTTCATGTTATAAGTACTAAATTGCCACCGCATTTTGGAATAATTGGTTTAAACAGATGTGTGTGTTAAAGATGTGTTAGGGGGAATGTGTGTGCGTTCTGTTAAAGAGTCCTCTGTCTGTGAAATTATATGACTCCAAAGCATGACTGTGGGACTGCCTAAGGATACACACACACACACACACACACACACACACACACACACACACACACACACACACACACACACACACACACACACACACACACACACACACACACACACACACACACACACACACACACACACACACACACACACACACACACACACACACACACACACGCACACACTGTAAGGAGAGGGAATCAACAAACTCCTGATTCATTGCCTAGGCAAACCGGCCAAACTCCTCCCCGCTTATGTGTATAAATACTGTAACATTCTTATGCTCTGGGCTCTCTTCCTGACTGGCTGTCGTGGTACGTATATCACCCGGTGGTAGGAATTGAGCCCGGAGTACTGTTGCAGAGTGCTCTGTATGGTGTATTGTGTTGTGTTTTACCATTAAAGCAGATTATTGTTAAACCCCTATCCTGGCTGTTTTGAGTTTTCCTTCTTTTAAAACAAACTCATATAGGATCGGCGCAGAGCAGAGATATCTGCTCCAACAAGTTTTCCATAGCCGTGGGAACATGTTTCAAATGGGGGGTGCTGTGGGGATGACACCGGGGCCGGTTTTGACCAATTTGCTGCCCTAGGCAAGATTTTAACTGCATGAAAAACCTCTACAAAAGACCACTACACTACAAACAGAGAAACGTATTGACATGGTGGACAGCTTATATAAAAAGTCTTCAAATGTATTTAGTATTGCATGAACATGTTTTAATTGGGGGGTGGACTTCACATCCTCTAGGGGGGTCCGGGGGTGCCCCCCCCGGTAAGATTTGTTTTAACATTTTAAAGTAAAATGCTTCAATCTGGTGCACTTTGAGCGCCCAATTACTAGAGACTGATCTAGGGGATACAACTCTAAAACACCCATATGAAAAAGATCGGTTTGCATTTTAATAATTAAATAAGTATGTGAACATAACCGATAACCTACCATAGCCAATAACAAATACATGTAGGCTAACTTGTTTTATTTTTGTGGATCATTTATATCTTATTTTATCAGTTAACATTTATTTATTTTACATATTTTTAAATCTCTCCAGTTTGAAACGATATTTTTTTTTACTGTCCTATAGTATACATTGGAATGATTTCAAACCTGTTTTATCCCAATAATTATAAAGGAGTGCCTTGGAAATATGTGTTTACATAAATTGTGATCAAAACGTTTGAGACCCACTGAGATAACTTAGACTAAAGTGAACTATCTAAACACTCAGAGTCCTTTACCTCACTGAGCCTCTCAGTCTGACAGGAGAGCTCTCCCTCCACATTATTGTAGAAACAGCTTCTTATATCCATTAGCGCAGCTGAAGCTAACAACATTCCCCGCCGGTACCGGTGCACCCCCTCTCTCTATCTCTCTATCTATCTATCTATCTATCTATCTATCTATATATCTATCTATCTCTCTCTCTCACACTGGCTGTGAGCTGCGGGCGCCTGATAAGCCAACATCCCCCACTGTCATCACTTACAGCGCCCATCATATGGGGAAAATGGAAAATGTAACCGGGGTGAAAGGGTGTTATCTTTACTTAATTATGAATGTTGTTACATCAAGGCTGAAAATTCATTTTTTTTGTATTATGTTTGTATTTAATCTTGTGGAAGTGCAGATCCCCTGTCCCATGGCTCTGCAGTTTTCTACGTAACTCTCTATTGTTTCATCATTCAGATAATCTCCTCTGGTGAAAATAATGATGATGAAATCTCCAGATTTATTGCCAAAACATTTCTTGATCAGTTCCACTGAGTCTTTTTCCTCTTGTGTAATTCGGCCGATCTGCAGCACATGTGTGTGTAAGAACACATGAGGTCCAGGAGACAACATGCTGATGCATTTCACAGGCTCGTCTTGAACATCATCATTGGATAGTGTTGTGTCAAACCAACCGGGGGTGTCTAGCACAGCGACAGGTCGTCCATCAATCTCTCCTGTTGCTTTTTTGCATAACTTTTGTCACTGAATTTGTGCAGGCGGTAGATGTAAATTGTTTTTTCACCCAAAATGGTGTTTCCAGTTACACTCTTCCCACTGCCTGTCTTCCCAATCAGCACCATCCTGACACACTCTCTGTTCTGACATTCATCAGCACCGCCCATCTCACTTTTCTTTTTAACATCCTGCAGTTCAGCTTTAAGTCTTTTGTTCGTGTTATCTAACTCTACAACCTTTGTCATCTGAGCCTTGGTGAACATCTTCATTGTGAAGCACCTGGATCCACCGACTCTGGTCTCTCCCACAGCATCCAACAGCTCTGGGATCTGCTGCTGGTCCTTGATGTTGAGAACAACCAACCCAGTCTCACAAAAAAACGTGTAATAACTACGTTGGTCCACAACTTGGGACGTAGTATTTCTACAAAAACGCCTCTGAAATTGTAAGATCCCTACGTCATTTGATGCGAGAAATATGAGTTGTTATTTCAGATTATGTGTGCAGTGGATGCACATGATCTTTAGTTTGCTAGTTATTACGAAGATTACTTCAGGAAATTGTGTCCATACAACGTTTTCATTATTACCAAGGTGGTTGCTAGGGACGCTGGTATCGATATTATTGCAATCGTTTGCTTTAATATGCAGTATACTTTTTGTATATTTTTGTGTTTGCTTCCTCCTGCTCCCTTTCGGACACATACTGTATGATTTATTATTATTATTAATATGAAGATATTATTAAGATAAGATGTTACTTTATTGATTGAACATTTTAGTTTAGAATGTGCTGTCCCACGGTAATTCAGAAGGTTCACAGGTCACATTCCGACCATTATTTAAAACAATAGGTGCTTTCACACCGTCTACAGTTTGATTTGTATAGAGGGAGCTCTGTGGCTGAATGGCCAGCGATTAGGTTGTGGCGCATTTATCATAGGTGATCAGAGCTAACTGCCTGCCGTCAGATTTCATTTAAACAACAGGTCTGATTTTATGACTATTTCTGCGCTCATAAAGAATGATAAGAATAAGAATAATGCGTATTGAACTGGTTTAATTCATTAGTGAGTTTATTTAACACTAGAACCGCCAATCGGGTCAATTTGTGTGATGTGTGTTGTGTGTGTGCAATGTAACTTTTTTTCAATAAAATATTAAAGTCTCCCAGTCCGTGACTTTTCCTGAAAGTGTGTTATGTAGCACCCTATGTTGTTAAAAATTGCATTCTAATAGCAGGATTTGACGGTGTTAGGTAGGCCTATACAAAAACCTCTGGCGGTTCTAGTGTTAAGGTAATTAGGTACAGTAGAAGCCCCTTTTTATCAGTAACGAATTTAGCAGTTGAACATAAAAGTAAACTAACTGAGCGTCACTTGCAATGACAGTGTTGTGTCTAACTGTAAGCTTGTCACTCAGAGTAACCTACAGTTAATTTAGCTGCTGGAGAAGAAAGATCAGGGGGGGAGAGAGCTGTGGTTGATTGGCCATTAGTTGTGTAAATACACAGAGCTGCCGTTTCATTCAGACTGTTTAAAAAACGGTAACAACGGACTATTTTTCTTAGCGGATGCATGTCAATTTAAATCAATACATACAACTATTTTATTAAATCAATAAAAACATTTTCTAAATCCATAAAAGCATTTAAATTAATATTGGGAATGATGTCGTTACTTTGTTGAGAATGTGGCCATGTAATAATCGGGATAATTTGCAGCGACTTGTTCCTTATGGGGAAAATAACACCCTTCATGCAGATCAAGATCCCTCCGCTACGCGTTGGGATCCTGATCTGCCGACGAGGCTCCATTAAAGTAAATATTTTTAGTGAATTACTGAGTTTAGGCACATTAATAACGTTTTAATGAAGTTGAATACAATATATTCATATTTGTCAGTGATTTCATGTCAATTGTGTGTGTGTGTGTGTGTGTGTGTCTAGAGGTGTGTGTGGTTAAAACACTTTCATGAAGTGAAGGAGGTTTTCCTTCTATAACACAGCTGTGGGCAGCAGTGAGTGTCACGGACATGAATTCATAGATCAAGGCAGACTGGTGCACACACTCTCCTGTCCTGTCAACAGTGGCAGGACAGTAGGCGACACGCCCGTTCTAAGCCGTGTCCCTCACTCCTCACATCCCAAGCTGCATCCCCAAAAAGTGTATTATGTTGTTACATCGTTTCAGATGTCATGTTTCAGTTGTGCTCTGTCTATGTTAAAAAGCTTCAGTCACCTTAATTCATGTAATAAAAACATCTCAGGTCAGTAACACTCAAAGCTAAATGTGCAATACCATGTTCAGCTATGTTACTATTTATAATGTTATTGTTGTTACATCAGAAGATGTACATATTGGAATGATTTCTTAACTTACAGTAGGCTATTTTTTACAATGTGTGTTGGAAGGATTTATTAAATTACTATGAATATTGTCATTGTTGAAGGCTTTTAGAGAAGGGTGAATTATAAGCCTGAATTAAATAACAATTTATACCTAAAAACATAAAAGCCACAATACATAAATCACAATTATTCTAGTTCTTTTTACCTCCCGTATTGCTTTCAACCATAGGCTTTCAACCCACCAGCTGTTATGGTGTTGTTCACTAACTGTAAGCTTGTCACTCAGGCCCCGGCCGCACGAGGACGAAAACGGTCGTTTGCGTTACTGTTTAGTGTCATATAGACCGTTCGGCCACACGAGGACGACCGAATACGGCACTAAACGACTGCGGAAACGATAACGGGTCCCAAGGTGAATAGAAAGGCATACGAAACGCTCTGGGGGGTCCAACGGCTTCGTGTGTACGCCCTATACCAGGGGTATTCAACTAAAATTCAACGAGGTCCAGTTAGAGAAAATCTCCCCATGCAAAGGTCCGGAACATCAAAATGTCTAAGTTGCTTTATGAATTAGTGTGATATATATTGAAATGACCTGTAGCTTTATCAACGTCTGCATGTAATCAACAACTGACTGCCAATCAAATAAAGAAAGTACAATTCAAAAACAACTATTTATTGTCAATTAACATTACTTAAATACTGTGGATATGTGTAATGTTCCTCTCGGGCTGCATTTACAAATAAAATAGAAAAAATAAATAAAATAGCTTTTGAAAATATGTGCATCTTAAAAGTGCTTAATTTTAGATATATCAAATAAAGTGTAGCAGCAGCTTGAGTTTCCCTTTTTCTTTGTTAACCGTTTCACATCATGACTTAACAGTTTCTGACGATCTAACCTCCTCTAGGGGGGTCCTGGGGCATGCTCCCCCGGGAAGATTTTTTTTTAAATATTGAAGTTAAAAGCATCATTCTGGTATACTTTGAGAGCAACATTAAGAGATCTATGGATACATCTCTCAACACCCATATGAAACAGAACTGTGAGCATATTTTTCTTTTTGGATATTTTACAAATCACTCCCCTTTTAAACTCTATTCTTATTATTTTTAACAACTTTTTTGTTACTGTCATATAGTATTTTATACCTGTTTGTCATTTAGTCTCATTAATAACTATAATGATCATATCAAGGTATGCCTTAACCTCACTGAGCTGAGGTTATTTGAGCCTCTCAGGAGAGAGCTCTCTTCCACCTGTTTGTAGAAAAGCTCTTTAAATTTGTTAACATAGCGAGCTAACCAGATGCTAATAACAACAGATCGCCACTGTGCTTACAACTAAAGACACAGCCACGCAAACACTGCGGCATGTGTACGGCTCCTTATGGGTACTGCAATATTTGAAGAGGTGGAGCGGCGTTCCGGTGCTCTCTAGCCTCATCCCAATACCCAGTGGCGGCTGGTGGAAAATATTTTTGGTGGGGCTGTTGATATTATCCTAATTCACAGTTTTTCTGTCCCCATAAAATCGTGGTTCTAGGGCCAGGAACAACCAGGCTGAGTCGGGCTGAGTATGCTAAACTAGAGAGAGAATCGCTGGCAAGGGGGCTACAACTACAACAAGATGAACATATTTTACCGTGATTTAATTGTAATACACGTTTCAAAATGATGCCGAAGTAACAACATACTGATACCGGTTAGTAAAAACCATGAATTAATGCTTTGACAAGTCTGCAGACAGACGGCAGGCGAAAAACCCTTTTTAAAATGCGTGTTTTCTAAATGGAGCTTGGCTAAGCTAACGTTATATATGCTCCGACCGTCCACACTCACAACAACGGCCTATGCAGACATAAATAAACCAGCGACTGTATTCTCCAACGCACGTAAGCAACGTGAGCGCCCTCGTGACCAAAATATTTGACGCCGCTGATTGGCTGAAATTATGTTTCGGCGGCACAGTTTACTATTGAGACTTTTGCAACGTGCTGGTTGCTGCTGTTTGGCTTGGGGGCTCCTTGCACGGCGCCCGGTAATGATAAACTAATGCCACGGGCAAGGCCAGGCAGGAAACACGTGACTTATCAGTAACTTTAGACATCGTAACACAATTTAAACGAGATTTTATTGTAGATTATACATTTTACTGATACCAATTGTATGACATTTACCTTGTTCATTAAAAATAAAAATATAAAATATATATATTTTTTAAAAAATTTTTTTAAATTTAATATTTAAAAAAAAAAAAATGGTTGTATGTGGGAAGAGGTGGGGTGGCACCCCTAGCGCCCCTATGGGCCGGCCGCCACTGCCAATACCCCTCCTCGACTCCTTCTTTCCCTCACTCGCGTCCCTTCCTTGCATCTTAGCTCCGCCTCCGTAAGATGCGAGCGAGAGACACGAGGAGGTGACGCGAGGACGGGGAGTCCTCAGGTATTAATTGGGATGTCTTCGTTCACTCAAACGTCACTCTTAATAAAAGACGTCTGTTAATGATGACATGTGCACAGCTGTATCCCCTCAGTAGTATTACCAATGCCCCTTTCATCTCATTAGTATGCATAAAAAGTGACAGATGACACGCCCCCAATTATGCAAATGAGCTAAGTCCCGCCTCCCATTGTTCGAGATCCTTTGATGTGAGTGGGTACAATTATGTTAATGAGATAAGTCCCGCCTCCCTTTGTGAGGGGGTGAGGTGTTATAACAGGTAGGTGTGAAAAGCCCCCATGTGTAGTGCTTTTGTTGTCTAATTATTTGATGTTTATGTTTGTTTATTTTATTAGGATCCCCATTAGCTGGTGCATAACAACAGCTAATCTTCCTGGGGTCCACACATAACATAAAACAGGACAGGCTAGGCTCTCGAGCCGCATGCGGCTCTTTGCCTAGTTTAATGCGGCTCTTCAGTTCATACCGAATTGTGTGAGTTTGGGGGACAGACACTACGAGACCTATCGTTGATTAAACACTATCCAGTGTTTCCCCTACCATTGTCTTGGAGGGGCGCTGCGGAGCCCGCGACCCCCGCTGAAATTCAAGGTGTTTATTTAAAAAAATATATATATTTAAATATATATTTTGCACCAAATTGCAAATAATCTATAACTACTGTCACTTTTCACATTGAACATGTGCTCTTTTATTAAATAAACTAAACGCTTTCATTTTAAGTTGTGAGTTTAGTGTTTTTGACCCTAAGAAACACTGATGCATTAATCAATAACAATAATCCACAGCTCCTCTCTCTGCTCCAGAGGATTTAAAAAATATATCCCAATGCCACAAAAATGCATCAGTGACATGGTTGAAATCTTGTCTCCAGAAAACAAAAAACTGAAACAAGCGGTATCAGGGACTGTGTGTTTGATGTGGCTCTTTGCAGTAACATGGAACAAATGTGGCTCTTAACCTCTGACTGGTTGGCCATCCCTGGACTAGAGTCTCAATGACTTGTTTTGTCAGTTGCGGTGGTAAAAACACTGAGCACCTCTTGATGACAGATATATTCCTCCCCATCTTTGCCACCACTGACTCTATGTGTTTCGTCCATGATAAATTGTTCACTAGGATGAGTCCCAGGAGCTTTGTTTCCTCCACCTGCTCAACCTCTACATTATTCAGCATCAGATTCAACTGCGGTTTAGACCTTAGTACGTAATTTGTGCCAAATACAATACTTTTTGTTTTTTGAATGTTGAGCACTAATTTGTTGCTGGTCACCCATTCCATTACTGTTTTCAGTTCTTTGTTCAGCATATCAGTTATCTCACCGATTGTGGGAGCCTGTGTATATATTGTCGTGTCATCCGAGTACATAGAGACTTGTGCTTTTTCAAGAGCCAATGGAAAATCATTTGTAAAGATTGAGAAGAGTAAAGGACCAAGTGAACTTCCTTGTGGAATTCCACTTGCAACACATCTAGCACTAGAGATACTGCCATTAAAGTATACACTTTGAGTTCTGTTATATAGATAGCTTTCTAGCCATGATATCGCCTTTGAGGCAAAACCATAGCACTCCAATTTGTCAAGTAAAATTCTATGGTCTATCAAATCAAAGGCAGCGCTATAATCTAATAGTACTGCTCCCACCATTTTCTTCACATCAATCTCTTTCATCCATTGATCTGTCATTTGTGTTAATGCCGTGGCTGTTGAGTGACCCTCTCTATACGCATGTTGATACTCACTCATCAGACTGTTACCAGAAAAATAGCATTGTATTTGATTGAATACAATTTTTTCTAGTAGTTTGTTTAGAACAGGTGACAGGCTTATTGGTCTGCTGTTAGAGCCAGTGAAGGCATTCTTTGCATTTTTAGGGAGTGGAATAACTTTAGCTACTTTCCAGATTTGCGGGCATGTACCTTCCAGACTCATGTTAAAAATAGGACAGATGGGTGCAGCAATGAACTTGGCTACATTCTTTAATAGCTGATCGTCTAAGTTATCAATACCTGGTGGTTCATCATTATTGATTGCCAACAATAACTTTTCCACCTCTTCTGTTCTAACTTTACCCAGCTCAAAGGTGCAATTTTTATTTTTCATAATACGTTCTCTAATATTAACATAGGACGACTCGCAGCTAGATTTTGGCATTCCCTGCCTTAGCTTCTCCACTTTATCAATAAAATAGTTATTAAAATAATTGGCAATATCTAGTGGTCTAGTGATGTATGCCCCCTCTGATTCTATAAAGGATGGTGTTGAGTTGTTTTTCCTACCCATGATGGTATTCAAGGTACCCCAGAGCTTTTTTCCATCATGCTTTATATCATTGATCTTAATCTCATAATACATTTTCTTCTTCTTTCTGTTCAGTTTTGTCACATTATTTCTTATTTTGCAATATAACTGCTACTCAGAATGATTGCCGGAATTCATTGCTGCCCTTTTTGTTCTGTCTCTATCAGCCATACATTTCTTTAGCAACTCGTCAATCCATGGTGCCTTTACTGTTTTAACGGTTAACTTCTTAATAGGTGCATGTTTATCCATCACTGGTAACAACAATTTCATGAAAACATCCAGTGCCACATTTGTGTCACTCTCTTTAAAAACATTAGACCAACATACTCCCTTAACATCCTCCACATATGAATCACAGCAAAACCCTTTATATGATCTCTTCAGCACTATTTTCGGTCCTGCTTTTGGGACTTTGGCTTTCCTACATATTGCTACAAGGTTATGATCGCTGAAGCCAATTGGTACTGATACCGCTTTTGAGCACAGTTCACTTGCATTTGTGTATATGTGATCAATGCATTTGGATGATGTTACTCCTGAGCTATTGGTAATTACCCTGGTTGGTTGATTGATCATCTGATCTAGGTTACATGCACTTGTTACCGTCATCAATTTGTTTTTCAATGAACAGTCTGATGACAGAAAGTCAATATTCACGTCACCCAATAAATATATCTCCCTGATTTCATCACATGCCTTCTCAATCATTTCACACAATTTATCTAGATAATTACTATCAGAGCTTGGTGGTCTATAGCAACATCCCAGCAACATAGGTTTTAAATGGGGCAGGTGAACCTGCAGCCATACCATCTCTACCTCACCTAACATCAAATCCTCCCTATACTTCACAGGAATGTGACTTTGTACATAAAAAACCACTCCTCCCCCATTGCAGTTTCTATCCTTTCTGTGATGTGTTGATTAAGGCAGTCTCTTTGAAGTTATGTTGTCTAGCCCCTGTCCCCTTACACCCCTTTGTAGTCTAAGCCTTTGATGTGAGTTGTTATAACAGGTAGGTGTGAAAAGCCCCCCTGTGTAGTGCCTTTGTTGTCTAATTCTTTGATGTGTTGATTAAGGCAGTCTCTTTGAAGTTATGCTGTCTGGCCCCTGTCCCCTCAGAGTTGACTAATCTAATTAGCCTTTGATGTTTTGCCCTTCGATGTGAAGTGTTATAACAGGCAGGTGTGATTTCTCACTGGTGTGTTATAAGCCTTTGATGTTAATCTACGTGTCTCTTTGAAGTTATGCGTGAGACTGTATAGCCCCCGCACAGGATCATTCTAAGAAGAGTGAGAGGGCTAATGAGCCAGCACCATACCTCCTCTATGCATTTTCTTGACCTGTATCTGATCTTGAAAAACTCTGGTAAGTACTTTTTATTTTATTTTATAATATCATGTAATTATTAAATGTTGTTTTTTTTGGTAGGGGTTAAACTAGTATATTATGTGGATAGTATATTATTAGATACTTAAATTTTTTTTTTCTGTTTACAGTAGAGACCCTGTGTGCTGAAATCTACTCAAACAGAGTACTTCATGGTAGTGGTCAGCTTTTAAGCATAAGTCTGTCAAATGTTCAAAACAGCCTTATTTAACTGAAATAGTCTCAAAATCACAAACTGCCATTAAGAGTCAGAATCGTAATTAAATCTACTAAAACAAATTACTTCATTATCTACTTTTTCAGCTTTTATACACAAAAGTGTATATTTTCAGTAACTTTCTCAGAGAATTAATCATACATCTGGCAAATGTTCAAAACAGCCTTGTTTCACTGAAATAGCCTCAAAATCACAAACTGCCATTAAGAGTCAGATGCTTGACGAAATCTACTAAAACAGAGTGCTTTTCATGGTAGTGGTCAGCTTTTAAACACAAAAGTGTATCTTTCGGTAACTTTCTGAGAGAATTAAGCATAAATCAGTCAAATATTCAAAACAGCCTTCACGGAAATAGCCTCAAAATCACAAACTGCCATTAAGAATTAGATTCTTAATTAAATCTACTGACACAAAGTACTTCATTATCTACTTTTCAGCTTTTAAACACAAAAGTGTATCTTTCAGTAACTTTCTCAGAAAATGTAAGCATAAATCTGTCAAATGTTAAAAACAGCCTTGTTTCACTAAAATAGCCTCAAAATGACAAACTGCCATTAAGAGTCAGATGCTTGACGAAATCTACTAAAACAGAGTGCTTTTCATGGTAGTGGTCAGTTTTTAAACACAAAAGTGTATATTTTCAGTAACTTTCTCAGAGAATTAAGCATAAATCTGGCAAATGTTCAAAACAGACCTGTTTCACTGAAATAGCCTCAAAATGACAAACTGCCATGAAGAGTCAGATGCTTGATGAAATTTCCCGACACAAAGTACTTCATTATCTACTTTTTCAGCTTTTATACACAAAGTGTATTTTCAGTAACTTTCTCAGAGAATTTAAGCATAAATCTGTCAAATGTTCAAAACAGCCTTGTTTCACTGAAATAGCCTCAAAATCACAAACTGCCAATAAGAGTTAGAATCCTAACGAAATCTACTCAAACAGAGTACTTCATGGTAGTGGTCAGCTTTTAAACACAAAAGTGTATCTTTCAGTCACTTTTTGAGAGAATTAAGCATAAGTCTGTCAAATGTTCAAAACAGCCTTATTTCACTGAAATAGCCTCAACATCACAAACTGCCATTAAGAGTCAGATTCTTAATGAAATCTACTGACACAAAGTACTTCATTATCTACTTTTCAGCTTTGAAACACAAAAGTGTATCTTTCAGTCACTTTTTGAGAGAATTAAGCATAAATCTGGCAAATGTTCAAAACAGACTTGTTTCACTGAAATAGCCTCAAAATCACAAACTGCCATTAAGAGTCAGATGCTTGACGAAATCTACTAAAACAGAGTGCTTTTCATGGTAATGGTCAGCTTTTAAACACATAAGTGTATCTTTCGGTAACTTTCTGAGAGAATTAAGCATAAATCAGTCAAATGTTCAAAACAGCCTTCACTGAAATAGCCTCAAAATGACAAACTGCCATAAAGAGTCAGATTCATAACGAAATCTACTGACACAGAGTACTTTCATGGTAGTGGTCCGCTTTTAAACACAAAAGTGTATCTTTCGGTAACTTTCTGAGAGAATTTAAGCATAAATCTGTCAAATGTTCAAAACAGCCTTGTTTCACTGAAATAGCCTCACAATGACAAACTGCCATTAAGAGTCAGATTCTTAACGAAATCTACTGACACAAAGTACTTCATCATCTACCTTTCAGCTTTTATACACAAAAGTGTATCTTTCAGTAACTTTCTGAGAGAATTTAAGCATAAATCTGTCAAATGTTCAAAACAGCCTTGTTTCACTGAAATAGCATCAAAATCACAAACTGGCTGAAACTATACAGTGAATTGGAGAAATTACAGCACAGAGGTTTCTACTACGACACAGATAGTATAATCTATGTGACAAGACAGGGGCAGTCTCCAGTACTTTCATGGTAGTGGTCAGCTTTTAAAAAAGAAAAGTGTATCTTTCAGTAACTTTTTGAGAGAATTAAGCATAAATCAGTCAAATGTTCAAAACAGCCTTGTTTCACTGAAATAGCCTCAAAATCACAAACTGCCATTAAGAGTCAGAATCCTAATTAAATCTACTAAAACAAAGTACTTCATTATCTACTTTTTCAGCTTTTATACACAAAGTGTATCTTTCAGTAACTTTCTCAGAGAATTTATGCATACATCTATCAAATGTTCAAAACAGCCTTCACTGAAATAGCCTCAAAATCACAAACTGCCATTAAGAGTCAGATGCTTGACGAAATCTAATAAAACAGAGTACTTTCATGGTAGTGGTCAGCTTTTTAAAAAGAAAAGTGTATCTTTCGGTAACTTTTTGAGAGAATTAAGCATAAATCTGTCAAATGTTCAAAACAGCCAAAATCACAAAAAGTTATGCTTACCAGACCAAAATCACAACCTTTTTTGATTTTTGGTCTGGTAAGCATAACTTTTAGGGATCCCCCAGATAAACCTCCATGGGCAGTGGAGTCTCCCCCTGTCTTGTCACATAGATTATACTATCTGTGTCGTAGTAGAAAACTCTGTACTGTAATTTCTCCAATTCACTGTATAGTTTCAGCCAGTTTGTGATTTTGATGCTATTTCAGTGAAACAAGGCTGAACATTTGACAGATTTATGCTTAAATTCTCTCAGAAAGTTACTGAAAGATACACTTTTGTGTTTAAAAGCTGACCACTACCATGAAGTACTCTGTTTGAGTAGATTTCGTTAGGATTCTGACTCTTAATGGCAGTTTGTGATTTTGAGGCTATTTCAGTGAAACAAGGCTGTTTTGAACATTTGACAGATTTATGCTTAAGTTCTCTGAGAAAGTTACTGAAAGATACACATTTGTGTATAAAAGCTGAAAAAGTAGATAATGAAGTATTTTGTTTTAGTAGATTTAATTAGGATTCTGACTCTTAATGGCAGTTTGTGATTTTGAGACTATTTCAGTGAAACAAGGCTGTTTTGAACATTTGACAGATTTATGCTTAATTCTCTTAAAAAGTGACCGAAAGATACACTTTTGTATTTAAAAGCTGACCACTACCATGAAGTACTTTGTGTCAGGAGATTTCGTCAAGCATCTGACTCTTAATGGCAGTTTGTCATTTTGAGGCTATTTCAGTGAAACAAGGCTGTTTTGAACATTTGACAGATTTATGCTTAAATTCTCTGAGAAAGTTACACTTTTGTGTTTAAAAGCTGAAAAGTAGATAATGAAGTACTTTGTGTCAGTAGATCTCGTTAAGAATCTGACTCTTAATGGCAGTTTGTGATTTTGAGGCTATTTCAGTGAAGGCTGTTTTGAACATTTGACTGATTTATGCTTAATTCTCTCAGAAAGTTACCGAAAGATACACTTTTGTGTTTAAAAGCTGACCACTACCATGAAAAGCACTCTGTTTTAGTAGATTTCGTCAAGCATCTGACTCTTAATAGCAGTTTGTGATTTTGAGGCTATTTCAGTGAAACAAGTCTGTTTTGAACATTTGCCAGATTTATGCTTAATTCTCTGAGAAAGTTAGTGAAAATATACACTTTTGTGTTTAAAAGCTGACCACTACCATGAAAAGCACTCTGTTTTAGTAGATTTCGTCAAGCATCTGACTCTTAATGGCAGTTTGTGATTTTGAGGCTATTTCAGTGAAACAAGGCTGTTTTGAACATTTGCCAGATTTATGCTTAATTCTCTGAGAAAGTTACTGAAAATATACACTTTTGTGTATAAAAGCTGAAAAAGTAGATAATGAAGTACTTTGTTTTAGTAGATTTAATTAGGATTCTGACTCTTAATGGCAGTTTGTGATTTTGAGGCTATTTCAGTGAAACAAGGCTGTTTTGAACATTTGACAGACTTATGCTTAATTCTCTCAAAAAGTGACTGAAAGATACACTTTTGTGTTTAAAAGCTGACCACTACCATGAAGTACTCTATTTGAGTAGATTTCAGCACACAGGGTCTCTACTGTAAACAGAAAAAACACTTTTAAGTATCTAATAATATACTATCCACATAAACCAAAAAAAACAACATTTAATAATTACATGATATTATAAAATAAAATAAAAAGTATTTACCAGAGTTTTTCAAGATCAGATACAAGTCAAGAAAATGCATAGAGGAGGTATGGTGCTGGCACATTAGCCCTCTCACTCTTCTTAGAATGATCCTGTGCAATTTTTAAAAGTTGAACTCCTATCCCCTTATAAACCAAAATAACAATAGCCCTTAATTAACACTAATCATTTAAAAAAAAAACCTTACATCTAATTTAGAGAGGACAATAACGTTTTTAGGTGTCTTAGTGAGTGAAAATTAATGGCTGTTTTATTTAGTTTGAGCGTATTTCTTTTTTAAAAACTAACTCCATCCCCTCGCTTCTCACCTCACAGAGAGTGTCTTAATCAACATATAGATTAGCATCCCAGGCTTATCTCAAACCCTCACATCAAAGGCCAACTCCAACGTGTGTGTGTGTGTGTGTGTGTGTTAATTGTTCTTAAAGGTAGGGGTAGGTCATTTTGGAGAAACCAGCTCGAGTGAGCTAGAATTAGAAAATACAGAACCGGGAAAATTCTGCCACTTCCTTACAGAGCCCCTCCTCCAGCACACATGAACGCGCTCACATGACCAAAAGAGGGCACGAGATAAGTTTGTGCACAGATCTTCGGCTGTAGGCGTCTGAACCCCGCACAGATGCTGCATTCGATTCTTGACAGGAGCCCCGGACGGATGGCGGTAAGTTGTCACAGGCTGTTTAAACCCGTATCGAGGCGTGTCTTGGCCATTTTTCTTTTTTGAAAGGTGACTTGGTAAGTGGAAATTACTGTCTTTTTAATTAGTCGGCATGGATTTCTATTTTCATCTAATTCCACCCCCCACTATCTGCCGGCCTCATAGCCAAAGGAAGGGGTGGAGAAAGGGGGAGAGGCCTGGGCTGGGAGGGGGCGGGGGCTATACAGTCTCACGCATAACTTCAAAGAGACACGTAGATTAACATCAAAGGCTTATAACACACCAGTGAGAAATCACACCTGCCTGTTATAACACCTCACATCAAAGGGCAAAACATCAAAGGCTAATTAGATTAGTCAACTCTGAGGGGACAGGGGCCAGACAGCATAACTTCAAAGAGACTGCCTTAATCAACACATCAAAGAATTAGACAACAAAGGCACTACACAGGGGGGCTTTTCACACCTACCTGTTATAACAACTCACATCAAAGGTTTAGACTACAAAGGGGTGTGAGGGGACAGGGGCTAGACAACATCACTTCAAAGAGACTGCCTTAATCAACACATCAAATAATTAGACAACAAAAGCACTACACAGGGGGGCTTTTCACACCTACCTGTTATAACACCTCACCCCCTCACAAAGGGAGGCGGGACTTATCTCATTAACATAATTGTACCCACTCACATCAAAGGATCTCGAACAATGGGAGGCGGAACTTAGCTCATTTGCATAATGGGGGGCGTGTCATCTGTCACTTTTTATGCATACTAATGAGACTAAATGGGCATTGGTAATACTACTCCCCTCTCATCGGGCTTAACTGAATAACCCCTTAGAACCGGCCCATTTCTGGTTGAATATTTATTTAAATGAATGAATCTTTCTCTTGTTAGTCAAGTAATTCAATGTATGATGGTTGGTCCTGCTTTTGTGTTCCGTTTTGGTGTAAAATGTAGCCCACATTTAAATAAAAATATAATTATAGTAATGTGAAAGCCTTTTAGAAATGAATTGCACATAATAATTCCCACGGAGCTGTGAGCACTAATACATTTATGTGACGCTTTTCCACTCATCTTCCAGTTGTCGGTTTTCCTGTGTTGAAATAGACTAGCTGTGAAGGTGGGGGCGGGGCTTTTATACGCGAGTAGTGAAAACACTTCCGCGTAGTCTGCTCGCGTGTATCCTCCCTTTCGTCTTCTCCCGCACCCCTCCTCCCTCACCCCTCCTCGACTCCTCCGTGTGCATTTCAGCTATTGGGACGTCCTTCAAAATGGCGTGTCTTGATCGATTTCCGGGTCAAGTTCCGGAGGAGGGGAAGAGAGGAGTCGAGGAGGGGTATTGGGATGAGGCTCCTGTCAGCACTCCTTTCAGACGAGACATATACCACGTGAAGACACGTTACGCTCGTGTTGTGTTCAAGGAACCTGTCCTTGGCCAGGAAAAACAGGTACTCGCTTGTTTAATTATTTTTGCTGTCTAGATTTCTTCTTCTTTTTTTAAGTGAGAAGTTGTCCGTCAGTCGGACTGACGGACGGACTCCTCCCCCCCACCCCCAAAACGAAAACTCTTCGGTTCTCCACCAATGACACAAGTCACCCAAATCAGCGTTAAAAAAGCGGGAGGCGCCGATGTATTAATAATTTATTGATTATTGATTATAGCTCCGGACCGCGGTCCGCCTGTTGCCGACCCCTGCCCTATACGATCATTTTCTGATAATGATGAGGCAATTGCCCCGCCTCTCCCCACCTCTGCTGCTCACCCCCGCGTCAAAGTAAACTGCACACTGAATTCAAATTATTTATCTTTCTCTCGATATGGACATAAACGCGAGTGAAGTCTAATCTGACAGGACGGAGACACCTCTCAAACTACCTAAACTAGTTATAAATATGTTTATTTTTACTGTCGGCCGGGTCACTCATTACTGGATCAGCTGCTGCATGAAACAGACACTGATGCTGTCCGAAGAGAGGGAGGAAAAAGAGAGGCTCCATGTATTTTATTATTATATAGAGTCGTTATTCATTTGTTTTAAAGCTCAATAGATAACAAAGAAGACCTTTGACCGGCACTTTTATAATTTTGTGGGAAGATTTAAACTTTAATACACGTTGACTGGTGAAAAACTCTGCCCGGTTCCCTCGGCCCCCACCGCGGAGAATAAACAGAAGGGCAACCATGACAACCATGCTTCTTTGCTGCTTTTGTGGAGGAAGTTACAGCACCACGTACAGGCTCCTGCATATGTACTGCAGCCTCTCCAGAGGTTGGAGCTAAACGGAGCTGTCTCGTGTGGACAGACCAAGCGGCAAACTGTGGGGTAGAGCCGGGACGCCAATACGGAAGTGCCACACACTGCAGTTCATATATTGGCCGATAGGCGATGGCTGCAGAAAGGAGCAATTTCCATAGACCCCCATGTTAAAATGCCCAATTTTACAGCTGAAATAATTTTTTTCTACCCCTTGCTCCATACATTTTATTATCGATATAGTTAGATTCCACCTTCATGATTATGAATCTGTGAGTGAATTGTTTTCTAATGCGACCCTTTTATTTATATTAGGTCTTAAAGATTGTGCATAAATTAGGGCGTGGTCACAATAAGTGACGTCTCTGTCAAGTGACTGCTGCTGCTAGCTTCTTGTCTCTCTGCTAGCTGCTCTGTGAAGCTACTGGGACTCTGCCTGCTCAGTTCATCCAGGGAACACAACTTGAAGCCGGCCGTGGCTGTTTGTTCTTCATGCTTATATATATCGGACTATTGTTAAAACAGACGGTGCATGAATGCGGTACGTGAAATTCGAGTGCTTTATTTATGTGTTAATGATTTTAATCAGCTACGTAAGTGGGATAATACTGTTGAACAAACAGCTTCTGTTTGAGGTTGATAAAATAAGGTCATCTTTGTAACTTAGATATTTTATTATGTAGGTAGGAACTGTATGCATCGCTAAGGTTAATTTAAATTGGCGATGCTCAAGTATGTAGACAAGCTAATGTCGAAGTAGTGTATGTGAAATCAACCTCACAATATGATGTGTGTATATTACAACTATTAATGTCATATTTCAAGATGATTACTTAGATATTACAATATGGTTGGTTGAGCTGGAGTTCATTATCGAGCTTACACGTTAACGTCACAGTCATCTGAAGAACGAACCCAAACCTTGTTGTTTTTATTAATTACATTACCAAATGGGTATCAAATAAACAGTAAGCATTGGTAACACAACTTCCAAAGTTACAGTAAAACAAAAAGGACCCTGACTCGGACAATACACAATCTAACATGTTCAACAGAAGAGAATCAGTTATATTGTTTGTACACATGGTACTTTACATATATCTGTTTGTTTAAAGTTGTCCAGGTGATGCAGACAGGCTGGACCAGGGAGTGAGAGACAGAACTGGACTCCTCACAGCAGTGAACTTCAGCACAGGTACAAAGACTCTTTTTTCATACTGTACAAAGAATCAAGAAAGATATTGGTTTAAATTAATGAAGTATTGACTTTAATACACTGATATACATTCCATTAAACAATACTAAATACTAGATCACCTACACATCAGTTAAGTTGAGGGTTTTTTCCATGCAAAAAGTTACATTTAGATATTTAGCAATATGACTTTGTCAGCTTTCTAATTTAATGTATTGAAGGCAAAGATATTTAACACAGTGAGAACTGCTACTATTTATCTCTCAATATTGTCTGTAAAAACGTGGTAAAAGTTTCTTTCAGTGAGACAACAGAGCAAGCTTCTACAGTTGCACTACGTTTTGATAACAGTTAAATATTATTTTGACAATAACATATATTTCAATGTTGATGAGCTTCATACTGTTCATTCATAATCTGATCGTCTTTGTCGCTCACTGTTGAAATAAAAAAAAAAACATTACAATTACAAAATAATTATATCTACAGCCCCTAAACACACAAACACACCACTTTCATAAATAACACACTTGTTCTGCAATAATATGTTTTAGGTTTCCTGTCATTTTTGTTAGGAAAGGACATGCCTGAAAGACACAACATTTTCTCCTTCTCTGAGGGTCAAGAAGAACATCCAAGAGGAACATTAAAAGCTGATGCTATGAGATTTTAAGACCAGTACAGGACATTCACTAAGAAACTACTTCAGCTGATCGAATGCACCTATTTCCACATCTACACTCCATCAGCTGATTATTTCTATTTGCCTCACTTTATGAGCTTCACATCACTTGTGCCTTGTACCGCAGAGTTTGCAACGTCACAAATAAATGGGGCCAATCTTCAGTCAGATGTGAATGTGTAATCTAACATTTTCAGTAAGAATAACGGACAAAAGGAGTGCAAATACAATTTATTGAAATGTGAACCAAAAGTTAATCAAATGTTTCAAATAAAAAGCACATATGGACAGAAGGTGTAAACCTATTAAATGTATAAGTAAACACATTTAGTCAAATAAAGTGACAGACTATGCCTGTGCAGTTGGTATCAGCTATGCCCAGCATGGGCTCCTCCATCAGGCCTGGTCCTCCTCGCTGAGGAAAGACCCTCAGTCCTCTCCAAACCAACAGACAGGACGTCCATCACACGGAGGTTTCTCCCTGAAGTCTCTGCAGCTCTCTGGACACCATGCTGTCTCAATCCGTCCACACTGAATATGAGAGGGGGAAAATGAAAATAATAATTGCTTTGGACAATAAGAAATATAAAGTTGACTGTTGAGTTGCTCAGTTTTTTTAGATTGTCAATACTATTACTGTATAACTAATATCTCAGGTTAAGAGGCACATTCAAATACAGATTGGTCTTTAATTACATGTTGTCTTTTGAATTGTTTGTCTAAAGTCAAGGATCTACAACTGGTACTTAGTTTTAATGATACAGTCTGGTTATTATGCTGTTTGGAGTAGGTCTCACTAACTAGCACTAGAGCACTAACTAGCTACCATTACATGTACCTTAGCTTGACTTAAATGTATTAAACGTATAGTTAAGTGATATCAAAATATAAATAACTAATGTCATGCAAACATATTAATATTTGCTTGATTCCAGTGTTGAATTTAGCACAATTGCATACAAACGTTAAGGGATTTTAAGATTCTGAAGTATTATGCTAAAAACTCAATAACTTAGATTTATTATTTATAGTTTTGCTGAATAGTTTCATGTCCGCTTACCTTAGAAACGTAAAATGCCACGGCAGTGTGCAGATGGGGAGCATGTTAGCTTAGCTTGGTAGCTTCAGCTAGCTTTGGAACTTCCAGCTCGGTAGCAGCAGGTCCCGCCTCGGCTCCGCCTCTTTGCCCTTATTTGGAGCAGGCTGGAACAGGCGGGAGTTGAACTCTGACGTCACTGTCGAGCCGTTAGTGGCCGACTCCGCCTACTAAGGGCTTCTCGGCAACTCTGCAGAATCCTATGGGTGACGTCACGGACCCTACGTCCATTTATATATACAGTCTATGGGACAGACACTATCCGGTGAATATTGCGTGTGGACGGAAGCTTTTTTGCGATTGCGTTAATCCTATGCGTTTAGCCATTTTCGTCCTCGTGTGGCCAGGGCCTCAGAGTAACCTACAGTTATTTTGCTGCTGGAGAAGAAAGATCAGGGGGGAGGGGGGGGGAGAGAGCTGTGGTTGATGGGCCATTAGTTGTGTAAATACACAGCTGAGAGCTGCCGTTTCATTCAGACTGTTTAAAAAACTGTAACAACAGACTATTTTTCTTAGCGGATGCATGTCAATTTAAATCAATACATACAACTATTTTTTAAATCAATAAAAACATTTTCTAAATCCATAAAAGCATTTAAATTAATATTGGGAGTCATGTCGTTACTTTGTTGACAATGTGGCCATGTAATAAGTGGGATAATTTGCAGCGACTTGTTCCTTAACGTCATATGCATACATAAAATGTAACTGACACTGTAATCCCCCTACCCCACACCCTTCATGTCCTGTCCTATTTGTGATGTGTGTGAGCCATGTCCTTGTCCGTATGTTTTTGTATTTGAAAATGTTTAATAAAATATAAATGTTAAAAAAAAGGATTTATGACATGAGGGAAAATGAATTAGTACCACACACACTCCGACAAACCATTTGAACTGTAGCTAAGATTAAAGCAGGCACATTTGTTTTTCAAAATCACAAACCTGATGTTCCAGTACTTGTGGAACTATCCTCTGTCTCACTCTCGATTTCATCCTCAGCCTCACTCTGTGACTCCCCATCTTTCTCTCCCTGCTCTGAACCTTCAATTTCCAGATCAGTCTTGTGACGACCCCTCCACACCACGTGGGGTGCCGTCTGGTTGTGGGTGTACTTTGTGGGTGTTCACAGGTTCATGGCTGATGAGTCGCACCTGTGGGAGGATACCCGCCTGATGAGTTGCACCTGGAAAGAAAACGGATATAGGAGGAGCCCAGCCGTTACGTCGCGCGATCTTCTCTGAGCACTTTTCCTGTGCCAGCGTCAGGGACCTGTTGCTGGATCCTTTTGTTTGTTTGTTTTGAATAAATGAACATTATATCATACCCCTCGTCTCGCCTCCCCGCTTTATGTTGCAGCCCAGGAGCCCCGGGTTGTAACATATGGGGGCTCGTTGCTTTGGACCTGGGAAACGTGTCAGAACTGGATCCGTTGTGGGGACGGATTTCGCGCAGCTGCTGTTGTCATTGTGTGCAGCTGATTGGTTGGGAGTAGCGTTACGGGGGTGAGTGTTTTGCAGTTCTAATGTACAGAGATTGTGTGGCAGCGAGTACAAGCACAGTATCGTTAGTTACCGTGGTATCTGTCCCGGTTAGGTTTAGTACGGTCTTCCTTGGAGGTCGTAGGGGGGGGCTGTTAGTGCGGTGTGAAAGTGGTTAGAGCTATTAGCTCGGGAGCACGCTGAGGCTGCAGGTGGAGTTGCTGGTCGCTTCGCCGAGCTTACGGTATTAAGTGCATAAGTACCCGCCATAACTAGCACCTGAAGACTAGCGGGGAGTTTAGCCAGTTACTGTTAGGCAGTTAGAGGGACAGGCTGCGGTAGCGTGTATGCTGTGTAGTAGCATGAGCGTGCCACACAGTGTTGTCATGATGGAGAGTGTGGAGGACTTTGTGAGAGCGCCTACAGAGGAGCTACTGGAGGGCTTCTCACGTAAGCAGCTGATCGGTGTTGCTGAACATTTCCGCTTGGATGTTGGGGATAAGAGGATGAAGGAAAACATAAGAGGGATTGTTAGAGCAAATCTGTTCGGGTTAGGTGTTTTCAAAGGGGGACACATTACTGTTGATTCAGGCAGAGACAGTGTCAATGTGTCTGGCTCCCGTGATACAGATCTGACTTTTGAACAAAGAGAGAGACTGTTAATGTTACAGGTAGAAATTAAAAGGCTTGAGTTAGAGGAGCGGAGGTTGAGTTTACCTGCTGGGGCTGCAAGTCAGGCCTCTAATTTCCCTGGTGAAGCTACTCCATTTGACGTTGCCGGTAATCTGCGGGTTGTGCCTCAGTTTAATGAACGAGATCTAGATACATTTTTCTCCTTGTTTGAGCGTGTTGCTGAGAGCAGAGAGTGGTCAGATGCTAATAGCACCTTATTGCTGCAGTGTGTGCTAACAGGTAGGGCCCAGGAAGCTTATTCTGCTTTAACGGTGGCGGACAGCAAAGTGTATCTGATGGTTAAAACTGTGGTCTTGAAGGCTTACGAGTTGGTTCCTGAGGCCTATCGACAGAGGTTTTGGTCCTGGGAGATGTCTGACAGGCAGACACATGTTGAGTTTGCCAGGGATCTGGTTACCTTTTTCGTTAGGTGGTGTAACTCCTTGAAAGTGGATACGTATGTCGCAGTATGTGAGTTGATGGTGTTGGAGCAATTTAAAAATTCCGTACCCGGCCACATTGCGGTTTATATCAGCGAGCGTAAAGTGAAGACTGCTGCAGAGGCTGCTGCTCTGGCAGATGATTATGTGCTAACGCACAGGGGTGGTCGCGACTTCAGGGTCCAGGATGAAGGGGGTATGTATCGTGCAGGGAGATGGGAAGAGAAAGCAAATCCGCACTGGGGTGAGCGTGAGGTGCGAGGTCAGCCACAGGGTGATTCGGAAATCTGTCATTACTGCAGGGAGAGAGGGCACTGGAAGGCTGACTGTCCAAAAGCTAAGGCCAAAAGGGGGAACTGTGTAGGCCAGTTTAACTCTGCCGCTTGTGCTGTGTCTGTGGTGCCGTTACCTGTCATCTCTCCCTGTCAGCAGATTAATGAGCCATGCGGGTGGAAGGACCCAGTGTTTTCTGCATTTGTGTCAACCGGATACGTGTCATTGGTGGGAAGTGATATCAGCGTGCCGGTAAAGATTTTGAGAGACACTGCATCGTATGACTCATACATTCTGAGCTCTGTGTTATCGTTTTCGGACAAATCTGGAACTGGGGATTTTGTCCGGATGAGAGGTATGGGAATGAAGGTTGTGCCTGTTCCTCTGCATTCTGTTGTGCTTAACTCAGGTCTGGTGCAGGGTGAGGTCGCCATGGGCGTCCGTCCTGTAATGCCAATTGGTGGTGTGGATGTTATCCTGGGTAACGGCCTGGCTGGGAGCCGTGTGTGGGCTGAGGGTCCACCGCCTACCATGCAGTCATCTTCACCCACTGTGACTGTTAAGGCAGAGGAGAATGTCAAGTGCTCTCCTGCAGAGTTGGTGGCTTGTTCTGTGACCCGGGCTGTGAGCCATGCACAGGAGGAATCTGAGCAGGATGAAGAGCTCAGTGCGACAGATTCAGTGGTTATTCCTGACTTGTTGTTGTCGGTATCCTGCAGTGAGTTGGTGATGGAGCAGAAAGCGGATGTCTCCCTCAGTCAGTTTTTTGAGGCGGTTCTCTCCACCGGGGATGGAAGTGGTGTCACCAGGGCTTGTCAGCTGCAAGGGGGATTGCTGGTCAGAAAGTGGTGGGAAAAGTCATGTGGGAAAAGCTTAATTGGTGGGCCAGTGTATCAGATTGTGGTTCCTGTTAGGTTTCGGGAGGAGATCCTCAGAAAAGCGCATGGGCAGTCGGGACATCTGGGTGTCCGTAAAACATGTGGTTACCTGTTGCGGTATTTCTTTTGGCCTGGTTTGAGGAGAGATGTGTCTCGGCATGTTGGGTCATGTCACGCATGTCGGAGGGGTGGGGCAGTTCGGCAGCGACCTGGGGGTCAGGTCTTGGGTTTGTTGCCGGGGTCTAGGTTGCAGTTTCTGGAGGGACATTCCGGGTTCTTCCAGGTGCAGGGTCAAGGGACTGGCCAGAGTGGTCGTCTGTCCACGCCGGAATATCGGAGAAGAGCTCCTAGCTATTTGGGTACTAACGGTGTTCTTAGGGGAACTCCTTTCTTATGGGGGGGGGGGGGTGTGACGACCCCTCCACACCACGTGGGGTGCCGTCTGGTTGTGGGTGTACTTTGTGGGTGTTCACAGGTTCATGGCTGATGAGTCGCACCTGTGGGAGGATACCTGCCTGATGAGCTGCACCTGGAAAGAAAACGGATATAGGAAGAGCCCAGCCGTTACGTCGCGCGATCTTCTCTGGGCACTTTTCCTGTGCCAGCATCAGGGACCTGTTGCTGGATCCTTTTGTTTGTTTGTTTTGAATAAATGAACATTATATCATACCCCTCGTCTCGCCTCCCCGCTTTATGTTGCAGCCCAGGAGCTGGGTTGTAACAGTCTCTCCTGAAAAGTCCTCTGTCTCTGTGGCAATCTGCACTTCCTGCTGTGTGTTACTGTCTGCCTCATCATATTTTTTTTGGGGGGCGAAAAAGGACATATTGTCCTTTTTTCGCTTCATTTTGAAACTATAGAGCAAACACAAAGGGGGAGGACAACACTTCAGTAACGCAGAATATAAATGTATAACCGCTAGATACATTTCACAACTATATAGCTGGGGTGACCAGGTGTCCCTCTTAAAATAGAACGAAATGGCAGGATACACTTTTGGTGGTGTAAAATGGAGCCTGTGACAAAGAAAATGCAGCTACAACAAAGCAGGGAAGGTACTTATTATTGGGTAAAACCGGTGGATGGAGATTCCCAGAGCGTGTTCTGGCTCGGTTCGCTGACGGCCGGCACCGCCCTTTATTATTTATTTATTTTAAACGGCATCATTTAAGGCGCTGACAGGTGACAGATGATGAAAGCAAACTGTTTGCTGTCGCTGATTACTTTGCACACTACGTTAACTAACGTTAGTCAACAACAACACTTACTGACCTAAAGTCTTACCTTGTAACAATTACACGGATACAATAGTTTAACTCACCTTCAATTATCGTGGTAGTCTCTCGAAACGTAGGTTTCAATCAGTCTTTCTTGGATGCAACAGCCTCTGATGATCCGAGATGAAAATTGTTTGTTTTTCGCGCGCTTCAGCCGGACAGTGAAAGTGTCCTGAGTGCACCGCTCTAATGGGTCCGACTAGAATGACGAATAACGTTAGTTCCGCCTATTCCTTCATTCAATAAATCGTGTAATAAATCATACATTTTTCATTTTTTTCACTTTTCATTTTTAGGGGGGCCACAGGGGGGTCAGAGGTCAGTGTTAGGGGGGCACTGCCCTAGAACCACCCCTGGCATGGACGCCCTCAGGATCACAGAGGGAGACACACCTGAATGATTCCTCCATCACTTCCTCCTGAGGTTTTCCACACAAAGCAGGCAGCTCCACCAGGGAAACCCGGCGTCCACACACCTCTCCCTGATGTTTAACACACTCTGATGAGTTGGAGACTGACGGAAAATCTGTCTGACCTAAAATGGCCTTGGCTGCTGAAGTCTTCCCTGCTCCTCTCCTGCCACACAGAACCAGGTTTAAAGCTGCTTTCATGATTTCAGACGTTGGTGTCATGATCAAACCTGCATCGTCAAACTCAAACACATCACAGCTCAGAGGCTCTCCATTGTTCTCCTTTGCAATCTGACCCAAACGTGTTAACAGCTCTGGATGGACAAGGTTCTGCCTCAAATATCTGTATCTACATTTTCTGATCATGTTTCTTAAGGGAGCATGTTGCATACACTTGTCTATGATACCTGAACCCTCCTCTCTGGATGGTGATATCAGAATCAGTGAATGATCAAATGCCTGATCACTGAAGAGATTCAGGACTGTGCAGAGTCTCAGTTTGTGTTCCTCAGTAAAGTGATCAGGCTGTAGAAGCAGCAGGAACACATGAGGTCCAGGATCAGTGAGCCTCACACAGACGTTCACATGTTCTGTCAGTTTGTCTTCAGAGATGAAGGAGTGCAGCAGATCTGGGGTGTTGATCACAACTACTCTTTTCCCCTCCAGCTCTCCACTCTCTCTCTGACAGTGGTCTGGTTCTTCCTCACTGTTGAACACAGTCCATCCCAGTATGAAGTTCCCCACTGAACTCCTCTCAGACCAGCTGTTCCCCAGCAGAACAACCCTGAGCTCAGACACTGTGAGAAACGAAGTTAGAAAAACTACTCAACTATTCAGCTAAATACTTGGGCTGTGGTAATATGTGTGTACCTATGTTTTTATGTTGTAGTATTCAAGTGAATTTTCCTTAAATAAATTACTTTGTTTAACCTGTTAAGCCCCGAGCCTGTTTTTCAGGTTTCAGGCTCGAAAATGACATTCCCAGAATAAATGACTATAACTTCACTTCTAAAAGGTTTATATGAATAATTTTTGATATCAAAGCAAGGTTACATCTGTGAGTTGGATGTAGAAGTGTCAGAATCAATATAGATTTTTCTGTGTCAGAGTAAATTCAGATGGAACATAGCAAAAAAATGTAAATTCCTGTCTCCGCCTAAAGAAAACCCATTACATATAGTGAAGACCACCCTTGAATGATGGGTTAGTAGCCTAAAAGCTTTAGGAATCCAAAGTATAACATATAATAAGTACCCTGTATCAAGATTGAGGCAAAACAAGTGACATTTGACCTTTTTAGAGAGGTTTATGAAAATAAAGTCCAGGCGGAATAAGCTTTGGGCACATTTGGGCACATTTGGTTCCATCAGTGCCATTTGACCTTTTTCAGGTACCAGACTATAAAAATCATTGTATTACATTCAATCATCACTATAGGTATTCATTCCACCCAAAACAAAACAAAAAAATATTTAAAAAATAAATACATATTTTTTTTAAATATATATTTTTTTAAATATTTGTTTGTGTGTGAGTGTGTGTAGATGTGTGTAAGTGTAGGTGTGTGTGTAAGTGTAGGTGTGTGTGTGTGTGGGTATGTATGTGTAAGTGTAGGTGTGTGGGTGTGTGTAGGTGTGTAAGTGTAGCTGTGTGGGTATGTGTAAGTGTAGCTGTGTGGGTATGTGTAGGTGTGTGTAAGTGTAGCTGTGTGGGTATGTGTAAGTGTAGCTGTGTGTGTGTGTGTATGTAACTGTACCAACACACTATACAATAAAACTACACTGTAGGTCAGTGTGTGTAGGTGTACTTGCACAATAAAAAAAAAACGGAAACATAGGTAACATTTGACTCCAACTGGGGTAGATTTATTTCAAACATTTTACCAACACTAGAGGCATGTAAAAACAAACATTTTACCAACGTACTATACAATAAAGCCACTGTAGGTTTGTAAAAACAATAAACATTTTACCAACGTACTATACAATAAAATCACACTAGGTATATAACATTTTTTAAATAAACACTCGCAAAACGTTATACCTACCTGAACTTTATACCTACCTGAATGTTCCAGTATTTAGGTCGTGCCACTCCCTGAAACAGTTCTTTTTGACAGTGAAGCACAGAGGGACCTGGCACTTCCTGCAGTACACAGGTGTCTTTTGAGTCCAGCATCTAAGCACCTCCTGCAGTTCTTCCTGACCTTGGTGGCATCTTCCCCATAATACTCGGGCATGCATGTGAGTGGTGGTGGAGGAGGGGGTGGTGGTGCAGGCCCTTCAGCAAACTCCAACAATTCTGCAGCAAGCTGCTCCCTGAAAGTATTCTGGGTGTGTGGCTTTGTCCTGCTGGGGTCACTCCTCATCTAACACATGTGGAAAAACAAAGAGATTAGATTAATTCACTGGCTTATACTTATAGAATAATATTGGAGGATAAATGAATAATATTATTCCAAATAAATAAGTAAACACATGTATATATTCATTCACTGGCCATTCATTTAGAAAATGTAACTCCAAAAAGACAAGTAACACTATTTAGCATTTTGCCTAATCATTTTTTGTAGCTTCTTGGCTAAGCTAACACTGTGATGCAGTTTTACCAAATACAAAAGTAATATATAAAAAGGATAATATTGGACTATAAATGAATAATATTACACCAAATAAATAAGTAAACACATGTATATATTCATTCACTGGCCATTCATTTAGAAAATGTAACTCCAAAAAGACAAGTAACACTATTTAGCATTTTGCCTAATCATTTTTTGTAGCTTCTTGGCTAAGCTAACACTGTGATGCAGTTTTACCAAATACAAAAGTAATATATAAAAAGGATAATATTGGACTATAAATGAATAATATTACACCAAATAAATAAGTAAACACATGTATATATTCATTCACTGGCCATTCATTTAGAAAATGTAACTCCAAAAAGACAAGTAACACTATTTAGCATTTTGCCTAATCATTTTTTGTAGCTTCTTGGCTAAGCTAACACTGTGATGCAGTTTTACCAAATACAAAAGTAATATATAAAAAGGATAATATTGGACTATAAATGAATAATATTACACCAAATAAATAAGTAAACCCATGTATATTCATTCACTGGCCATTCATTTAGAAAATGTAACTCCAAAAAGACAAGTAACACTATTTAGCATTTTGCCTAATCATTCCTGTAGCTTATTGGCTAAGCTAACACTGTGACGCAGTTCCACCAAACACATAAGTAATATATAAAAACGGAGAGATTACATACCTTTCCCGTAGTGGAAGTTCAACATCCGAGTCACTACTGTCTGGATCCAGGTCTGGCTGGAGGAGATCTTCATCATCCGAAGAAGAGTCATCTGGTATGATCATAGCTCCACTATCGTCAGCTAGCATCTCTAGCACCAGCTCGTGGTGAAGCTCTCCCTTCTGGCTGCCATTATTTGCTCAAATGGAAAGAGGATACACAAGAAAAATATCTAAAAGCAAAGAAATCAACGTCCTTGAAATGTGCTCTGTTACCTGTTACCTGCTATCGTCGCTGCGTGCTGTGGTGCTCTCCTGCTGCGGGTGCTCTGTGGAGCCTGCTGCTGCGGTGCAGTGCTCTGTGGAGCCTGCTGCGTAATGCGTAATGGAGCTGGAGCAGGCGTAGTTTATACTACGCAGGATCATATCTTTGGAACCCATTGGTCGATTTGGGTGATTGACACCTTTTCTGAACCGTTAGAGCCAATAGAATCGAGTGACAGTTATTAAGTCCCGCTAAACACTTACGTCAAGTAGAGAGAGGTTTGCGTAAACAGCATGTGAGACAGCATTAGCTTGGGACTGCGAAACTTTATACCTACTCTGCTGCCATGAATGTAGTGATAGATTATCAGGAACAATTCTAAAGTGACTAAGAGACATTGGATTAACCTTGAGGAGCGTTTTTATTCCCTTGAACACGAGCTTTGATCACAAAACAGCAACGGTAAGACATAATTATTGTTATGTTTTTAAAAATTGTTGTTTTTTTTCTTCTCTGTTCTGGCTGCTAGCTCAGTGAGTTTGTGTCCTACAGGGATGATACTTATAACAAAATAATCTGTGGAGTATCAGCTTTCCAGATGATATGTAGTTTGTGCAGAAATTATTAAGTTTTAAAGATCGTTTTTGCTAGTTAGCACTGGAAGTAGCATCTGCCCGTTTTAGCTAAGGGCTAATGCTAACGCTTCTTGTGAGACTTGTGTTTTGTTTCAGTAAAAATGGTTCGTTTGGTCAGTTAGCTGAGATTCTTCTCGTTAATCTGGTATAACACATTAATAGGATTTTAAATATTAAAATGCCCTGAGACACAGTGTTGTGAAAAAAAAAAACGGGGTCCCCGCCGGCGGGGACCTTGGGGCTTAACAGGTTAAACAATGGTCTCTGTCATTGATGTTGTGCAGTTACTAGCCCTGCTTGTGGCACTTTGCCACGGTGACTGGGCTTTATATAGTCATCCATTGGGATGTGTTAATGTGTCAAAAATGACACAACACGTGTTGTCCCTGAGCACACTCTGTAGGTGTGTTGAAATTCAACACATGTTGTGTCATTTTTGACACATCCCTTCTAAAAGTGTACAGCAGACAGTAGCTAGCAATTTTCGACAGATACAGCCCACTCAAAAATACATTGTTTTATATAAAATTAATTTGTATATATATATATTAGCTGTACACTTTACGAATATAATAGTTTTTTATGGACAACTTTACCATTCAATCTCGTCCAACTGATTTTGCTGCCGTCACTCCTCGGCTCTTGGTAGTAGTAGTAACCATACCGCTTTCGTCTCATTAGTATGCATAAAAAAGTGACAGGTGACAC
>CADEHL010000883.1:0-152156 GCA_902827135.1 Harpagifer antarcticus | reverse complement strand
GTGTCACCTGTCACTTTTTTATGCATACTAATGAGACGAAGGCGGTATGGTTACTACTACTCTTGGTAGTTCAGGCATTTATCAAACCTGGCAACTCCGGGTTTCCTTGCAGATGTCAATCAAAGTCCAGTGGCTCCGCCCCAAAGTGCCAGAAACTTTTCACGCACTCGTAGACAGACTCCGCGAGGCTGACACACCCGCGAGCGAGCGAGCGCAGAGCCGCTCGCGGGCGCAGAGCCGCTCGCGGGCGCAGAGCCGTTCGCGGGGGTTTAATCTGCGTGCGAGGGTCATTTTATGCGTGTCTAAAAGCACATTTTCCGCTCATGAGTAGCTTGTTTTACGTGCTAGAATATTGACCCAAATCTGACTCCATATGCGGGCGCCTGATAAGCCAACATCCCCCATTTTCATCACTTACAGCGCGCATCATACAAGGCAAATGAAATGTGTAACCGGGGTGAAAAGGGTGTTACATTTACTTAATTATGAATGTTGTTACATCAAGGCCGAAAATTAGGATGAGCACCAACGGTCAATAATGTTTTTTTCCCTCCCAGAGCTGTCAGCGCAGCGCCTCCACAGATCTGGCGCCCTAGGCGAAAAAGCGGAACCGAAATTCACATTTCTAAATGATGCCGTTGGAATCGAAATGTTGGAACCGGTTCTCGGTACCCAACCCTACTCATAAAAAGGATATTTTTTATCCATTTCATTCCAATATCTACTCTAAAATCCTAAACAATATCAAAATTGAGCCATTGAGCTTTTTTCATTAAAAAGTATTTGTAGTATGTAAACAAAATGCCATTGAAAAATAACCCTGTTTTTATCTTTGTGATGATGTATCACACATATTCAAAATCACATCTGGAGATACAAGTGGGGGATTAAAAAACTGTAATTGAAACTCACGTAAAGTAACATTGAATTGGTATCTAGGAAGTCTAGTGCACTTGATTAAATGTACTTGCATTACACTACTTCAAAGCTATAGACTGCGAATCGCGGCCACTCTAGTCATTGGGTGCTATTGCACCATACGTGGCGCGTATATACACATATATATATATATATATATATATATATATATACTGTAGTGATCACTAATTACTCTATGTACATAATTCACTCATGGAACTACGGGTTGGGGGTATTGTTTCCGCACGGACATATGTGTTGTATATATATATTGTATGCCCTCCTGGCTTCTTCCTCTTCTCTTCCCGGGCTGCAACCGGACAACATATGCTCAATAAAGTAAACTTTTGCACCTTCGATTCACCGCCACCGACTCCTATCTCTCGGCACTACATTGGTGACCCTGACATAAGTCTCGTGAAGTTTCTGGGACTGACCCGAACATGGCCGAAAAACGCTGTTTTTCTCGATTTGCCGGAGATTTTTGGAGACGTTCGTGGCTACCACCGGCACACGGACTGAGGCTCGGTGCACCCCCCACGGAATGGCTGAGGACGTCGCTCGCCATTCCCACATCGTCTCGGCACTGGAAGACAGCAAGCCTTCCGACTACACGGAGACGATACACGACCTGCTAGGTATGGGAGAACCCGCCTTCTACCTCATGGGGCTGTTTCTTTCGGGACGTGCGGCTGCATGTCCAGGCTGCACTAGCTAACACGGCTAGTGTTGAGCCCCGCGCTTTAGCCGAAGAAGCTAGCCGGTTCTTCCTGGCCGCCCGGCGATTTAACCCTGAGGTGCTGGCCACTACACGCAGCGGCACCTTCCCTGGTAGAGGCACGCCGCCTAGCAGAGGCTCCGGGGCCGACGACATCGACTAACGACGACTAGCAGCTACCGAAGACTACCAGCTAGCGGCTAACGACGACAGCTAACGACTAGCTACTAATCGACATTTATCGGTTGACATCCGACTGTTAACCCCTTTTTTTTCTCGGTGCCTGAGAGGAGGTTCGACCATGTCTAGTCGGCCTCGTGTGGACCCTCTCGCTTTTTCACCCACCTTGACGGCGGCTTCGGACGACACCCGCGCTTTCATCGGCGCCTGGGTGGCGTGCTTCTGGACCCCGTCTCGCCTCGACAGTTTCGGACGTCGCCCATGCCTTCGTCGGCCCATGGGTGGCGCGCTTCGGGACCCTGTCTGGCCTCTTCCTTCGCCTCGGCGGGTTTCGGACGTCACCCATGCCTTCATCGGCCCGTGGGTGGTGCGCTCCGGGACCCTGCCTGGCCTCTCCTCTTACTGCGGCTCACGGTTCGCCTTGACGGCAGCTTCGGACGGCCCCCCCGTCTGGCTTCTTCCCTGTCCACGGCTCTTTCCTCCCGGGGGTGCTGCTCCTGACCCCCGGGGACCCGGCTATTTCCTCCCGAGGACTTTGTGACCGCCGCCGTTGTGCCCTCGCCTGCGGCCGGGCAGCGCTCCTCCCTGCTGGGGACCACCGGGATATTCACGCCGTCCCCACGTCGCAGCACAGCGGCCCTGCTTTCTACGGCTGGCGGATGTTTTCTTCATTGATTCTAAGTCCAGCACCCCCTCCACTGAGCCACAGCCTCCCTCTTCAACTAATTGGAGCGAAGTCAGAAATGTCACAAAGCGCATTTCATATAGATCCATACATTTGTAAATAACTATAACTAATACGTGTAATGTTGACCTTGAGATCTACCTAACAAGGCCTTTTACTCCCAAACATGTCATTGGCATATAGTTTTATAACTTCATTTATCAGAATAATAGCTTTATTGTTTTGTGTTAACTACTTATTACAGATATCATTAAAATAGACTGCTGCTCTGCAAAAAGCACAACTGAAGTTAAATGTATATTTTGAAAGTTTTAAGGAGAGGGTGACAGCAGACAGTGTGTTATACACAATATAAAGTAAGTTATATTTAAAGTGCAAAAAGGCATGACTGAATTGGTGGACAATGTTGATTTTTTGGAGACCAACCTTTACTTTTTATTGTTATTTTCAAGGGCAATTATCTACAATAGCTAAGGTAGCTAGCTAACTGTGGACACAAATGTACATTTTCAGTGGGCATATTCTAAAAAATTAAGCAACACTTAAAACTAAAGTAACATGAGACTGTGAAAATATATATACCTTCACCTTAAGTTGACTGCTGTGACTGTGAGGCTTCAATGTCCTGTGTCTTGGGAAAATGCATCCACATACCGTTAATTAGCATCACTTTCTTCAGGTGTGTTCATCTTACACAGAGGAACGTACCCGGCTAACAGATGCGCAGACTAACCCGTTTCCTCGTTTTTATTCAGCTGTTCGAATGACAAGTAAAAGTGTCACACGTCGGGGAAAGAGAAACTTTAAAGGCCAAGTGATTTCCACTAACACCCAGGAGTTAGTTTTACTTGAAGTCCGGGGGATATGTGTGAGAAACCGGTCTAACGACGACGCTGTTTGGAATGAAGGGTGGACACTAATCACCGGTGTCTAAACGGTAAGAGCAGTGTGAGCCAACCCTCATTCATACATCTTACACTTGTAGTTTCCTGGTTGTTAAAAGGCAGACAGTTTGCAAAATCGGTTATTTTGAATGTAAAACATATGAAGAGAATCTCAAGGTGAAATCGGCTTGGATGACTGCTAACAAAGCAAAGCGTTACATCGGAAAAAAGGCTGTCCGTATTGTAAAGGTACACACTACAACTTTGTCTGTCCTTGCTCCTGCCATGATGGTGTACCAAGCATAAATAAATTGCCATTTGTTCAAAAATAAGTGTTGCCTTGAATGCCGAATTTAGAGCAATTCAAACTGCGATTGTATTTTTATTTTCTTAATTTTTTTTGCAGTTTCTGGAAGGTATTTTCCATAACGTTATACATTGTAGACTAACTTGCCTACTTTTTGCATTCAGTTTGGTGAGGAATCTTTTCACGATTTGGACACTTTTAATTGTTTTTGTGTGTTTGTTTTAAAACGTAGACACCTGAATCCCTGTTACAGCTAGTCCTGAGTAGTCTAAAATGTGTTGTTATATATTTATGTATATTTTTAAAACCAGTTCAGAGATAATCAGGAACTGATAGGAGATCAGCTGATCTGTTGTTGATTTCCACCTAGTTACATCTCACAGGACCTTTTTTAATTAATATAATAAATAAAAGCCAACCATTGTGACACTCAATAAAACACTATAATGAGGTGACTTCTTACATATTGTATGATCTCCTGTTTGAGGTGTTTCAGCAAGAAGCATGGCTTGGTTATTAATTTCAGAATGGCTTTAAATGATACAGAAGTAAAATGATACCTAATGCCAAATCTGTCATTTCATTAAATGGGTCTGATCTGCTCCATTTTTGTCAACTGAGATACAATGGTTTTCATTAAAATTTCAAGCAGAATAATCAAATCTACTCAAACAGCCGTAGATAAGTAAGATGTTAGGAGAGAGGTGATTCAGTTATAGGCATGGATGCGGGAAGGGGGGTGCTGAGGGGGCTGTAGCATCCACATCTGTTGGCGGAGAGTTGTAACTGCAACGCCAAAAAGTTCACTAAACAAATAAATACAAAAGTTTTATTTTGAGTTACTATTTTTGAGTTAGCATTTTAGTGTAAGCAGTATATAAAAAGCTTCAATATAAGAGAAAGTGATAATGCGGTGTGCTTCTTCTGTTGCTCTGCTATAGAAAAGAAGCTCGTCAGTGCAGACAAGATCAGGGATGGGAGTTTTGTGAAAGGAGGATTTAACAACTGGCGAAAGGCAGGGGGAAAATGTAGGGAGCATGAGAAGTCCCATCAACACACAGGCCGTCAACAAACTGGCAGCATTAAAAAGAACACCGATGAATGCGCTGCTCTCACAAGCTGTTGCTAAAGACCAAATGACTGCATTTGATATTAAGTTATTATACAGGGCCGCCCCTCCCTACACGGCCTGCAGATCACGCAGACTGTGAGGCAGGCTGAGGTGAGGCAAAATGTGGCTCATTTTGCGGAGGGAGCCTCATCTGAAGCGCAAACGCGGCGCACCTACAGCGCGCCACAGTTTTGCCGCTGTGAGGCTCCACTAGCGCGTACCCCCCCCCCCCTCTAGGGCCAGCTTTTTTTTATTGGAAAGCTACACTGTAACAGGACATGTCTGCCAAGAGGACAGACATACAGTGTGTTCCCAAGTGTCATAACATAAGCGCCAACTTGTTTTGCATCTTATTTTTCCTTTTTTCAAATGAAATGTGCGATGCAAATTTCTTTCCTGTTGACGCCAGCTACACTGGAACCTGAATCCGGTTGTGTGGTAGTGTTACTGTGTTATTTGGATACAGACCAGCATCGCCAGTTCTTCCTAAACCTGCACAAAGAGCAGTATAGTACTGACGGTAATGTCTTCAAAATGACTGTAGCTCTCCATTACTGTGGAGGTGAGTACTGTCTCTCTTTCAATAGATTCATCGGGTTCTCTTTAAGCTTTGGAAAGGGAAAAAAGGTTTTAGATAACTTTATTTATATGTTTCAACATGATAAATGTGGTGACTTTAGGTTCTTAAGTCAAGTTTAAATCTGATTCATGGACACATTTATAAGGCCAGGATTAGAGATTTAGTAGTACTTGAATATACGTCAACACGATCACTTTTTTGATTTGGTAAAATGTTATATATATATATAATATATATGTGTGATACATCATGTGTAACAGAGGACAGGGAATAACTTATTTCAGTGGGCACCTTTGGATTTGATTTCCAACAATTACTAACAAAGCACTTATATAATAATAAAGGACTGGCTTATCTAAAGCCAGTTGAGCAGCACTTGAAATGTTTTGGCTCTATGAAACCTGATGTACTTATATGATTCTGTTTTCTTCAAGTTTGTATTTTGTTGGTCGAACGCACTTATTGTAAGTCGCTTTGGATAAAAGCGTCAGCTAAATGCAATGTAATTTAACTTTGAGCATTGTTTAGTTGGCAAATGTTCCCTTTTTAACATCCTCTTAATTTGCAAATCCTAAAAAAAGTTTTACTGTGCACTTTTTTGAAGTCTGTATTTTAATTATACTTTTCTCACAACATGTCAGCTGTTTGTATGCAGAGTGTACCGTCATCAGGATGCACACTTCTGATGACTGACATGAATGATCATGTACAGAGACAGTATGAAAACCGTGAGAATGATGTCAAAGTGCAGTTGGAAATCAGTTCTTCAACTACAGATCAAAATGCTAAGTTTTACCAGAAAAGCTGTTGACTTTTGGCGTTTTCTTTTACTTGGAGTTAAGAGTTTGCTTGTTGGGATTTCTTTTCAGAATAAAAAGAAAGAATGTAATTTTATAAGAAGTAGACATTTTTATACTGTTTTCCCTGTTTTGTGAGTCTGTAAAATGTAATCCTGGTGGGTGATGTTGTATTTTCATCTATAGATAACGTTTTGATTTGGACACTTAGGCCGCAGCAGGAGCATCTTCATCATTTTTTCATCATCCTCCATCCTCCGTGCTACTGATGCCTCATGTCCCTGCTGACGGCTGAAAGCTCAACATCCTCCATCTGTTCATCCCATCAGAGCTCCACCCCTCCTTTTTAAATCGCTCCTCCGCAAGTCATGAATCCCTACAGGGACACAAATCCATCTCCATATTTACCTCCTGATCCTTATGACAATTCCCATCATCCATCTCAGTCCTCCCTGCCCTCTGCTACAGTCGTCCAGACGGGTTTCAGCTCTGTGACACGTTATGCGGCCTCATCAAACCAAGATGGAGGTCAAAACCTTGTCCCATCACCGTATTCAGACCGCCTCACCTCAACACTTCCAGCCTCAGATCCAGGCTCTGTCTTCAGCTCCAGACCTCAGTCCAGCCTACTTCCAGTCCCATCTCCAGCTCAAACCCCATCTGCTCCCACACTGAACCCTTATCCTGCCCTCGTCACCCCCCCATCAAGCCAGGTCTCAGTCATTACCTTGTCCCCAGACCTCCGCCCGTCCCCTCTCCAACCGCAGTGCTCCGAGGAGAGCTGCCCGGATCTGGAGTGCTCCATCTGCTTCAGCCAGTTCAACAACGTCTTCCGCTGTCCCAAGATGCTTCAGTGCAAGCACACGTTTTGCCTAGAGTGCCTGGCGCGCATGAACGTCAAGTCGGCTGATCCCAACGCCATCCAGTGCCCGCTGTGCCGAGGCCTCACCCCCCTCCCCACCCTGGGCCTGCCCCGGCTGGCCACCAACTCTGACATGCTGTCCTACCTGCCGGCCGCCATGCAGCGAGTGTACAGCATCCGCTTCGTGCGCAACAAAGGGAAGCTGCAGGTCAAAAGGTAACAATATATAGCTTTTTTTTTTAAAGAAATACCATTTAACAATTCAACAACATGCTGCCTGTGTTTCTCACTTTTAATGCTTTTTTTAAAAAGCTTCATATTTATGGGTCTCAGGGTTCTCGGACTAACCTACGACATTTTAAAGCTACATTTAAAATGTAATGAATTTATTTATTTGGTATTGCTGCTTTTTATCTTTTCATTTGAGATGTTGGTTAAAATGAATATGCAATGTAAATTGATTGCAATATTATCAATTGAATACAATTTTTATTTGCCCAATGTGCCAGTTTTTTAACTAAAAAATACAAATGTATTTTTAATACTACATTTCTATTTTTTGTGTTTTTATTCAATTGATAATATTGCAATCAATATGTTTGTTCAATGAATCACATTCATTCGATTTATCATTCTCTAACTGATTGTTGTTGTAGTGTCGATTTGACTCATACAAACAACACATCTCAAAATCATATGTCCGCCGAGTTGCCAGAGAAAATCCTAAGAGGCTCTATTGTGCTGTTTTCCCTTTCCTGTAGTGTGCTCTATAGGTTTTTTTAAAATCCCAAAATTCCCTCCAGAGGTGAAAAGAGATGCTGAAGCACATGAAAAAAAAACAGCCTTTTAAAAAAATATTAAAGCATGGAGACATGTCAAAGTAGAGGCACTTAATACAAATATATAAAGCTGAAAAAGAGCATTATCAGGTCACTTTTTTAAATCAACCATAACAATGTTAGTTTATAATTACAGAACAAATAGCTCCAGCAGTGAAAGATCATCACTTGATCAATAACGCTCTGTGTTTCTCATTAAGGTCGACTGAAAGTCACCTGCGCTGGGGTCGCAGGTCACTGACCTCTCTGAGGTCCATGAACCGCTCACTTGACGTGGGGCTTCCCAGCCCACCTGTCAGGGGCCGCTCAGAGGTGCCCGGCCTGGGCGGAGCTCTGTTCCGACTGACGGGCCGGCCCGTGTGCCGAGCCTTCCTCCTGATCGCCGTGGTGATGATGATGGTGCTGCTGACCAGCATCATCATCTTCCTCATCCATAAAAACAAGGACAGCGGTGAGTGACATCACATCTTGTCTTCCTCCTGCTTTTATATCTGTGTTGGGAAAAATGTTCTTACAATTCCACCATCCTGAGGGAATTGAATGCAGTTAGTGAGCAACATCTGTCTCACTGCTCTGGCAAAAAACAGAACATTTCAGGCTGTGAGACAACAAGCAACTCCTAACTCTGACATCTGAAGGAAGGAAGAGCTGCTCCTCAACACTCACACCTGAGCTGAGACAATGGACTATTGTTTTTTTTAAGTGCCACAAGTTCCCAAAAAAATCACACAACTATACTCGCCACTCATAACACAACCACTGAGGTGATAATCTTGGAACATGTTTTGCCGTTATTAACCTGTACCAAAAGCTTTAAATGTTTGTTTAGCTGGACTGGAGCCCTTTCTGTATGAAGTCCCAGCGTGTCAGTCAGGTAACAGGGGGAGGTGGGACAGCACTGCAAAGTGAGAAGCAGCAGACTTGTATCTTCTTCATATCACTTTTCTCCAAAAGCCTCAAGTACACACCCAGTTTTGAGGAAAACGCACAAAATCGTCACTTTTTCATATTCTTATTGCACATAATACAAGATGGCCTACCTAAAGGTCATTTGATGGCAGTGAAGATATAGATATGTGTTAGTCTATAAAAGCATTAGATTCATTGCAGGTTTATTATAATACAAGGTCAAAGTCTATGGTGGCTGCACAAGTCCTCATAAAACACTTTTTATATAAAAATAAATGTGGTATCACTTGGTTTATTTCAAACATACCATTACTGATCTGAACCAATGTACAGTAATAATCATATGAACATGTTACCAGGTGGCACCTTCTTCTTAATAATCTTAGTTCATCTGGCAGATCTCAGCACTGTGTGTGTGTGGGGTCTTTAACACTCCTTCTACCTCCTGTTGGAGCTGCAGCCCCACCCCTAGCTCTTAACCAAATGCTGTAAACGGGAGCCATGCAAATCGAGCTGAGCCACAGTTAGTCTGACGCAGAGAGCCGAGGATTTCCATGGATGCTGTGACATTTAAAATGTGCAGCTGGAGAGTGTAAAGGGTCAGTTCGACAAAAGGGTCAGTTCGACAAAATAAGTCCCTTTTCAACTAGGAGATTTCTCTACATACATGCTGGTTTTCGGAGATTGTAATCAATACAACAGAGGTGATTTGAATGTATTATAAACCTCAGTGTCTCTCTCTCTTTTAAAGCACATTTTACAACAGAAAGTAGACTTGTTGCAGTTTAACTCTTTTTTAAATGTTTTTTTTTTTTCAAAACTTCCAGCACAAAAATAATTCCATTACCCTTATTTTATACCTGAGACACATATGTAAAAACCTGTATGTGATATTGTATGTATGGTAAGACTTTTTAAAGAGCCGTAAATCATATTTTACCTGGCCAGTCAATGGATCTCGGTGACAAAATTCAAATTTTTCAAAACAATCGTGGCCTTATTCTCATGATCTGCTGAGAATAGAGGGAACTAACCACAAGCGAAACTTTTCCCCAGAACACTTTGACTTGCAAATAAAATGTGCCATCTCAAAAAGTCCTGCATTAAGATATATCATGAGATAAATAATGTGAAGGAGAGGAATCCGTTTTGATCGGATGTTTATCGTCCTGTGTTTGAACTGTTGCTTCTTCTTTGTGTACTTTGTGTTTTTAGGCTCCAGGCTTGTTTTACTGTGCAATGTAACATACATTATTTTATATATTTATATAAATGTTTTAACAAAGCTTGCTTCTTATTGAACTTGAATAAATTCCTTTTTAAATTACTCTTGAAGTGATTTCTTGAAAGTGGAAAATAGGTTTTAAATCTCACTCTCAGAGTTTATCAAAAATGTATATATTCTGAATGCATGATTTAAAATACATGTCTTTAGGTTTGTAAATGTGGCTAATGCTGCCTATAGCAGAGTTTTAAAGATTACATATAGTCAGGAAAGATATTTAAACAATATGTAAAAGGTTTTACAGCCTGATGCTGCTTACAGGATCCACAACTTTCTTTATGCCAACTAAAATGTTGCTTTGTTCTTCATACGGTAACGGTCTACAGAAAAATGTTTCCAGAAATACCTTCAATCAATCAATGTTTATTTATATAGCCCAATATCACAAATGTTACATTTGTCTCAGTGGACTTCACAGTTTGTACAAAATATCAGTATGACAATATGACACCCTCTGTCCTTAGACCCTCACATCGTACAAGGAAAAACTTCCGGAGAAAACCCACAGTTTAAAGGGGAACATGGGAGAAACCTCAGGGAGAGCAACAGAGGAGGGATCCCTCTCCCAGGACGGACAGACGTGCAATAGATGCCGTGTGTAAATTGAAAAGATAATACATTTGCAACATAGGTAGTCCAAATGTTTGGAAATGCATGTGTGTATAATAGGAAGATGAATCCACGACGATATCCATCCAGGACCTATGATCCAGGACCACAGCCACGACTCAAGATCCAGGGCTCGCGATGCAGGACACAGGACCACAGGATCATCCATGACTCCGGATCCCAACATATATAGACACCAAAACGAAAGAAATGTGGGGAAGCTGGGTTAATCGGTACATGGGAGTACACAGGTATAGACAGAGAGAAAGAAGAAGTAAGATGTCCCCCGACAAACTAAGCCTATATCAGCAGACAATGCCAAAAGACTCTAAAAGAAAACCTTCTTTGATTGAATAATTGAATGTATTCCACTTTGAGCAATATAACTATTAACAAAGCACTTATATACTAATAAAGGACTGGCTTACCTAAAGCCAGTCTATTATAGTTACACTCTTTATTTGTTAACTTTTATGGGGCATTTTACATTTAATTTCTATTTTATTTGTCTTTATTTATTTGTTGGCACATTCTTATGACTTATCTGTATATCATATTTTATTTTGTTCTGAAATGGAACAAATGTCCCGAAAAACAATTCCCCTGGGATAATTAAATTCCCCGATTCTGATTCTACATGCATCACCTGTAGTAACTGGGCTCTAATAGAAAGCATGGTCATACTGGTGCATTAATGGAGGATACATGTATACATTGTTACTACCTTCAGTAGATTATGTCAACTCATTGCTCAATTGAAGTGTTCCACATTCTTGATTTCCCAGCAGGGGGAGCTGTAGCACCAGGTCCCACTGCAGCTGAGTTCTTCCTGTTTTGCTAATGCTCACATACTGAATGTTCAGAGGGAGGTCAGACATGGTTCGGTATCAATGCTTTAGGATCAACAGGGCTACATTTAGCTCATGAGTCCGGTATATGATTAATAATGAGATAAACCTACAGCATTTGATGTGGGAAGTACAAATACTTTGTTACTGTATTTAAGTAGATTTTTCTGGTATCAGTTCTACTCCAAGACATCGCTTTAATTTAGTATCATAAACATAATACAGAACAACACAACAGTAATAGTACGGAAACATTAAAAAATGATATACAAATTAAATAAAACAAGGAAAGATAAAAAATAACAATACAAATAAATAAGTCTCATATTATCATTATTGACAAACAATAACTTACAAGATATTTTCAAACATACGTACACCAGCCAATTAATCATACACTTATTGACCGGTTGAGGTAAACTTGAGCAAATCTGTATTCTGATTCAGTTCAAAAAAATATTCACATAAATGGGAGAAGCATCCTGGTTCCACCTAATGTCATACAGAAAACATGATCAGCGTATGTGACAATGACGGTATCAATCAATGTTTATTTATATAGCCCAATATCACAAATGTTACATTTGTCTCAGTGGACTTCACAGTTTGTACAAAATATCAGTATGACAATACGACACCCTCTGTCCTTAGACCCTCACATCGTACAAGGAAACACTTCCGAAGAAAACCCACAGTTTAAAGGGAAAAATGGGAGAAACCTCAGGGAGAGCAACAGAGGAGGGATCCCTCTCCCAGGACGGACAGACGTGCAATAGATGCCGTGTGTGAATTGAAAAGACAATACATTTGCAACAAAGGTAGTCCAAATGTTTGGAAATGCATGTGTGTATAATAGGAAGATGAATCCACGACGATATCCATCCAGGACCTATGATCCAGGACCACAGCCACGACTCAAGATCCAGGGCTCGCGATGCAGGACACAGGACCGCAGGATCATCCATGACTCCGGATCCCAACGTATATAGACACCAAAAAGAAAGACATTTGGGGAAGCTGGGTTAATCGGAACATGAGAGTACACAGGTATAGACAGAGAGAAGGAAGAAGTAAGATGTCCCCCGTCAAACTAAGCCTATATCAGCAAAACTAGGGGCTGAATCTAATCAGCCCTAACTATAAGCTTTATCAAAAAGGAAGGTCTTAAGCGCACTCTTAAAAACTGATAGGGTGTCTGCCGCCCGAACACAAACTAGAAGCTGATTCCACACATGTGGAGCTTGATAAGAAAAGGCTCTGGCTCCCATTGTACTTTTAGAGACTCTAGGAACAACCAACAACCCTGCATTCTTGGAACGCAATGCCCTAGTAGGACAGTAGGGTATAATGAGTTCTTTAAGGTAAGATGGCGCCTGCCCATTAAGGGCTTTGTAGGCGAGAGAAATAATTTTAAATTCTATCCTGTGTTCTATAGGGAACCAGTGTAAGGCAGCCAGAACAGGTGGTCCCTTTTCCTAACTCTGGTTAGTACACGAGCTGCAGCATTTTGAATCAGCTGAAGCGACTTGACTGACTTCTTGGTACACCCTGATAATAAAGAGTTACAATAATCCATGAAATAACAAATGCATGGACTAGTTTCTCTGCATCGTTTTCAGGCAAGATATGCCTGATTTTTGCAATGTTACGTAGATGGAAGTAGGCGGTCCTTGAAGTTGATTTTATGTGGGCGTTAAAGGATAAATCCTGATCAAATATAACACCAAGATTCCTTACAGTCTCACTGGAGGCCAAATGAATGCCATCCATAGTTAGTTTATCTTTAGATAATTTGTTTCGTAGATTCTTCGGGCCAAGTACAATAACTTCAGTTTTGGTCGTGTTTAACATCAAAAAGTTTAAGGTCATCCACGTTTTTAAGTCCTTGAGACAGTCTTGAATTTTATTTAGATGATTAATTTCATCAGGCTTGATTGATAAATATAGTTGAGTATCATCCGCATAACAATGAAAATGTACAGAATGATTCCTTATAATATTGCCTAACGGAAGCATAGATAATGTGAACAAAATAGGTCCGAGCACTGAGCCCTGTGGCACTCCATGGCTAACTTTGGTTTGCGTGGAAGATTCATCATTGACACGTACAAACTGAGAGCGTTCAGATAGATAGGACCTAAAGCAGTTCCCTGTATGCCAACTAAGTGCTCTAGTCTTTGCAATAAGATATCATGATCGATAGTATCAAATGCAGCACTGAGATCGAGCAAAACAAAAATAGAGACAAGTCCCTTGTCAGAGGGTATTAGATTGTCATTTGTGACTTTAACCAGAGCTGTCTCTGTGCTATGATGTGTTCTAAAGCCAGACTGAAAATCTTCAAATAAATCATTGTTTTTTAAGTAATCACACAGCTGTTTTGCGACCGCTTTCTCAAGAATTTTTGAGAGGAACGGAAGATTAGAAATAGGTCTATAGTTGGCTAAAACCTCTGGATCGAGGTTGTGCTTTTTAAGAAGCGGTTTTATCACTGCTACTTTGAATGATTGTGGAACATAGCCTGATAATAAAGACATATTCATAATATTTAATAAAGAAGTGCTAATTAATGGAAAAACTTCCTTCAACAGCTTAGTTGGAATTGGGTCTAACATACACGTTGATGGTTTAGAAGAGAGAATCATTGAATTTAATTGTTCAAGGTTTATGGCTGAAAAGCATTCTAGTTTACTATCTAGTGTAATATTAGAACTTACGTTTCCGGGAGTTGATAACACTATACTGGTCAAAGGCAAGAGGTCATTAATTTTGTTTCTAAGAGTAAGAATTTTATCGTTAAAAAAGCACATCATTACTATTGAGTGCTATGGGAATAGAAGGATCAATCGAGCTATGGCTCTCTGTCAGTCTGGCTACAGTGCTGAAAAGAAATCTTGCATTATTGTTATTCTCATCTATTAATGAAGAGTAGTAGGCTGCTCTCGCTTTACGCAGTGCTTTCTTATATTCATTGAGAGTAATATGCCAAATTAAATGAGATTCTTCAAGTTTAGTGGAACGCAGGGGCGCTGTAAGGGGGTGAAAAGTTAGGACGATTCTAAGGGCCCGTGACTGCCAGGGGCCACAAATATAACGGCATATTGATAATGTACTCACTAAACTTACGATTCATTTAACTTATTTTCTTCCAAAAGTTAATTATCCAAAGCATCGAACACCCCCCTCTATTTACATGTAATGGTTTGTGTTAGGGAAATATTTTAATCATGTCTGTCTCCTTATATGGAATTAGGACCTTATATGCAGAGTTTCTTCTCTGGTTAAGAGTGTTGTTCCTCAATCTGTGAAATATCATCATGTCGTTCTCAGGGTCAGCTCAGAGGTCGGACGCCTGGCTTTCTGAAGAAAGGGGGGCTATCCGGTGCCTCTGAGTTTCCCTGCAGTGTGTACATGTGTTATAGTTACAGAGACAGGCGCATAAATCTCAGATCCGTTTGTTTCAATATATATATTGGGTGTATTTTGTTCAACCTTTCAGAGAGTCCGCTCGGTGGAAGACGGTTAACTGTATGAAACTGAGTGTATCCTCTCCGGCCGTTACTTCAATAAATCTCCGTGTTTGATGAAAGATTCTCCGTCTCCAATTCTTCAACATTGGCTCTGCATTGAATCCCAGAAGATTATTCTTCACAGTTTGGTCCTGCCTCCAAACGCTGTGCGGCACCGGCCCTTTCTAGCTGAGAGTGAGAGCATGTGAGGAGCAGGGATGCTAGTACTTACGTGTGTAGCATGTCTCAACGACTAACAAAGTCAGGCTTTCAAAAGAGAAAAGAAAGGAGAGAAAGACAAGAGAGAGGGACTAAAGGGCGACAGTATTTCACTCAGTTTTTCAAAAGAAAAGGTGAGTGTGGTCCATGAGTGGTGGTAATTAGTCTGTTAGCTAAGCGTAGTCCATTGAAAATAATCATTTTAATGTTTTGCTGATATTAAAGGTGGGGAAAGTTTGAGAAACCGGCTCGAGATACACTTGTTATATTCCATGGAATGCTCTTAACATCCCGATAGCAATGAATATCTTAAGTGCTTTGACAAAAAATCCATAAAAAAAATTTCATCTGTGGAAGCCGTAGTACTGTAAAAAGCACGATCAATCATCTGAGCCGGCCCGGCTAAAATAACTGGATGGCCTACCTGCCTGTCAGCCTTCCTCCATCTGTGCACAAACTTATCTCGTGCCCTCATTGGTCATGTGCGCGTTCGTGTGTGTTGGAGGAGGGGCTCTGTAAGGAAGTGGCAGATTTTCTCCGGTTGTGTATTTTCAAATTCTAGCACACTCGAGCTGGTTTCTCCGAAATTAAATCATAAACACATAAAGTACTCAAATTTCCCTTTAAGTACTGTTAATATCTTCACAGAAAATTAAGAGGTTTTTCCATTTCACTCCTCTTTTAGCTGACATTTAATAAATGCAGGTACATTTTTAGCAGCTATTCATACTAAATCAGTTGTCCCTCCCCCTGGTGCCAGGACCAACAGATCCATCTTTAGGCTCCGCAGCCCTGTCCCAGTCTTGCCATGCTGTCCATTGAAAGCCAGTTGGCTAGAAAGCTGGACTTCAAGGACTTGATCAGTGACTTTGCCTGTAAGAAGGCTAGGCGCTGGACTCTTGGTGAGTAAGGCTGAGCCAGGGCTCGTAATAACTGTAAAGGGCAAGGCTATGGTAACGATATTGGATCACTACACAGAAGATGCATGATGAGAAAAATACTTTTCATTTCCATTTCCGTTTTGTTGTCTGTTTACACTTTAATACCCGCTTATTTTGTAGTTGGTATGTATATTTAATTAAAAAATCTGCTGCTTATTTTATTTTTTTTGTTATGGCATTTTATAAATGATAATATTGGTGTTAATGTTCACTTTATTTTTAATTTAAGAGGTCATGTATATATTTAAGTTATATTTATTTTGATCTTTGAATGTTCCATTCAAAAATGTTATTACAAATGCATGTACACCATAAAAGATGACTATTGAGGTCTATTGTCAGGAATGATAGTGTTATATCAAATAGTGAATTATACTGCAGTAGAATGTTGCACATCTGCACAGTGTTATATTTTCACCACTCAGTGTCAGCAGTGTTGTGCTAGTTACTGAAAACCAGTAACTGGTTACAATTACTAGTTACTTCATTTCAAAAGTAACTCAGTTACTTTACTGATTACTTACACCAAAAAGTAATGCGTTACTGTGAAAAGTAACTTTTTAGTTACTTAAAAAAAGGGCTCCCATTAATGCCCTCATAGCCTTCATTTCAGTACTGTTATTGCATTGGAGAATAATACAATCTGTTGATCAACTTGACATGCATTATATGCAATCTGGATTGCATCAATATTAGCTGGCTTTCCATTTTTGTATATTCTTTCTCCAGGTAGTTGGAAAAAGTTTTCCGTCCCGTGTGCCGCCTGGACATGGTATCATGCTAACTAGCTCCCTGAAAGCGGGTGACTCCACTGTAGCAATAGCCTGCATGTGTTTTACAACATACCGTGCAATGGCTTTATCGATTTTCCCTGGCTAGCAGTCCCTTGGTTAAAATCCAGCCGCTGTTGCTTAGGTGGAGGTGGAGTGGCGTCGGCTGAGTCTCTGTGGTTTTAGCTACTAGCTTCATCCCAGCATGTTGTTTTTGCAGATGTTTTAAGATATTTGAATTACTGGTTTGGGCAGTAGATAGGCTCTTTGACCCGCCAGGACACAACTTACATTTAACAGAAACTTTCTTTTCTTTGTGCTCGACAAAAGTGAAATAGTGAGAATATCTCCAGGTGGAGAAACTAGACTTGAGCTCCGCCGCCGCCATGATAGTCTTGTTAGTAAACAACACAAACACGCCCACAGCCCGTCTCCGCATGTGACACAGTAAGTACATTTACTCAAGTACTGTACTTAAGTACAGTTCTCATCTCTGTTCGCCTGGCTGTTGACTATAAAAAAAAAACGAACGCAGTAACGGAGTAACGCACCATGTAGTAACGGTAACTGAGTTGCTAAATTTAAAAAGTAATGCGTTAGAGTACTAGTTACTGCCAAAAATAACGGCATAACAGTAGCAGAGTGTCAGTAAATATTGTGCAGTTAGTATTGGACTACAAGAGATGCAAGCATGTACAGGTAGAGTTATTTAAAGCATAAATAAGTCGGTTGGGTTCTGGAGGTGTGGTTACAGCATTGTGCTTGGTTGGCGTGGCCTGGGCCTGGTGGTGGGGTCCAATCGGGCCCAATGTGATATATTTTCATGGGGCCTAAAATCCCTGGCGGCGCCCCTGGTTATCATTAAAAAAGCACATAAAATCATTACTACTGAGTGCTATGGGAATAGAAGGCTCAATCGAGCTATGGCTCTCTGTCAGCCTGGCTACAGTGCTGAAAAGAAATCTTGCATTATTCTTATTCTCATCTATTAGTGAAGAGTAGTCGGCTGCTCTCGCTTTACGCAGTGCTTTCTTATATTCATTGAGAGTAATATGCCAAATTAAACGAGATTCTTCAAGTTTAGTGGAACGCCATATCCTTTCAAGTTGTCTCGACTTTTGCTTTATTTTTGCGGGTTTCGGCATTATGCCATGGAGCTAATCTATGTTGTTTTATTTTCTTCTTTTTCAAAGGAGCAACAGAGTCTAATTTTATTCACAGCGCATCTGTAGCACTATCAACAACATGATCAATTTGGGGTGGTGGACATTTTGTATAAGTTTCCTCCCCTACATGCAGACATGCTATCGAGTTAAGTATTGGTGGAATCTCTTCCTTAAATTTGGCTATAGCACTAACAGATAGGTTTCTGCTGCAGGAGCTTTTGACTAATGCTTTGTAGTCTAGTAACAGTACTTCAAAAGTTACTAAGAAATGGTCGGATAAAGCAGTATTATGCGGATCGACTAATAGTTGCTCAATTTCAATACCATAAGTCAGAACAAGGTCGAGAGTGTGATTATAGCAGTGGGTTGGTTTATTTACACTCTGACAAAAACCAACAGAATCTAATATAGAGTTAAATGCAACAGTAAGGCTATTTTTATCATCGTCAACATGAATATTAAAGTCACCTATGATAATTACTTTATCTGTTTTAAGAACCAAAGTTGATAAACACTCAGAGAATTCTGATAAGAATTCTGAATAAGAACCTGGTGCACGGTACACTGTAACAAATAAGATTGGCTGCAAAGTTTTCCAGGTCGGATGCGTAAGACTAAAAACGAGACTTTCAAAGGAGGTATAATTTAATTTTGGTTTAGTATTGATAAGTAAACTTGAGTCAAAGATTGCTGCAACTCCACCTCCTCGGCCCACGCCTCGGGCAATATGAGTATTGATATGGCTGGGTGGAGTGGCCTCATTTATGCTGACATATTCTTCATGTCTCAACCAAGTTTCAGTGAGACAGCATATATCAATATTATAATTGATATTAAATCATTTACCAATATTACTTTAGATGCTAGAGATCTTATGTTTAATATTCCTGTTTTGTTGCACTGTAGTAGTTGTTACATTTACTTTTATTAGGTTATTATGTATGACACCTCTATTAGGTTTTACCTTAAATTGTCCTTGGGCAGACACACACACCGCTAATATTGGGTATTTTATTGGGTTCGGAATTCCTATGGATGACTGCCTAGGAGAGAGCACAGAGAAGCGTGTAAGACTGCGACTCCGCCTACTGGTCTCAACTCCAGTTTGTCATGGATTAAGTCCACAAAGCCCTGAAATGTTTGCAGAAATTAGATTTGCACCTTCCAAAGTAGGATGAATGCCGTCTCTCTTAATCAGACCAGGTTTTCCCCAGAAGGCTGTCCAATTATAATTATAATAATAATATAATATTATAGTACACATATAGTATTACAATTTGAAATAGATGTATAATGTTATATTAATATAGTGAGGTCCAGTTACCAGCTTGACTCAATAAAACAGTTGGTAGTTATGGCTACTTTTATCCTATAAGTACATTTTAAAGCCCAAACTTCTTTACCTTTACTTGAGTAAAGAAGTTTAGTCAGTAGTACTTCAACTTTTACCAGAGTTTATTCAAACGTGTGGATCTGTACTTCTACTTGAGTGAAGGGTGCGAGTACCTTTGCCATCTCTGATGTGGGACGGAGCTTCACCAAAAATAACATTTGTAGGGACTTGGTTTGAAGAACATAAGGGTCGCCGGGTCAAGTGCTGATCGGACTGGGCTCTGGTTTCAGACAGAGGGTGAAAAGAGGTGCTGCAGTATGAGAAAATAAAGAGATTTTGAACATTAAAGCATGGAAACATGTCACAGTAGAGGCACAACATACTAATATGAACCTGAAAATGAGCAGAATATGTCCTGTTTAAATATGATTTTGTAAAATGATTGGTTTACAGTCTCTGTAAATAAACAAACACCAATGCACGCGTCCGTTTTCTAGATTAGACAGGTATATTTGAAACGGAGTAAAAAAAGGAAATACAATGTAATCTTTAAGATGTTTACATCAGTATGATAATTATAAAGGTATATCTTATTTTTCCAAGTGTATTATTTTATGTGTGTACAAGGGGAGGGTGTAGAGGTTGGAGTGACAGCGCCCTCTAGGGGCAACTGACATGAAAAGTTGTGAATGTAATCCTTTTAGTCTGGAGAGGAAAACTCTTCTCCTGGCTTCATGTTGTTATTAATCACCACTTGTTCACCTCCTCCCTAAATAAAGATACTGTCTGATTATGTTCAGACCTACTGACCCTGTTTATTTAAAAAAACATATGAGTTGTTGTTTAATATAAAATCACCTGTTTCCATGACTCTTCTGAACACTTCCACTACTTTTTTTTCTGACACTGAGGGAGGAGGGTGCTCTGTAGTTTGTTGACCTGATTTGACAACAACAATTTAATGAACACACACACACACACACACACACACACACACACACACACACACACACACACACACACACACACACACACACACACACACACACACACACACACACACACACACACACACTTTGTTGGATAAGAGCTTGTTGATGAAGCCGGAGAGAACATCCGCATTGTTTCATGATGCCTCTTGTCCAGGATCCCCTCCTCTGCATGGACATGTAGGTGGGGAGGGGAGGGGGTGACATATTATGTAATTATAATATATTACTGTTGTGTTACCAGGAGAAACTCCCTCTGGAGGAAACAGGGAATTTAGCCTTTGCAGACCATTTAAATGCACAAAAACCTATAATCAATCAATCAATCAATCAATCAATCAATCAATGTTAATGTATATAGCCTAATATTACAAAATGATTTGTCTCAGTGGACTTCACAGTTTGTACAGAATATCAATATGACAATACGACACCCTTTGTCCTGAGACCCTCACATCGTACAAGGAAAAACTTCCGGAGAAAACCCACAGTTTAAAGGGGAACATGGGAGAAACCTCAGAGAGAGCAACAGAGGAGGGATCCCTCTCCCAGGACGGACAGACGTGCAATAGATGTCGTATGTAAATCGAAAAGATAATACATTTACAACATAGGTAGTCCAAATGTTTGGAAATGCATGTGTCTATAATAGGAAGATGAATCCACGAGGATGTCAACAATCCTGTGGGAGCCATCAGGGAAGTAGTGAGGTGAGAGTCAGGCAGGACCACAGAGACAGGTTCAGCCACGACTCAAAGTCCATGTAATAACATGAAGCCAAGTTGTTGCCTCTCAACGCAATCGCACAACGTCACGTCCGTTAATTCCAATACCTATACTATAAAATAGTAAGTGTCAAAATATGCTTTATTCATTATATTTGTAATTAATGCAGATATATGAATATAATGTCCCCCTGACATGCACACTTCCATAACCTCGCACACCGTGAGACCCCGGGCCCCCGAACATAAAGGTCCCATGTCATGGCCATTTCTACTGATCATAATTCCATTGTTGAGGTCTACTAGAATAGATTTACATTTTTCAATGTTCCAAACTCACATTGGTTTCTCATACAGCATCTCTGTATAGTATGTGTGTTCACTCTCTGTCCTACACGGCTTGTTGGACAACACACTCTCACTCCCTAAGCGTCCAGGAGCGACGCTTGGTCAGGGTCCCGTGGCGTGCAGTTGGGACGCGCCGAGGCTCCTTCAGCTTCATAAACGGACGCAAAGAGCTTTCAACTGATTGCAATGTATTCCCATCGGCGGTGGTATTTGACGCTCATGGAAGCACCGCACCCATTTATGTCGGCAGCTCTTAAAGGCAATGTGAGCGTCCATTCCCATTGGATAACGGAGAATTGTACACCCGGAAGTAAGTATTCTCCTTACTGTCGATTGATTTGACAGTGATATCTCCACTACTCATAAACTCAAAAACACCAGATTACCTTTGTTAATTAAACGACATTGATAGGTTTAAATTGTGTACAATGCTTTTGTGTTTTTCCCCTTCAATTCTGAGAAACAACTTGTTTTCTCTGAAATGTGGAGCGCCAAAGAGACTACACTACCCACAATCCCCAGCTATTGTTGTGACGACGCCTGTCCGCTTTGACAAACCTCATGATAAGTCAACAAGCTCTGTGATTGGATGAAACAATTACAGGAACAATACTGGAAACAGACGTAGGAAAGGTCCTCAGCTCGCTGATTGGATGTTTTAGCCGCAATGCACGTTTTTAAAGATATTACTGATTTTCTTTGAATATAAGAATGTAAATACTGAGTTGAGAGAATAGTCAGGGGATTTGGGTGATGGGAGACACATCTATGGAATCACCATTTCAATAGCTTACCATTAAATGACGGATATACCTTTCTGTCTGTGATGTTTTACAAATCAGATATTAATGTGTAGAAGTAACACATGAGAAATAGTATAGCAATATCCTGTACAATTATGTAAAAACATGAATAAAACTACACATCTTCAGATGTTATACATACATAAGTGTCCTACATTAATAATACAAAGTTCTTATTAGTATGCTGTGTGTACCTTGTGTGCACCGCCTAGTGGTTAAAGCACGTTATTGAATTATTTTTGTTGAATAATTTTATTTTTGTTGAATAATGTTATTTGATGAAAAAAATATTAAGAATACATACTTTCATAGGGGGAAAGTAGAAGGTCAATAATAAAAATATAGAATATAAAAAATCAAGAAGATACTGTAAGTGATCTCTACAATAAAACAGTTTAGTGTCAGATGTACAAAGATATTAATAGGAGGATGTGCAAAACAGACAAACTAATTTACCTTTATTAACACATTAAAGAACACTTTAGGTTAATATCTTCTTTCAAATAAGAAAAAAGCGTTGGGGGCATCTATCTACAGATAAATATTAAGCCTGACAAAGTACTTAACGTCTAATATATTGCTTTCCTGCAATGTTAACTATGTTGAAGCACTTATTTTAACCGATGTTATACACATTAATTATACTCTTATGTATGTAGATAGTATAAGAAATGTGCAGAATTTGACAGTTTAATGGTGGAGGTATACACACATATTGATAGATGTCTTGTAATGCACTGTTGAGGAACCTGTGACCCAAGTTTTTCATTCATTGCAGAACTACACTGTAGTTATGTATATGATATGTCAATAAACCTTTGAAAATCTTGAAATCTTGAAAGGGATGTGCAAAATAGTCATTATATACAGTTTTTAATTAACTATTAGTAGAGAATAACGATGAATGAATATACTAAAGATCTGCAGATAAATGTTTAGTCTTCTCAAGCACCAACTATCAAATATCTCTCCTGATTGTTGGCACTTTCTCTGAATTTTACTCAGGTGTAACTAAAGTCTGCTTTAGGGGTTGTTTATATTTCACATCATTAATCAGAATCTGCAAAGTAACTAAAATAAATGTAGTGGAGTAAAAATACCAGGTTAACCTCTGAATTGTAGTGGAGTAGAATTACAAAGTAACAATGAGCTGCCATGTGGGTATATATTAATGCTGCACCATTATGGATACAAGCGATGTTCACCCATTTAGTAATTACATGTTTTAAATGTACACCAATGTGTTTCCTGTCGCCTAAACCTCCAGGCCTGTACACAGTTTAATACTGTCAACTTCTAATTTTGGGAAAAACGAAAACGTCTTTTAAAACTACAATTCCCAGTCGAGAAGTGTCATAGAGAACATGTTGCGAAACACAATAGCCAGCATGTGTAGTTCTCGGGGGGCATTCGAGTCCAGTTTTGAATAGTCTGCCGTGGTTTCGTTCCATTTCAAAGAGCTTGACGCTCGGTGTAACCTTGGCGCATTGCCACTCCAACATCCAATCCCAGAGCTTGAAGATTAATCACGGGGTTTGGCGCAAAGCGGACAGGCGTCGTCACAACAATAGCTGGGGATTGTGGGTAGTGTAGTCTCTTTGGCGCTCCACATTTCAGAGAAAACAAGTTGTTTCTCAGAATTGAAGGGGAAAAACACAAAAGCATTGTACACAATCTAAACCTATCAATGTCGTTTAATTAAAAAAGTTAGTGAGTTGATGAGTAGTGAAGATATCACTGTCAAATCAATCGACAGTAAGGAGAATACTTACTTCCGGGTGTACAATTCTCCGTTATCCAATGGGAATGGACGCTCACATTGCCTTTAAGAGCTGCTGACATAAACGGGTGCGGTGCTTCCATGAGCGTCAAATACAGCCACCGATGGGAATACATTGCAAGCAGTTGAAAGCTCTTTGCGTCCGTTTATGAAGCTGAAGGACCCTCGGCGCGTCCCAACTGCACACCACGGGACCCTGACCAAGCGTCGCTCCTGGACGTTATAGGGGCCATTTCTCTAACTCCCCTCCCCGACTCCCCTCCTCGACTCCTATCCTCGATACTTAGTCCCGCCCACAGGAGATGCGAGCGGAGGAGCCGAGGAGGGGAACCGAGGAGAGAGGAAGGGAAGCAGCAGGCGGCTGAAATGAGAACTCCTCTCCTCTGAGCGGTCATTTTAAAGAGACGACCATTAATGATGACAGGAGGCACAGCAGCCCTCTGTTTGATGGACAGATGTGTTCATGACGACTTATATATTTACTTTTAATTCATTCACAGTGCAGTATAATGAGACAATAACAGGCTACAGATGCGGACACACACACACACACATATATACAGTGGGGCAAAAAAGTATTTAGTCAGCCACCAATTGTGCAGGTTCTCCCACTTAAAAAGATGAGAGGCCTGTAATTTTCATCCTAGGTATACCTTAACTATGAGAGACAGAATAGGGGGAAAGAATCCACAAAATCACATTGTCTGATTTTTAAAGAATTTATTTGCAAATTATGGTGGAAAATAAGTATTTGGTCAATAACAAAAGTTCATCTCAATACTTTGTTATATACCCTTTGTTGGCAATGACAGAGGTCAATCGTTTTCTGGAAGTCTTCACAAGGTTTTCACACACTGTTGCTGGTATTTTGGCCCATTCCTCCATGCAGATCTCTTCTAGAGCAGTGATGTTTTGGGGCTGTCGCTGGGCAACACAGACTTTCAACTCCCTCCAAAGATTTTCTATGGGGTTGAGATCTGGAGACTGGCTAGGCCACTCCAGGACCTTGAAATGCTTCTTACGAAGCCACTCCTTTGTTGCCCGGGCGGTGTGTTTGGGATCATTGTCATGCTGAAAGACCCAGCCACGTTTCATCTTCAATGCCCTTGCTGATGGAAGGAGGTTGTCACTCAAAATCTCACGATACATGGCCCCATTCATTCTTTCCTTTTACACGGATCAGTCGTCCTGGTCCCTTTGCAGAAAAACAGCCCCAAAGCATGATGTTTCCACCCCCATGTTTCACAGTAGGTATGGTGTTCTTTGGATGCAACTCAGCATTCTTTCTCCTCCAAACACGTCTAGTTGAGTTTTTACCAAAAAGTTCTATTTTAGTTTCATCTGACCATATGACATTCTCCCAATCCTCTTCTGGATCATCTAAATGCTCTCTAGCAAACTTCAGACTGGCCTGGACATGTACTGGCTTAAGCAGGGGGACACGTCTGGCACTGCAGGATTTGAGTCCCTGGCGGCGTAGTGTGTTACTGATGGTAGCCTTTGTTACTTTGGTCCCAGCTCTCTGCAGGTTATTGACTAGGTCCCCCCGTGTGGTTCTGGGATTTTTGCTCACCGTTCTTGTGATCATTTTGACCCCACGGGGTGAGATATTGCGTGGAGCCCCAGATCAAGGGAGATTATCAGTGGTCTTGTATGTCTTCCATTTTCTAATAATTGCTCCCACAGTTGATTTCTTCACACCAAGCTGCTTACCTATTGCAGATTCAGTCTTCCCAGCCTGGTGCAGGTCTACAATTTTGTTTCTGGTGTCCTTTGACAGCTCTTTGGTCTTGGCCATAGTGGTGTTTGGAGTGTGACTGTTTGAGGTTGTGGACAGGTGTCTTTTATACTGATAACGAGTTCAAACAGGTGCCATTAATACGGTTAACGAGTGGAGGACAGAGGAGGCTCTTAAAGAAGAAATTACAGGTCTCTGAGAGCCAGAAATCTTGTTTGTTTGTAGGTGACCAAATACTTATTTTACAGAGGAATTTACCAATTAATTCATTAAAAATCCTACAATGTGATTTACTGGATTATTTCCCCCCATTCTATCTCTCATAGTTGAAGTGTACCTAGGATGCAAATTACAGGCCTCTCATCTTTTTAAGTGGGAGAACTTGCACAATTGGTGGCTGACTAAATACTTTTTTGCCCCACTGTATATATATGTATATATTTATATAAATATATACAATTTCAGAATCAAACAGAGCACTCTCATAATAACGTATATCAGAGACTGGATGCGATGATTACAGTGAGAACAGCTGTGTTACGGTGTGTGTAGGAAGCAGGACCCAAATGCAGATTATAGTGCTAAAAATGACTCCTTTATTTCAAGGCTAAATAATCACAAAGACAGAACAGAACACTCACCGCAGACCAGGTCATGACACAAGACGAACCGACAAAGACAGACAGAAAAACCAGAACTTAAATACACACAAGACTAATCACACAAACAAGACACAGGTGAGGAGGGAGGAGAAAACACAGGGACACCAGGTGAACACAATCGGGTAAATTAGACACACCAGGGAAACTGACAGGGAATCACAGACAGATTACAACAGGCAGGAACGGGGGGTGAACACTTTACAAAATAACACAGGAAACCAAAGACAGAAAAAGACAAGACAAAACACAACACGGACAGATCGTGACAAGCTGTGAGGTCCGTGCAGAAAGCAGAGCATGTGTAAGATATATATCACTCAGTATAACAGGCCTACTCTTTTGATTTGCTTTAGTTTAGTAGATATCTACAAAGAGTCGATATTTTTCTAAAACCATTTAGTGCTTCACATAATAAAATACACAACGGCTGTAGCCTGTTTTAGGAACTGTATGTGCGTGTGTGTGGTGTAGGTGTGTGTGGTACAGTGTGTGCGTAGATGCAGCGGACAGACAGGTCTCAGTTGGTTTGGTGTTCTCTGCTTACTTTTAATACTTGTAAATAAAACTTTTGGCCCGTAATTTATTTTCCTCATTGTAGCGACCAGAGAGGGGAGAGGGTTACGTTATTATGAGAGTGCTCTGTTTGATTCTGAAAGTGTATATATTTATATAAATATATACATACAGTATATATGTGTGTGTGTGTGTCCGTATCTGTAGCCTGTTATTGTCTCATTATACCGCACTATGAATGAATTAAAAGTATATATATAAGTCGCCATGAACACATCTGTCCATCAGACAGAGGGCTGCTGTGCCTCCTGTCATCATTAATGGTCGTCTCTTTAAAATGACCGCTCAGAGGAGAGGAGTTCTCATTTCTCTAACCACCTGCTGCTTCCACTCCTCTCTCCTCGGTTCCCCTCCTCGGCTCCTCCGCTCGCATCTCCTGTGGGCGGGACTAAGTATCGAGGATAGGAGTCGAGGAGGGGAGTCGAGGAGGGGAGTTAGAGAAATGAGAAAGGGCCATAGGGTCGCGATGAAAGCAGTTAATAAAATAATATATCCCCATTGACATCAGGACAGCAGAAAGCCTGCACATCTTCCGGCGCAGACTGAAATCTCATCTCTTTCGACTCCACTTCGAGCGATAGAATTACTAACAAAGCACTTATATACTAATAAAGGACTGGCTTATCTATAGCCAGTTGAGTAGCACTTGAAATGTTTGGCTCTATGATACCTGATGTACTTATATGATTCTGTTTTCTTCAGGGTTGTGTCTTCCTGGTCGTATGTACTTATTGTAAGTCACTTTGGATAAAAGCGTCAGCTAAATGCAATGTAATGTAATGTAATATCCAGGGGATGCATGCAGAGCTGTTAAAGATATAAAAAAGAACAAGTCAACAAACTGACTTTGCAACTTACAAATGTTCAAAACAGTGATCATCAAGTGTCAGAGGAAGAAACACATTTATCTACATTTTATTTACAACATTTATATATTACTGATGACTGTCTGCAGGGGGGGGGGGCTCTGGATCAGTCACGGCTGAGTTCCCTGCGTATGGACAGAGCATATATTAAAAGAGTACATCATGATTATTGATGCATACACGTTGTCACAGCTGGTAAAGGTGAATCTAATGTTCATTACTTAATATACTGCTGCTGGATGTCTCAACCAATAATTATAACTTCATGTTTTTTTATTAGTTGATTTATATTAGGTTTTAGATACTATTCTCAATCTGTAAAATAACTACAGCTTTCAGACCAAGAAGTATTGGCTTCTAAAAGTAAATGTATCACATTTTGCGTACATAAAAGTAAAATATTAAAGGTAGGGTAGGTAAGAATGGAGAAACCAGCTCGAGTGCGCTAGAATTTGAAAGTACCCAGCCGAAAAAATCTACCCCTTCCTTCAGACTTCCTTACAGAGCCCCTCCTCCAACACACACAAACGCGCACATGACCAATGAGGGCACGAGATAAGTTTGTGCACGAGATGGAAGGCTGACAGGCAGGTAGGCCATCCAGTTATTTAGCCGGGCCGGTGAAAATAATTGGTCTAGCTTTTTACAGCGCCACGGCTTCCACAGATGACATTTTTTTATGTATTTATTGTCAAAGCATTTAATATATTCATTGCTATCGGGATGTTAAGAGCATTCCATGGAATATAACAAAAAGTGTTTCTGAAGTGAATGACCTACCCCACCTTTAAGCCAAAATTCAAGTACCTCAAGATTGTTGTTGTTCTGTACTTTAATTACTTAAGTTAATGCACTTGGCATAGTGGCTAAAGCATACAGTTTGATTACCTTAAATTTACTTAAGGTTCTCCTATTATACAATTTTTCATCAATATATTACAGATCTCAGATATATACAAAACATGTCACTGAAGTGTTTGGCTCCAAATACCAAACAGATCGTTGTAGCATCCCATAATCCCCTCTGTTTCAGCCCTGTTTCAAAAGTGCTGATTCTCTGTCTGTTACTTTAGATGAATATAAGGAGCCACTCCCCACGCCCCTCTGAGAGATATTTGGTTAGAAAGAACACATTAGCTGCTTTCACACCAAGTACTTTGCCGTACTTAGTGCCCAGCACCCATGGAACCAAGATCCCGTTTACACGAGGACGATAAGGGTTGTATCGTTTCACTTGCGTATAGCCCTTTCGTTTACACGAGGCCGTAACAAAACGGACCCCGCAAACGATAACGGGTCCCAAGGTGGATAGATCTGCAAACGGAACGCTCTGGGTTTTTTTTTGTGAGACATGGCTTCATCAGGATATTCCTGACTCTTTGTGTGAACTGGAGGGTTTTTCACTCATCCGCTCGGACAGGAGTGAAACGTCGGGGAAAGGCAAAGGTGGGGGCATCTGTGCATTTATCAATGACAAGTGGTGCAGACAACACACTTTGCGTAAGACTATCTGCAGCCCCGACGTTGAACTTATGTGCTTGAGCCTAAAACCCCTGTACCTGCCTAGAGAGTTTGGGAATATCATTCTCTGCACTGTTATATTCCACCCAGCGGGAACACAGCAAGTGCAGCAGCTCAAATCACTGACTGTGTTCACCAGCAGCTACTACACACTCCTGACGCTCCGGTTTTTATTCTAGGGTACTTTAATCATTGCAAACTTGAACTGTCACTACCCGGTTTTCAACAAAACGTTACATGTGAGACCTGGGAAGATACAATTCTAGACAAATGTTACGGAAATGTGAACAACGCATATGTGAGTAGAGCCAAACCCCAGCTTTCGAACTCGGACCATAACACTGTTCATCTAATACCTACCTACAAAACGGTTCTCAAGCGTAGTAAACCACAGACCAAGACTGTAAAGGTTTGGACTAGTGACATTATAGAGTCTCTTAAAGTATGTTTTCTCTCTACTGAGTGGAGTATCTTTCATGAGATGGACGTGGATAATGCTACTGAGACGGTAACTGACTATACACAATTCTGTGTTGACAATGTGATACCTCAGAAATAAATAACTGTGTACTGTACCCCAACAACAAACCATACATAACTAAAGAGGTTAAGGACTGCATAAATCGTAAAAATATAGCTTTTAAAAACCGGGATAAAACGCAACTGAAATGTGTGCAAAAGGAGCTTAACCACATGCTCAGAGAAGCTAGAAGGAGACATAAGGACATTATTGAACATAACTTTTCTACAATGAACTCCAAGGAACTTTGGGACACTATGAAAGCAATCACAAATATGACTCCAGCTAAAAAAACTCTCTGATGACCTGCAAAAAGCAAATGAACTGAATGACTTTTACATGAGATTTGAAACCCAGACTTCTCCTCTGAATGTACAGACATCTTAGAGACAATCTCTGCTACTGACCAGGATGAAAGGGTGGTGATTGACCCTTTAAAGGTCCAATCACTTTTTAAACACACCTGTACTAAGAAGGCCACAGGGCCAGATGGCATCTCTGCATTCCTTCTCAAGACATTTGCAGAAGAACTGACATCAGCATGGTGTCCCATATTTCAAAAATCTGTTGATCTTCACACCATCCCCACCCTCTGGAAAAAATCAATTATAAAACCTGTCCCCAAAAAACCTTGTCCAAAGGTAAACAATGATTTTAGGCCTGTTGCATTGACATCCATTGTCATGAAATGTTTTGAGAGGATCATGGTGCCGCTGCTAAAGAAAGAGGTTGATGTACATTTAGACCCTTTTCAGTTTGCCTACAAGCAAGGGCATGGCACAGACAATGCTCTAAATAGCGTCACACACCTGGTCACTAAACACATGGAAGACCCTAAGGCATATGTACGCCTACTGTTTGTGGATTTCAGCTCGGCTTTTAATACACTGCAGCCTCACATCTTTCTTCAAAAACTGATAAAGATCAGTATAAATCCTTTTATCTTGAAATGGTATTTTTCGTTTTTAATCAATCGCTCTCAGCATGTCGGGGTCAACAATGCCCTCTCAGAGCCCCGGACCATCAGTACAGGAGCCCCCCAGGGTTGTGTGAGCTCCCCGGTCCTCTTCACACTGTACACAAACGAGTGTACGAGAATCCACCCGGAGAATTATATCCTCAAATTCTCAGATGATACAGCCATCCTTGGCTTAATGCACAAAGGCAGCAGTTCATCGGCTTATCACTCTAAAATAGAGAGGTTTGTGCAGTGGTGTGATTTTAACCATCTAGTGCTGAATGTGAAGAAGACTGAGGAGACGGTGTGGGACCCAAAGGCAGTGGGTGACCTTAGGACGGTGGTTATCCACAATGAACCCATAACTCAAGGCAAGGCAAGGCAAGTTTATTTATATAGTACTTTTCAACACAAGGCAATTCAAAGTGCTTTACAAAAAATGAAAGACATTAAGAAAATGGCATTTCAAATCAGTCATTAAAAAGAAAAGCTAATAAAATAAACATTAAAAGAAGAAATACATGGATAAACATTAAAAGAAAAAAATACATGGATAAAAGTTACAGTGCAGTCTAAGATATGAATAGTTCAATTAAAAGCAGCGACAAAAAGACAAGTCTTCAGCCTGGATTTAAAAGTAGTCAGAGTTGCAGCGGACCTGCAGGTTTCTGGGAGTTTGTTCCAGATATTTGGAGCATAATAACTGAACGCTGCTTTACCATGTTTAGTTCTGACTCTGGGGACAGAAAGCTGACCAGTCCCTGAAGACCTGAGAGATCTGGATGGTTCATAATTTAGCAGTAGATCAGACATGTATTTTGGGCCTAAACCATTCAAAGCTTTATAAACCAGCAGCAGTATTTTGAAATCTATTCTTTGACACACAGGAAGCCAGTGTAAAGACTTCAGAACAGGAGTGATGTGATCCACTTTCTTAGTGTTAGTGAGGACTCGAGCAGCAGCGTTCTGAATCAGCTGCAGCTTCCTAATAGATTTTTTAGTGAGACCTGTGAAGACACCATTGCAGTAGTCGAGTCTACTGAAGATAAAAGCATGGACAAGTTTTTCCAAATCCTGCTGTGACATTAGTCTTTTAATCCTGGATATGTTCTTTAGGCGATAGTAGGCTGATTTAGTAACTGTTTTAATGTGACTGTTGAAACTCAGGTCAGAGTCCATGACTACACCTAGATTTCTGGCTTTATCTGTTGTTTTGAACATTGCAGACTGAAGCTCAGCGCTAACTTTTATACGTTCTGCCTTGGCTCCAAAAACCATTACCTCAGTTTTATCTTTGTTTAATTGGAGAAAGTTCTGACGCATCCAGTCATCGATTTGTTCAATGCACTTACTTAGTGTTTGAATTGGAGCATAGTCTCCTGGTGAAACTCTTACGTACATTTGTGTGTCATCTGCATAGCTATGGTAACTTATTTTGTTGTTTTTCATTATCTGAGCCAGTGGTAGCATGTAGATGTTAAAGAGAAGAGGCCCCAAGATGGAGCCTTGAGGAACCCCACATGTCATATTTGTCAACTCAGATGTGTATTTACATATAGAAACAAAGTTGTTTCTGTCCTTTAAGTAGGATTCAAACCAATGTAGGACTGTTTCCGAAAGTCCCACCCAGTTTTCCAGTCGGTCTAGTAATATGCTGTGTCAAACGCAGCACTGAGATCTAATAATACTAACACTGAAGTTCTGCCACTGTCTGTGTTTAAGTGGATGTCATTAAAGACCTTTACAAGAGCAGTCTCAGTGCTGTGGTTTGGACGAAAGACACATCGAAACAGTTATTTAAATGCTAAAAATTACTCAACTGTTGAAAAACAACTTTTTCAGCTCAGGTCAGCTCCTATATGTACCTTGGTGTCCATCTAGATAATACACTCAGCTGGAAGGCGCATGTTCAAGGTCTGTGCTCTAGACCAGTGGTTCTCAACTGGTGGGTCGCGACCCAAAAGTGGGTCGCGGACCCGTTTCGAGTGGGTCGCGGATGTGTGAGTGAAGAAAAAAAAATTGAAAAAAAAAAATTGGAATATTTTTTTTTAACATTTTTTTTTTTGGGTAAAAAGTCAAACTTTTATTTTGAAGGCCCGATTTCGTAACGCTGTGCATGCAGTCGGCGTTGGACTGGAAGTACCGGAGACCATCAACAGTTTTGAAAACGTCTGTCACGTAGTGATCATCTTCTCAATAAAATATCTTTGCTGATGTTTTTTCGAGTCTCCTGGCCAATCAGAATCAAGATTGTTGCCGGAAGTCCCCACGGAGAATAACTTTGCGGTTGAACTCTTCTTTATACATCCATGGGTACAACTTCAGATAACAATGAACACATAATGAAATATGACCCCCGGTCTGATGACTGACAGGTCACAGAACAATGGGAGCTATGTCCCCTTACCCACAATTTAAACTAAGTCACACAGACTATCTCCTCTTTACTCTTCTCGCAGCAAGATGTCAGAACAAAGTGAAAAACAAACAATGGCATAAAATATTATTAACATGTCGGGTAGCAATAGATTTATTTATTTTCTTCTCAGAGTGTACCAGAATGCATAGTTTGTTAGTATTTCTAAAAATCTCCTGGGGAGAATCCCCCCAGACCCCCTGCTGGGGTTGGGTTTTCAGCATGCGTGCCTTTTTATATAGTTCAGCTTTGATTCCATCATCTCATTAAACCTTTTTTAAAAGCATGCTTTAGTTCTGTGAAGGGATATTTGCACTATACTTCACTTTTATTAATATTGTATGCTGAAAAGCGTATATTACAGCACGATTTTTTGTTGAATAGATTTGAGTGCTTCAAAATGTTGGGTCGCGATCTATTGACTAAGGAAAAAGTAGGTCCCGAGGCCTGACCAGTTGAGAACCACTGCTCTAGACTTCAACAGCGATTGTACTTTCTGGGTCGACTCTGGGCTTTCGGAGTCGACCAGAAGTTCATGTTACTGTTCCATCATGCAGTGTTGGAGAGCATCATTAGGTATGGTATTACTGCCTGGTATGGTAACTTCACAGTGCAGTCAAAGTCACAGATCGCTCGCCTGGTACAGACTTCTATGAAAATTATCGGGGTTAAAAAACACCCATCTCTCCAAAACATATACGAGCAGTCCATTATCAGACAGGCAACAAAATTGTGTCTGATCCCACCCACATACTCCACCCAGAATTCCAGCTCCTACCTTCTGGTAGAAGATTTAGGGTTCCCAATAGCAGGCTGAACCGCAATAAGCACTCATTCCTACCTATGTCGATTAAGCTTTTTAACATTCACATGAAATGAAATGTAGTCAAATGTAATGAAATGTACTTTTTAAATGTTGGCCATGAGGGGTAGTGCAATAGGTCGCCATTGTCAGTATGTGCATCTGTGTATTGTGTTTGTTCAAACGGTGTATGATTGATGTTATGTGTATGTCTCTTAATGTCCACTATGTTTGTATATGTACATGTATGCGGAACTGCAGGACGGAGTCCAGAACAAATTTCCATATGGGGACAATAAAGTATATCGTATCGTATCGTATCGTGTGTAAGCCTCTATATGATCATTTTCTGATAACGATGAAATAGCCCCGCCTGCCTCTCCCCACGTCTCCCTCTCCCCACTCTCCTGCTCAGAGATCAGCTGCTGGGCTGTCAGAAGAGGGGGAGGAGAAGAGAGGCTCCGTTTATTATTCTTATATTATTATTAGGGCTGTGAAGTTAACGCGTTAATAACGCGTTAACGCAAAAAAAAATGAATGCCACTAATTATTTTAACGCGATTAACGCATGTGTATTTTTTTTCCTCGGCCGCTCCGTAGTTTCAGAGCGCATCGAGTTTAAAATACTATCTACAAGCTGATGCTGACAGCCCCGCTCCTGCCGCCCGCTTGTGGCAGACCACACTTCCACGCTCACCGGCAGGCACCGACTGGCTATCGGGAGGACCGGGAGGGTGTGTGTATGTGTGGCCCGAGCGAGCGAGAGAGAGACCTTACGTGCATTGTTGTTGTTAGCATCTGGTGCTAGCTAGCTGCGCTAACGGATATAAGGAGCTGTTTAAATGAAAACAGAGGAGCGACATTTCGCCACAACTGCGCCGAGCACTTGACTTTATGCAGGAAGCCAGACAGTGGGACATTGTACGAAAAGTCAGCACACTCAGCACGGATAGTGCGCAACATGATTGCAGCGTCCAGGTAGCTCCCGTTCGAGCATATGCCTTGAGTTGCACATAGCTCCAACACACACACACACACACACACGCACGCACGCACGCGCGCGCGCACACACACACACACACACCATTTGTATTGTATTATTGAATGAGAGAGGTTCCAGGTTGAATTGAGGGAGATATTTGTAATGTTCTGAGGTTGTTGTGTTTAATATTCATAACAATATTTGTCATTGTTCAAATGTTAATAAACATTAGCATAAAGCATATTTGTCCACTCATATGTTGATAAGAGTATTAAAAACTTGAAAAATATTCCTCTAAGGTAAATTTAGAACAGATAAAAAATTTGCGATTAATTTGCGATTAATCGCGATTAACTATGGACAATCATGCGATTAATCGCGATTAAATATTTTAATCGACTGACAGCCCTAATTATTATATAGAGTCGTTATCAATTTGTTTTAAAGCTCAATAAATAACAGACTAAAAGCTTTAGGAATCCAAAGTACAACATATAATAAGTACCCTGTATCAAGATTGATGCAAAACAAGTGACGGTTGACCTTTTAAGAGAGGTTTAGCAAAAAAACACCACCTCTGGGGTGGAAATGGGCGTTTTTGCCATTTCTCTGGAACCCATTGGTCGATTTTGGTGATTGACATCTCTTTTTAACCGTTAGAGCCAATAGAATCGAAGGGGAATTTCCACATATGCACCAACGTTAACAGAAAAAAGTGGGGGCTTCGCGCATGCAGTTTTGCCCAGAGCGAACCTATCTCACGCTCTGACATCTGAAAACGGAAAAGTAGGTTTATTGCTTATGGATTATCAGAAATCATTTAAAAGTGACACAGACACATTGGATTAACCTATGGATTAACCTTCAGCAGCGTTTTTATCGTTTTAATGCCATTGAAGACAACTTTTGATCAGACAATGACAAAGGTAAGCCATATTCCCGTTTTTGCTACCTAGCGCCATGTGTTGTGATGTCTGTTTTTGTTTATAAAGTTGCGAGTTCTTATCATGGAGTGAGGATGTAGGTACCGATCGATTCTGTGTCTTCTCACGATGCTAGTCGATATGTTGGATGTGCAGTTATAAGTAATACGGGTGTTAAACCCTGTTTTATGTGCAAGCGCCGTTAGCATTTTTTCGCTCATGGTTAATTCAGAGGCTCAGCATTAGCTTTGTGGTGTTTTTTGCAAAAAAAAAAAAAATGGATCAGTTAGCTGAGTATCTTCCCGTTACATGGATATAAAACATTCATAGTTTGTTAAATATTAAGAAGCCCTCAGACGCTGTTTCCTGCAGATGATGCGTTTTTTCGCCCGGGGGCGGGGCGATGCGATGGGGTTCAACAGGTTAAGGTGCTATTTTATTTCAGGCTTTTGGAAGGAAAATGTACAAAATACACATTTAGGTGTTTATTTTACTATAGTTTGTATATTTGCGTCTGTAGATTTCTCATAAATTCACCAAAAGTTAGCATTCTAAGTCTAACGCGACTGCGGTTTGCACCATGTAATCAGAGGTATCGTTCGAAAGCTGCGTCTCTCCTGCACAATCTCATCGGATCCAACTATGGTCATTTCCTTTGTATCAGCAACCAATCGTGAAAGTACAAAGGGGTCTTAAACCAAAAAACTAAATCTCATTGGCTGGTGTACATTTCTGATAACGTGATTCGTTCAGACGCGTCACATGGTGTGCTAAAACACTTCTTGGTTTAGCTTTCGCTGGAAATGTAAACCTCAAAATGGCAAAAGAACAGCGAAAAAATTGTTCACAGAGAAGACAACAAGTGTCACTTGCACGAAGCAATGTTAGACAAAAAACAAATGATCCCGAACACGAAATACCTTCATGGAGTACGTCGAGGCTGTCATCCAAGGAACAGCAGGGTTTAGCTAGCGCCTCACTGCAATCTTTAAAGGTCGTTTTCTCAAAATTAGTTTTTTCTCATATTCTGAGTGAGAAATGTCCACTTCAGTAGCACGTACATACACCAAACCTTCCAGTTTTATTCCGATCAATACTCTGAAGGTTTTTACAGAAGGGCTTGTTTATATATCATTCATAGCCTGGTATTTTATAACATTTTATACCTAAAAACATGGCGAAAATTGATAATTTTTTCAGCATACAATATGAATTAAAGTGAAGTACAGTGCATATATCCCTTATATCCCTTCACAGAAATAAAGTATGCTTTAAAAAATGTTTAATGAGATGATGGAATCAAAGCTGAACTGTATAACATAAAAAGGCACACATGCTGAAAACCAAACCCCAGGAGGGGGTCTAGGGGCATTCTCCCCCAGGAGATTTTTAGAAATACTAACATAGAAACTAAGCATTCTGGTACTCTCTGCATAAATAAATCTATTACTAACCGACATATTAATAATATTTGATGCCATTGTTTGTTTTTCACTTTGTGCTGACAGCTGAACCTGCTGCTCCACACAGAAGAGATTTCTCAATACTCTAATTTCCCCTCCTCGACTTCTCAACTCCTCGGTCCTCCGGTAGTGATCCGGAAATGGATTTCAGCGCGCCATGTTGAAGGACATCTCATTTCTCTAAATGCACATCGAGCATCGAGGAGGCTCTCTGGAGGGGCTCTAACCGAGGAGACACTGATGGGTCCTCCACGGCTCCTCCGCGGACGCATTTCCGGGAACGGTGGAGGCGTTACGCACGGCCGGACTAATCTCAGCCAATGACAGCTCTGCATGCATCCCCTGGATATTATTTTAGAAACTGCTTTCATCGCGACGCGATGTTTAGCGGCGCCAGAGTATTTTTAATCTATGGTAGGGCTAACACATACAGTGGTGGGGCTCAAGTCAGTATTTGCAATGTAATTACATACACGCTATATCGCCCCCCCTTGACAGTGAAACGCCACGCGTGAGGTTTAGATTATTTCCCTGTCTCAATCCAAATTGAACTGTATGAAATAAAACGGCACATTTGTCTTGTAATAAATAAAAAGGCCGACCTGGAGCCAATCCTGCAATTTCCCCACAGGTTAAAGGATTTGACATGCTGAAAACCCAACCCCTGCAGAGGGTTCTGAGATTTTTTGAAATACTAACGTGTGTGTGTGTGTGTTGTACAGTGCGCAGATGCGGCGGACAGACGGGTCTCAGTTGGTTTGGTGTCCTATGCTTACTTTAAATACTTGTAAATACAACTTTTGGCCCGTAATTTAAATTCCCCATTTCAGCGAACAGAGAGAGGGGGGGGGGGGATATATCCAGTCTCTGATTGTGTTACGTTAATGAGAGTGCTCTCATACTTGTTTGATTCTGAAATTGTATGTATTTATGTAAATATATATGTGTGTGTATATGTCCGCATCTGTAGCCTGTTATTATCTCATTATACTGCACTGTCAATTAATTCAAAGTCAATATATAAGTCATCATGAACACATCTGTCCATCAGACAGAGTGCGGCTGTGCCTCCTGTCATCATTAATGGACGTCTCTTTAAAATGACCGCTCAGAGGAGAGTCGGGCTGCAGTCGAATAGTCCATTTAGCTTAGGAACCTTCCTAACGGAGTGAAATGACCCGGAAGTCCCTCAGTGGCAGCCATGATAAGTGCAGTTCGAATTCTCTAGAATGATAGGAAAGGAGGTTTCAAACTTCCTTTATAACCTCCTTTAGCTTAGGAACCACTGGACCTCCCTAACCGAAAGGAGAGGAGAAAATGATGCCCCACAATGCCTTGCAGCCGCAGCATTTGCCGTCACACAACAGTCTGCCGTTCACGGAAACAATCGATTATGACGGAGAAATTATATCATGAAAGTTACGGTGCTTATTAAGCTTTTTAAACGTATGTGGTAAGTTGCCAAAGTGCTTTGTTCTGAACGTTCATCAGTATTATAATCAAAAAGAGAAAAATGAACGTTAGTTTTTACTGAAATAATCAAATAAAGTCAACATTTCACTGAGCTGTGTGGGGTTTGTTCAACTTTTAAAAGATGTTTGAATGGTGATATACAGTGATAGGTGTTAAAGACTAACGTTTATAATAAATACATTTGTATTGATTTTAAGATATTTTCATAGTTCATACAATCATACGTATTGGGATCATTTGTATTAATGTAGACCGGAGGGAGAGGGTGACGAGCATAAGTTTCACTTTCCTTTTTTATTTCAATTCCAACTTTGGTCATGAAGAATATGTTTCTCTGTTGTCCACGTTCATAAAGCATAACACAACAGCATCAGAGCACGGTGCAGAGTCTCTAGATGAGTTTACAGTAGTCCCTCGTTCTTATTAAACATCCATGTTGTAGTCCGCTGTATAGAAAACTGTAGTTTCCATAGTTTCCCCACAGCAGCAGACGCACAAAATGACGTCCGCTGGCGCATCATAAACACGTCGGATAGTGAAAGTGCAGTCGGATTCTCTAAAGCACCGCAGTCTCTTCTCCTAAATCCTTTTGAATTCTCCTATCCACTATCCCTTAACCCCGTGACGTTTCACTCAGAGGTCAAGGAATAGGAGATAGGGTTAGAACTTAGGAGCTGATTTTTAAACTATCCGAACGCAACCGAGTTCTCATTTCTCTAACCGCCTGCTTTTTCCCCTCCTCTCTCCTCGGTTCCCCTCCTCAGTCCTCCGCTCGCATCTGTGGGCGGGACTAAGTATCGAGGATAGGAGTCGAGGAAAGGAGTCGGGGAGGGGAAATTAGAGTATTGAGAAACCTCTAGAGAGGAGAGTAAAGAGGAGATAGTCTGTGTGAATTACTTTAAATTGTGGGTAAGGGTAGATAGCCCCCATTGTTCTATGACCTGTCAAACATCAAACCGGGGGTCGTTTCTGATTGGCCAGAAGACTCGAAAAACCATCAGCAAAGATGTTTTATTGAGAAGATGATCACTACGTGACAGACGTTTTCAAAACCGTTTATGATCTCCGGTACTTCCAGTCCAACGCCTACTGCATGCACAGCGTTCGAAAATCGGGCCTTCAAAATAAAAGTTGGACTTTTTTCAAAAAATATGTTCTTCGTCTCACTCGAAACGGGTCCGCGACCCATTTTTGGGTCGCGACCCACCAGTTGAGAACCACTGCTCTAGAGGAGATTCAGGTGATAAGGTGTGGGGGGGGGGGGGGGGGGGGGGGGGGGGGTTACCTTGGTTGGTGATTGGCTATTGGTTACACAAGCCAAAAAATCGTTTCCGGTATTTGTTAATGACGATGTGATGTGAGATGTGAGACTGGAAATGCACAGGGGAAAACGTAACATAGATATAACGTATCTATGCCACAATTTTAGATGTGGTATTTTGTTAAACTAATACGTTTGCGCTGTGGACCAACACTATACATTGACGGGGAAGGGGGTAGCAATAAAGATAACACCATTAAAAAGTTACACAACATAACAGAAATAATATCTATAGCAGCGTCCCTAGCAACCACATTGGTAACAATGAAAACGTTGTATGTACACAATTTTCTGAAGTAATCTTCGTAATAACTAGCAAACTAAAGATCATGTACATCCACTGCACACATAATCTGAAATAACAACTCATATTTCTCGCATCAAATGACATCAAAACGCATTTTAATGGCCAAACTAACTTTAAAATAGGCATTTTCCACCGAGAATAAAACGAAGTTCGGCCATATTTTTTTTTTCTGCAGGGAGAAATTTGAAGATCAGGTGACATAGACGCCAGCCATTGGAATGAATGGAATTGCAGTTGGAGGTCAACCAATCACAGAGCTTGAGAAACAATCACGGGGCTTGTCAAACAGAGCACATGGTGTAGTCCTAAATGATAGCTGGGGATTCTGGGTAGTGTAGTGTCTTCTGCCATCCTTTACTCCGAAAAAATATTTGTTTCTCCGAATCGAAGGGGAAAAATACAAAGGCATTGCACACAATTTAAACCAATCAATGTTGTGTAATTAACAAGGATAATCTGGTGTTTTTTAGTCGATGAGTAGTGCAGATATCACTGTAAAATCAGAATACTTACTTCCGGGTGTACAATTCTCCGTTATCCAATGGGAATGGACGCTCACATTGCCTTTAAGGGCAGCCGACACAAACGAATGCAGTGCTTCCATGAGCGTCAAATCCCGCCGCAGATGGGAATACATTGAAATCAGTTGAAAGCTATTTGCGTCCCTTTATGAAGCTGAAGGAGACTAGGAGCGTCACAACTGCACGCCACGGGACCCTGACCAAGCGTCGCTCCTGGACGAATATGGAGTGAGAGTGTGTTGCCTTTTACAACGACATTATTTGCTTTCAATATCCTTTCTTTTCCAACAAAAAAGCAGCGTGTGCAAGGCTACACGGTCAACAAAAATGTGTTATCTTCCCAGTCCCAAATCACACACCTGTACCAGGGACATCCATTATATGCTGTTGCCCCATTACGCCATCTAGTGTTCAAAATATAAAAAATAACATTGTAATGGGTGCAACATTATAACTATTTTAAGTATTCATATTTATCCACTCCCATGTTGAAAAGAGTATTGAACATTTGTAAAATATATGTTTAAGCTGCATTTGTGATTAAACACTAATAATCAAATGATGTTAATTACATATTTGACTTGATTGACTGCCCTAGTTTTTATATCTTATAATCACCAGCAGCTTACATAAAAGCTACCTGTAGGAACATAATGCTTATAAAGCATACTGTCTGTGTGTCTGTCCGTGCACTGCGGTGTGTAGCATGGCAACATACAGCATAATTAAATCATAGATATTTAAAATTGTCCCATTTCAGAATCGAATATATGAAATTACTAGATCATGATTGCTGATTCATAAATGTGTTCATCACAGCTGGTAAAGGTGGAGCTCATTTTCATTTCTACAGCGAAACGGAGGCGAGGCTTAAGGAAAACGCATGTGAGCTTGTCTATGGGCCCCATTGGATCCGTCTATTTTTGTTCTGCTAGGGTCAGGCCATTTTAGCTCCATTCCTAACTCTCATAGAAATATAAAGGGCCTCGCCTCCAACACTTTATCATGTTCTCCTTAGTTAACCATGCTGAGCCCCCGTATGTAGGCCACCAACTATACCAGGTGAGCAATCCGGTATCCAGAGTTCTGGGTTTGAATGAACAGGAAGTGCGCTGTGTTCACATCACTGATCCACAAGTCATAAAGTAAGAGACACAACCCAGCACAGAAAGATTCAAGTACCTTCATTCATTCGAGGGGGGCGCTTCTCTGGAGGATCTCCAGCAGACTCTCATACTGAGCCGTGGACGACTTCCCCTAAGAGGACAGACAGCAGCATAAGGAAATATTTCATTGGATTTCAATACTTCTTATTGAGTTGTAGCAGACATTACATTACATTACGGGTCAGAACTGTGTTTGTACCTTCATAATCTGCCTGAGAACAATGATCGCCTCCTGGCTGACGCCCTCCAGCCTCCTCCTCCGCCTGCTGGCCCCCAGTATTTCGGCCCTCAGTTGTTCTGGGTCTTCTGTTTCCTGCTGATTCGATGTCTGATTACATCTATTAATGAAGGCAGAGATATGAGCTAAAATGAGACTTTTTATTTTAAATGTTGAAGATATTTGCATATCCCAGATCTTACATGACAATACAAGGGAATCTTAGGGTTGAAAGTAGAAAAAGAGTAAACTTTCACCTGAGAAGCTTTTCCTCAGCCAGAAAGCTCTCGCTGGCTGTGCTAAGTTGCTTCAGCTCCACCTTCAGCGACTGGCACATCTTCATCAGTGGCTCCACCTCCTTCTGAATAGATTATGTTGATAAATTGTTATTCGATTTTAAAAAGGAGGACAAGGTAAAAAGAGGTGCTTGGCCTGGAATGCCCCGAATGTTTTTTCTGTAGCCCCGGACAATTCTCCCTCAATAATATAATACATTGTAGTGATCACTAATTAACCAATTAACATAATTCACTCATGGAACTACAGGTTGGGGGTATTGTTTCCGCACGGACATATATGTTGTTGACTGTACTTATTGTGTGCCCTCCTTGCTTCTTCCTCCTTGCTTCCCGGGCTTCAAGCCGGCAACATGTGCTTTTCTGCTGCTCAATAAAGCCAACTTTGCACCTTCGATGCATCGCCTCTGACTCCCTTCTCTCTGCACTACAACATCAACCGTGCTTTACCATGACACTAGAGAGGACGGCAGAATTGTAATTTCCCGTGTTCAGTGAATGCAACAGAGGCAAGACACCAGACCAACCAGAGAGTTGAATGGAATTAAACATCTGTCTTATCGGCTGAAAGGTACCTATCCTGTGAGCTGTGACAATGTCAGTCGGACTCAGAGTTTTTGAAGATGGACATAAGAACATTTTTTCTTAAAAAAGACAAACATTCTCAAGTGGTGGCTCACACAACAACCCCAGAGCCACCACTTGAGCCAGGTAATGTTGGCGTTACTTTGAATTGCGGGTGTAAGCTACACCGTTAGCAAGTAGCTATAGCTAGCCAGAGATATTAAAGTGGACCTATCATGCTATATTGAACAATATATTGTAGGGCCATACCTATATAAAGTATATAAATATAGTTTTTTTTTCAAAATACCAAACAGATCCTGCATTTTAGCCATGCCTCATTTTGCATCTATTTGCTCTTTCCAGCCCTGTTTTTGCAGGGGCTGATTCTGTGACGTAGCTTTAATGCAAATGAGCTGCAGCTGACCACGCCCTCCTGCAGGAGAGGGGAGCGTGCTTTGAGATCAGCTGCTGGGCTGTCAGAAGAGGGGGAGAAAAAGAGATCTCCGTCCTCCGTGTTTTATTCTTATGTGATTATAGAGTCATTATTCTTTTGTTTTAAAGCTCAATAAATCACAAAGAAGACCTTTGACCGGCACTTTTCTAATTTTGGCCGGAAGATTTAAACATTAATGTTGACCGGCGAAAACAAATCTAACTGAAACTCTGCCGCATGGTCCCCTCGTTCCTTGGAAGAGGCGGAGAGGTGGGTGTTTGTCATCTGCTGGTAAATTTTTTTTACCTGTCCGCCCCCCACTTGTAAAAAATAGCACTTTACCCCTGAGCTGATTATTGAGCCTTCATTGTAAGAGTCGCAGGTGTACTGTGTACGCGCGTGTGGGGAGTGTTGCAGTAGAAAATTCCACTGTAGCGCCGCGGCCGTGCGAAATAGTTAGCACTTACAGACCTGTTCGTCCTAAAGGTAACTTTTTTTAAATCCTTTTTCGGTTAGATGCATGAAGTAAGGTCAGTGGTTGACTCAAAGCTTTAAAGATTTTGTCATAAAATACTTAAGTAAAAACCCCACTCCTACATTTCTGAAGCTTCTACAGTATTTGTCTTAAAAATTACGGCTGCTAACAAGTGGCGAAGTGAGAGTACTTAACATCATCAGGCCAAAGATTGGCCGCCTTTAGCTTAGCGTTGGTGATGCGCAGTCATGCGACTGTTATGTAGTTCCTGGTGTTAAAAGGGAAGACAGGCTCTGACTCTAAGCATTTTACTCCGTTAAAAAAACAAAAAAGTGGTGTTAATGTGTAAAGTCTATTCCGTAACAGAACGTGTTAGGGCCCGTGTTCACATAGCGCCCGTTTCTTTGAGCGGAGACAGCTGTGTTCTAACCTTCCTGTAGTTGAGGTTCTTCTGGTTGACCACGTCATTACTCTTCCTCATAACGTCTGTCTCAAGGCAAAGATGGTCCACTTGTTTTCGCGTTTCGAAACTCTTCTTCCACACAGGTATGCACCTGTTCAGAATGGCGTTGACCTTGTCCCGCAGCTTACTGTGCTCAGCCCTCTCCTTCTGGATGATATTTGCGACCTCAGCATCAACATCAGAATCTACTCTTCTCCACGCCTCCAGCTCCCTCCTGTCGTTGCAAAAAAAATCTTTAGTGTCTCATTGAGAAAAATGTCCGTGAGAGTTCCTCTGCTCCATTTAATGCTAACTGTCAACAGTCCTACTTTTCTGTGTCCAACTGACAGACAGTACTTTGTGTGAATGAATCTATGCCATTGATGTATAACTTGAAGGACATAGTGGTTAAATTGAACCTGATGGATCGAAACATTTACAAATGTGTCCACAACTTTTTTAACCTGTGTTTTGAAGTAACTTTACCTTTTCTTCTCATCCCTTACTTCGACCTTCAGGTTGCTCATTGCAGCTTCCTGTTCTTCCCTCTGAATCTCTAGCTGCTTCTTCAGGGAATCTGACTCGGACACTATCTCTGACACCTCCTGCACCAGCTGCTTCTCCAGCACCTCCAGGTCCTCATGCTTGTTGAAGTCTGCCCCTGAAGGGAGAAGAGGAGAGTGAAGAACGAGAGGACGATAAACAATGGTTGTCATAACTTCACAGGTTAGGGTTGCAAGCTTGGAACTGCATAAATTGGGTATGACTGAAAATGAGATGATCAAATTAGCCCATTTGTACTCTTGTGTAATGAATGTAATCCTCTAGTTATTTTATTGTATTGAGAGCTTTTTCACTGTATACAATGACCTGATCTCTAGTATAATTGCATACTCATTAACCTTAACAGCATCTAACTAGTGTTTGAGGGCATTCAGGCGATGTTGAGCTTAAGAAGGTTTCTGACCAGTGTCTTTTCAAATGCCAAAGAATGCATCAGGAATAACCAAGCTGACGGGACCACAGACAGGGGTGCAGTTATCGGCAGTCCGCCACAAATTAAAATGCAATATGGAAAAATATAATATGGATTTTGGGGGGGGGGGGGACAATGCTTTAGTCAGTGTTGGTGTTGTTGACATGTAAAGCTAGCTAACTTCGCCAAACAATGATCCAGTCATTCATGTAATGACTTGCTTTAATTCGACTTTAGTAAAATGCAGGGACTAAAACCCTCTGTAGCGTGTGGGTCCCTCACCCCTAGTTGATTAGTATAGTATGTTTTAAAGATATTTAGGGGCAACCAGTGCCTTTATTGAAGTGATAGTGTTGAAAGGAGGAGACCGATAATACACAGCAAATGGTCACAGGCCTTCACCTTGACTCTTACATCATTTAAATTCATGGTATTATGAATTAAGTATTGCCACCACAATATTTGTTAAAGGGCCTGTGATCGATATGAGGCAATATCAAGCTATACTTTTTCTTGTCTTTGATACATAACTATGTGTCCCTTCTGTGTGAAGAGATTCTGAAAGTTTCAGGAACAAAGATTCTCTCACTTTTTGTCCTGATAAAAACCTGTCTGAAAATGAGCTGGCCACTTTGTGATATCATAATGTTTTTTGGGGTTGTGTAACCCCCGACACCTTATCACCTGAATCTCCTCCTAGAGCACCAGTGTGTTCTTTTTAACCAAATGTCTCTCAGAGGAGCGTGAGGAGGGGCTCCTTATTTTCATCTAAAGTAACAGACAGAGAATCAGCACACAGGGCCGAAACAGAGGGGATTATGGGATGCTGCAATGATCTGTTTGGTGTTTGGAGCCAAACACTTCAGAGACATGTTTTGTATCTGAGACCATAATATATTGATGTAAAACAGTATAAATGTCTACGTTTTGCACGTCAAAATCTTTTTCTGAAGACACATTCCCTCACCTTGCACCTCTGTGGAGAGTTCCTGGACCTGCTCTTGCATCTCCTGCAGCTCCTGCTGGTGCTTCAGCTTCAGGACCTTCAGATTCTCCTCTGCACCCCCCTGCTGACGCTGCGACCGCAGCGCCTTCTCCTCCAGCTCTTTCTCTCCTGCAGCTATGCATCGTTCCACATGCTCAGCGATGTCTTTCGTGTCACCCTCCATCATGCTGTGGAGACAGGCCAGTCTCTTTTTCTCGTTCTGCAGCTCTTCAAAGTGAAGCTTGCGTCTTATAAAATAAGATTAAAATACAAATCAGTTCAAATCTAAATTAAAAAGGTGGGTCTTGAGTTTGCTATGAACGCTCTCTGCTGCCTTCAGGTTCTCTTGGAGGCTGTTAATAAATAGACGCCTCACCGTGGGTCTTGTTTTCACTTTGGGTGTGAATAAAAGGCACGTACCAGAAGACATGAGGGCTCTAGAGGGCTCAAAGGTTAAAAGCAAATCCGATAAAGGACCATTTAGAGCTTTTAAAACCAATGCAAGTATTTTAAAATAATTCTGTAGCTCACAGGGAGCCAATCTGCCAATCTGGATCGATGTATGAAACGATTAGATAAGATATACTTTTTTTTGTGACGGCATGTAAAAAAGACGTTGCACATGAATTATAATGACATAAAAATACTATAAAAATACATATACAAACAATAGAAGGATATATATCTATAAAGTATATTTAGAGTTCATTATATATAATACAATCAAACAATATAAAGTTAAGTTAAGTTTTAAACTTAATATTATTACTTCTAACTAACCTAATACAGTTGTGTGAAATCTGTTGACATAATCCATTTAATTAAAGATAACGTTTCAGTTTTTTCAGTGTACATCAAAATATTATTTACAAAAGACCTACAAAAACACCAAAATAGTGTTTTATGGTTTTGAATAAAGCTGAAAACCCAAGTTGTTAATTCAGATGGATTCAATTATTGATATACTGTTTTGATCATCTTTTCAGTACATTTTTAAGCAATTTTTTTTTCATATTTGCTGCACACACGCGTGAATATAATAAAGACCATAAACACATTATAACATTAAGCTAACTCAGTCGTACCTCTTCAACTCTTCCTCCATATGTTTAACTTGTTTCCGCAAAAGCATATTCTGTCCCTCCTCAGAACTGATTCTATCCGCCATAGTTATATTTTCCTCCTTCTTTTATATTTTCTGCCTTTTTGTTTTGGTAACAACCGCTTTTTAATCCTTCTTTCAAGTCGTTTTTTTTTTTTTAAAGAGAATTCAAAGAAAAATAAACAATGAGAAACTAACATCACACTGTTGCTAGGAAATGCCGCATTCTGCTCGGAAACTGCTTAGAAGGTTGTACTCTTTTCAAAAATAAACTAACCATCCAAGCATTTCAAAAGTAATTCAACATAATATTAAGAATAATTCCCATTGTCGCAAGCCTTCGGAGACTCCTCGGAAAGTTTTACTCTTTACAAAAGTAAAGTAAGGAAAATCACAAATATGCAGACATAACTCAAATTGGTTTTCAGTGAGTTTCTTGCAACAAAATTAGATTTTCTTTCTAGCCCTGACTAAATAAAAATATTGATTTTCTCTTAGTGTTATCTCAAGCCCCAAGCAGTAAGTGAGATACAAAGTTTCATTTTCATTCAGTTTTCAACGAGACAGTTGTCTCGTTGCAGCAGGCTAAACAGCAAGGTTCTTTTTTGTCCACATGGCACTAATCTTTAGCAAAATACAATCATTGGACAGTAAGTAAAGTGTTAAACTGGGGCAATCATCATCATTTTATCTGTGGGTTATTTCTAACTGTTGGGTTGTTTTTATCCTATTTGGTGAACTATTCCTGTGTTTTGTCATTTAGATCTTAGTAAAGCTCTCGCTGCAGCTCTCTCTTTTGCGCTCCCTCATTTTTTGTTTGAGATTCTGACACAAACCTCCCAGGTGGGCGGGACTTTCAGGGGTGCGTCCCCATTGGCTACTCAGTTTTTGAGTGACAGCCCAGTCCTCCAGCGATTGTACAGTGCAGGCAGCTGCGGTGCGGTAGCTGAGGGTGGATAGAACACCCCAGAAGAACCAGCATTTCAATTATTATAATACTACAAGTGAAAATATATGTAAGTATTGATCATTTGTGTTGTTTGTGCTGTACTATACGGTCTGTTTCTTTATTGTGGTAAGTGAGAAGTAAAGCTGTGCTATGAAAGTTAGCTTTTGCTACCTTTAGATCCATAACAATGCAAGCTAAGTAGCCTAACAGTTAGCTACATAGCTAGCAGTGAGTGAGCTTTCAGACATTCAAACGGACTCGTGTGCCTGACTCTACCAACAGGCTTTCATGATTCTGTTTAGATATGCAAGTATAAGCCATGATAGCTTATTTTATTAACACGCTAATTTGATGTGAAAATCAATGGAGGCTGAGTTAACTTTGTAGGAAAACCTACCGTCCATGATGCCCCTGAGCTGTGTTTTATTTGTTAACTTCATGTTTTTCATTTCCTAAAACATTTATTTTCCTCTCATATTAACAGTGTGGATCATTGAGACAGCGTGGTGTCCAGAGTCTTATCCTGTTTTCCCACTTCCTCTGAGGGGACAGCACGGAGGGGGGGCATGAAGAGAGACCTGCACCAGCTTCATCCACGCTGGCGTTACTGTTATCACTTGCTCAGTGTCATTTCATTTGACCAAATGTCTTTACATTTAATAGATTTATTATTATCCACCTTTTTGTTTTATGTCCTTTTATTTAAAACATTCTTTGAGACTTCATCCTCTGGTTCAAATTTCAATAAATGTAATTTGTATAATCACTCTTTTGTCTTTATTCTACATGAAAATGTTAGATTCCATTCAAATCTGTTGATTATTCATATCTTCCTCAGGCTAGGAATAGTATGTCGAGTTTTTAATGCTAAATGTATATCATTTTCTCACAGGATATAGAATGAAACAACACAGTTTTTATCCATTGTGTATGAATGCTTCAGCTCTTCAGACCAACATAGTAAGATGCGAGCATGTTCCTAATTGTGTTAGTATGCAGCCTAGGTCTGCTCTGTTTCATAAAGCAAATCTGCCACTTTTATATTGTAGAATTTGTTAGATTAAAGCAGTCTTTAATTGTTTGTCCTAAACATAGCAATATATGCTTTTGAAATCTAACATGTCTTTGAAAAATAACAGTATACAGTTTATATTGTGTATCACCTTTAGCTTGAAAATACATAGATGTGTTTTTTTAATCTATAAAATTAATAGACAGACACTTTATCAATCCCAAATTGGGAAATTATTTAACAGCAGCAGTGTGTTCAGGTATTCAAATATTTAAAGTTGGAATAAAGTATAAACTACACATCACAAGTATAATGCACAGCAATCCATAAGAGAAGTCCGATATGTTCATGAAAACTCCCCAGGAGACACCAACACTAACGTGGCCGAGTGGACTCCGAAGTTTGATGCATGAGTTGCACTGTATGATCTGTTGTGTAGTGGGCTGTCACTCAAAAACTGAGTAGCCAATGGGAACGCACCCCTGAAAGTCCCGCCCACCTGGGATGTTTGTGTCAAAATCTCAAACAAAAAGTGAGGGAGCGCAAAAGAGATGAGCTGCAGCGAGAGCAAAAGTCTGATCATTGAGAAAGAAGAAACAAGAACTGCAAACAAAAACCTATGTTAAAACAAAGAAAAAATACTTATAGTTTACATGAATACACAAATGATTTGTTTGCAATTTATAGTTTTATTTTTGAAATGTATTTTATTTTGCTTGACTTCGTTTTTTTTTCTTTTAAACTCATAGTTTTGCTTTATTCTGAGAAGGTGTTGCTTTATCTTTATGATACAAAACTAATCCCATACATTTCGCGTTCACGATCAATTGTATCAGTGAACGGCCGAATGTTGTGTCACGGTAAATGTTGCAGCTACAAGGTATTATGGGGCAGCATTTTCTCCTTTCCTTTCGTAAAGGAAGGTCCAGTGTTTCCTACGCTAAAGGAGGTTATACAATAACTTTCAAAGCTCCTTTCCTATCATAGAGCAGGGATGGGCAAATGGCCAAATATTTGTATTTGTTTTACTTGTAGTACTAATACCGTCCAATAGACTCCTAGTTACGTCGCGAGCATAGGTCGCGAGCTGCGTACATGATTTCAAATACTGCGAAATAATCTGTGACGCGTTTGTGTGTATTGTGTCACAAGAAACACCGGCTGTTGTTATGCCTGCTGTGACGTTAAATTGCAGCTTGTAATTGTGCCTTTACAAGTTTAACAGATGTATTTATCATCTGAATTTGGCAAAACAAGTTTAATATTCTAAAAACCAAGAGGTTCAAGTCAGACAACTAATGTCTGGGTAGTGTTCATGACTTCATGTTTATGTCATTTTAATGGTTAATCTTAATGCACACACATTTTCCGTGCTTTCCAATAGTTTAAAATAGTTTTATTCCACTGTTAAATAACCTGTTCAATACAAACATGCCACTTGTAAAAATTAAATAACATTACTGTGAACTGATATTTGTTTAGTGAGCTTATTAGAGGATGTTCCCTGAAAGATTATAAAATGTCAATGAAGATGTCAGACTTAGTATATGTGTTAATAATTACATACAACAAATGGACTGTGTGTGTGTTCCAAGTGAATCTGCAGCCCCCTGGTGGCCAGTACATCAATTGTGTGGCCCCCACCACCATCAAAGATGCCCATCCCTGATCGAGAGAATTCAAACAGCTCTAATCATGGCTGCCACTGAGGTACTTTCGGGTCATTTAACTCTGTTAGGAACCTTCCTAAGCTAAATTGACAATTTGAACACAATCACTTACTCAGCATTCCTGTGTGAGGATACCTTTAGGTTCAGTAAGTCTTTTGCATAACTGAGGTTTCTCCTCTCACATAACCTGCGAGGTGTCCTGCACGCTACCTCCACCTCCCACAAGTATTCAGCCTGAGGCCGGCACGCCGCCTCAGAGTCAGTGTGTTTTTCTTGGCTCGATTTACATCCTCTGCTTTCACGCAACAGAGTTTAGCCCGGGAGGAAGATGCCTTAAAAATAGGTATAATGTGTTCTTTGCACGAAAAGTGACAGGAATATGCATTAGACACATTAGACATAAGTAGAGAGACAGAGCAGCTTGTGGTGAGGGTGTGGAGGTCGAGGAGGCAGATAATACTCAACTCTCAACATGACTAAACTGAGATGAATCAAATATGTTTTCATGAAACAATAATCAACCTCTAAAATGAACAGAGTTTCCAGTTCCAAGTTGCGGTTACATTATCATTTATGCTGCTTTTATATTTTCCAAGCATGGAACAAAATAACATAAAAGTGCACATCCTCAATAGAATGGAAGCAAAATATGCTACAGACCATGATTGTAAAAAAACAACAACTGTCATAAGGAAAAGTATAATTCGCGGCACCAGCCAGTTTTTCTTATTATTTTCCACATATTTTGAAAGTAATTTAGAATTAAACATTAAGTCAATGAGTGTGTGTCACCTTCCAGCTTTTGAGGTTGTTATCACATTTTTTAAATCTTGAGCCAGGACTGTAGAGCCACCCCAAATGAATATCCTCACCAATAATTTAGAGTTTCTTTTTTGTATTTTTAGTCTCCTAATAATACTTAACCCTCCGGTATCACTGTGGACGTTTTTGTCTCGAATGACTAATGTGCGTAGTCCAATCGAATGATACCGGAGTGTTAACTGGTTTCAGGTGTATACTATTGTGTAGATTTAGAAGACCCCCAGCTAAACTTTCAGTACTGTTAGATGGATAAGCTACCGTATTTTATGTCGTAGAACAAAATATGAAAATGTCTTTAGCTTGTTTTAAACGCAGACCTTACTTCAGGTTTCTGACTCCACATCCTTTAAAGTCATTTACATGACGGATTGTGATGCATTTTATAAAGGAGTCTAAAGAAGTGTTTTTATCCACATATACTATATTTTCATATGCTTTCTGGTGTCCTCACTCAGCCTTAAACTTAAATCTGGATAAGCGGCCTCGGGCTGCTGCAGGAGGAGCTGAGGGGAGTGGCCCGCTTCGAAATAGCTCCCTAAATTATGTTATTAACAATCTCTTTCAAGTGTGTCAGCTGATTGTTTCCCCAGTTGTCATGGCAGTCTGTAATTAAACTTGCCAACACACTAAGTTTTCATTTACTATTTCTCAACACATCAAATAGCTTCCACCACCCCCTCCTCCTCAGATGGGACTCTGTTACTCACCTGTAAACATCAAACTGTGTGTGTTACTGAGTTTTGGTACTTTTCGTATATTTTGATGCTGATACTTTGACACAAGTAATATTTTGTATGCATGACTTGAAACAGAATATTTGAATATACTGTCATACACATCACTGGGTACATATGCCTGGTTCAAGCAGGAACAGTGGTGACTACAGGAGTTCAATCCAACACTACAAATGGCTTTATGAGGCTCCTGTTATTCTATCTTTTCCTTAACATCAATACATCCCATGAATATCTCAAACTGTTTAAGTCCATGTCTTAATATGACTTCCTGTCTCTGGCTCTATGCTCCAAACCCATTGGTTACTTAAGTGGGAAATATTTCAAATACAGATGTAGAGCTTAATTACAAAAATAATCAAACAGGACAAATCTGTAACGTTGCTGACACAGTTTTAAAGATGCTGTCATGATCTTGGTTTTTGTGTTTAATGTTCCCTGATTTATTTTCAAATGCATTTTCTCTTTGTGTCCTTCCTTGTTTAACTTCATGTTTATGTGTTTTTTCCACACGTTTATAATTGTTTGCCTTGATTTATTCCACCTGTGTGTGATGTACTTGAGACCCTTGTGTCTTTACATAACTCTCTCCAGCTTTCTTGTTATTGTAATTAGTCCTATCTCTGTCTGTCCAAGTGTTCTTTGTCTGCCCGTTGTCATCATATCCCTATAGATGGGTCCTGCCGTCAAACCCGATGCTCCAAAATGGTCATCATGAATGAAAATGACAATAAGTTGAGCTCCCGCCCATCTTGAGGTACTGTGCACTGCAGTGAGGGGTACTATGACTCAGCAGCTAATCTGACCTCTCTCTCCGTCTGGTTACACTTCACTCGCGTTTATGTCCATATCGATCAGATCCAGCTATTCTAATCGGCCTTTATAGAGAGCACCGATCAAACTATTAAGAGTGAATATCGGCCGATAATGACCGGCGGGGCTCCCCCCGTTGAAAAGTTCACTGTCTAGCACTGGCTTCGTAGTGCACTGATCGATTATGCTAAGCTAACATGTAGCTGCTCCCTCCACACTCACAACAACTTCATACAGACATAAATAAAGCAGCTGTATTCGCCATACAGGAAACACACATTTAAAAAGGTTTTGCCTGCCGTTTTTGTGTACACAAGCATTCATCAATGGTTCGGAAAGCTGTACCTTAATAATATAAAGGCTTGTATTTAAGGCTCCATGGACCTGTCAGCTCCGGACAGTGCAAAATGCTTACTTGAAGCGCTACGTCATGAACGCAAAAAATGATACCCTCGTGGGGGCGCGATCATGTGATTGGCTTAGAATTGAGGAGACATCTGATTGGCTATAGATAGAAACATTACAAGTACGAATCGGCTGACCGTCAGGGGAGTCTCAAAAAACCCACACACGAATGCACAGCGATCCGTGCACAGAAAGCGGTTTGTGTTTGCAGGTTCAGGGGATTTAAACGGAAAACAAATATGTGAGGATCAAAAATATGTAAAACTTTTTTCTGTATTTGGATTTTATTTACATCAAATCAAAATCAAATCAAGTTTTATTTATAAAGCACATTTAAAAGCGATTTTTGGTCGAGCCAAAGTGCTGTACATGCATTAAAAACACATATAATCACAATAAAAGACAATAATTTACATGTATATGAAACGGAACACATTTGTGTGTGCATTGAAAAACACAAGTGTGAATCCTTCTGTGTGCATGTGTGTATTATGAGACTGTTCTGAGCCCATATACATCAGACAAGTGGATGTGCTGCAGCGTCCAATCAGTGACTGATACACAGTAAGAGGCGTAGCGAGCTGCTGAGTATTTCACCAAAGGGTGGTCTGGTGTTTCCTTGGTTATCGTTCCTCAGAGATCGCTCCTCCGGGCTCAAACTAAAAAAATTCTGTGGAATCTCAGCTTTCATATGATATGTCGTTTGTGCAGATAGCATGAAGTAGAAAAGATCGCTTTTGCCAGTTATGTGCTAATTTAGACTCTTGGTGTTAGACTTGTGTTTTCCGTTCAGGTAAAAATGGTTAATATAATCTGTTAGCTGAGTTTATTCCCGTTAAGTGGATATGACACATTAATAGGTTGTAAAATGTTAAGAAGCCCTGAGACGCTGTTTCTTGCAAGATGTTGCGTCTGCTGTTGTCAAGCCAAGCCTGTGATTCAGATATACATTGGTCCAGTTTTTTTATATTTATATCCTCCAAATGAACGTTTGTGTACTTTACATTTTTTTCTCAATGTCTTGATTAAAAGCCAACAAGGTGAGGTGCCACTTGCTTGTGGAAGTGTACCTTCACATCGTTGGCCATTCCATCAGAAGCAACTCCGAGTTAAGTATCTTGCCCAAGGGAAAAGAGACATGTTGACTGAACCCACAACCTTTCGATTGAAAGACGACTGCACCACCTCACATCCACACTCACCCACGCTGAACCCAACATGTGACATTATCCCTCAACACTGAAATCATCTGAATTCAATCTTAGGAAAACACCAGGAACACAATCCAATTGAAATAAGGAATCCTAAAGTGCACTTCTGATGGATTTCTACTTGCCAGATCATCAAATGTCAAAAGTCTGTATTTACACTGAAATGAAATGACTCTAAAAATCTTTCTTGTTGAAACAGAAACTGAGACAATGTCATTATTTACTGATCTACTACAGTACCTCTGAAATGTTGCATTCAAACAGCATCCATATAAGTTGTGTGTATCCACAATTGATCTTCATCTTAGAACATTTGATCATACTTATGTTAAGGAGTGCCTCTTTAACAGATGAGATTATTATTATTATTATTATGCTAACCCTAATTTAAATGCCTGAAAATGGGTTATACCAACAGAAATTGCTCCAAAAACTGAACTGAACCAAACTGTAATGTTTCCTTCACACCCACCCCTGCTTTGAGAACAAAGCAAATGATGAGGCCAAACTCCTGCAGGGTTTTAGCTGCAGTGATCACCGCTTTGGGAATCCCTAACCAGTATGATTAAGATATTATAATAACATTTTCGTGCTCCAACGTGCTTCTTTCTTTTGTTTGCTGCTGAGAGACGCCAAACCTTTTCTGTCAGCGCATCGGTATTCTGTTACCATGCCAGTGCAAACAACAAGCAGCAGCTATTGCAGTGTCATGCAACATAAAGAGACCTGACAAACATTTTGGCAGAGGGAAATGCTCAAGGAAAAGTGATGGATTTGAAAAAGCTTAACAACTTATGAAACTATCTGGAAGGTAAGATATAATAAAATGTAGCAACGCAGTCCTTTAATCAAGTCTTGTCCCTCAATTTGAGTCCCCAGTCACCACTTTCTGACACACTGGTTGCTTTGACGGATCAATACAGAGACTTCTTTTGTTGCTGCAATTCATTGCAAAATCTTTACTTTACATAACTGTATTCAGAAGCATAATACATGTATCAAGTAGAGGCATCATATGTACGTAAAAAAAACTTAAATAATAGGGCCAATGCTTCCGCAAAATTCCTTTCCTCCGTGTCCACCACACCTAAAGGGAACAAGTGCACTGGTCATGGATTAGGTGTGCTGTGGTACCATATCCCGAGCTAGTGATGGTTCTTACTGATGTCCTTTGGTCTCCAGTCAGTGCAATACATGTCCCGATTCCTCCGCTTTTTCTGCCTTTTCACTGCCATGCAACTCATGGTAAAACTCTGCTCGGAACTACGGGAGGAAGTTGGGTTCAAACTTGGTAATGTGATAAATGTGCATACTTGTTTTGGGGAACCCTGATTACTTGGCAATGGGTTCAGTTTACTGGATATTCTTCTTAGATGTATGCAAGTTCATGACAAATACTTGAGATGGAGTCTCTCACTATTGAATAAAAAGGAAGGTTGGTTGAACGGCAGCAACCAGGTTACTACACTGAACAAAAATATAAATGCAACACTTTTGTTTTTGCTCCCATTTTTCATGAGATGAACTCAAAGATCTAAAACATTTTCTATATACACAAAATAACCATTTCTCTCAAATATTGTTCACAAATCTGAAAAAATCTGTGATAGTGAGCACTTCTCCTTTGCCGAGATAATCCATCCCACCTCACAGGTGTGGCATATCAAGATGCTGATTAGACAGCATGATTATTGCACAGGTGTGCCTTAGGCTGGCCACAATAAAAGGCCACTCTAAAATGTTCAGTTTTATCACACAGCACAATGCCACAGATGTCGCAAGTTTTGAGGGAGCGTGCAATTGGCATGCTGACAGCAGGAATGTCCACCAGAGCTGTTGCCCGTGAATTGAATGTTCATTTCTCTACCATAAGCCGTCTCCAAAGGCGTTTCAGAGAACCACGTGTAACCACACCAGCCCAGGACCTCCACATCCAGCATGTTCACCTCCAAGATCGTCTGAGACCAGCCACTCGGACAGCTGCTGCAACAATCGGTTTGCATAACCAAAGCATTTCTGCACAAACTGTCTGGAACCGTCTCAGGGAAGCTCATCTGCATGCTCGTCGTCCTCATCGGGGTCTCGACCTGACTCCGGTTCGTCGTCATAACTGACTCGAGTGGGCGAATGCTCACATTCGATGGCGTCTGGGGGGGGGCGAAAACCAGTCAGTATCTGGTGTGACCACCATTTGCCTCACGCAGTGCAACACATCTCCTTCGCATAGAGTTGATCAGGTTGTTGATTGTGGCCTGTGGAATGTTGGTCCACTCCTCTTCAATGGCTGTGCCAAGTTGCTGGATATTGGCAGGAACTGGAACACGCTGTCGTATACGCCGATCCAGAGCATCCCAAACATGCTCAATGGGTGACATGTCCGGTGAGTATGCTGGCCATGCAAGAACTGGGATGTTTTCAGCCTCCAGGAATTGTGTACAGATCCTTGCAACATGGGGCCGTGCATTATCATGCTGCAACATGAGGTGATGGTTGTGGATGAATGGCACAACAATGGGCCTCAGGATCTCGTCACGGTATCTCTGTGCATTCACAATGCCATCAATAAAATGCACCTGTGTTCGTCGTCCATAACATACGCCTGCCCATACCATAACCCCACCACCACCATGGGCCACTCGATTCACAACATTGACATCAGAAAACCGCTCACCCACACAACGCCACACACGCCATCTGCCCTGAACAGTGAAAACCGGGATTCATCCGTGAAGAGAACACCTCTCCAACGTGCCAGACACCATCGAATGTGAGCATTTGCCCACTCGAGTCGGTTATGACGACGAACCGGAGTCAGGTCGAGACCCCGATGAGGACGACGAGCATGCAGATGAGCTTTCCTGAGACGGTTTCTGACAGTTTGTGCAGAAATGCTTTGGTTATGCAAACCGATTGTTGCAGCAGCTGTCCGAGTGGCTGGTCTCAGACGATCTTGGAGGTGAACATGATGGATGTAGAGGTCCTGGGCTGGTGTGGTTACACGTGGTCTGCGGTTGTGAGGCCGGTTGGATGTACTGCCAAATTCTCTGAAACGCCTTTGGAGATGGCTTATGGTAGAGAAATGAACATTCAATTCACGGGCAACAGCTCTGGTGGACATTCCTGCTGTCAGCATGCCAATTGCACGCTCCCTCAAAACTTGCGACATCTGTGGCATTGTGCTGTGTGATAAAACTGAACATTTTAGAGTGGCCATTTATTGTGGCCAGCCTAAGGCACACCTGTGCAATAATCATGCTATCTAATCAGCATCTTGATATGCCTGTGAGGTGGGATGGATTATCTCGGCAAAGGAGAAGTGCTCACTATCACAGATTTTTTCAGATTTGTGAACAATATTTGAGAGAAATGGTTATTTTGTGTATATAGAAAATGTTTTAGATCTTTGAGTTCATCTCATGAAAAATGGGAGCAAAAACAAAAGTGTGGATTTATATTTTTGTTCAGTGTATGTACTGTAAACATGTTCTCTAATAACCAACGCTACCTGGTGTCTCTGAGTAGTTACATCACATAAAAAAAGTTTCATTGTCCATGACACAGTGGACCTGTTGTTCCAGAACGCACACTATTTTTCATGGGACAAAAAGATTTTGGTCACATATTTTAAATTTGCGATTATTCTGTTCCACCACATATCAAAATTGCTCTATTTGATTGGGATCTTGTGATTCTGCAGGCCATTTGAGTACAGGCATTTCCTTGGGGCCACCCAATAATGTGCCAAGACAGTGTTGTGTTGTTGATTTGAGGCAACACAACACCGAGAATTTGGCGCAATCTATGCTGTATTACGCCAAATTCCGACTGTATACTGCTGCTGGTTTATAAAGCACTGAATGGTTTAGGCCCAAAATACATTTCTGACCTCCTGCTAAATTATGAACCATCCAGAGCTCTCAGGTCTTCAGGGACTGGTCAGCTTTCTGTCCCTAGAGTCAGAACAAAACATGGAAACGCAGCTTTCAGTTGTTATGCTCCAAATATCTGGAACAAACTCCTAGAAACCTGCAGGTCCGCTGCAACTCTGACTACTTTTAAATCCAGGCTGAAGACTTATCTTTTTGCCGCTGCATTTAATTGAAACGTTTTTGGTTAATGAACATTTGGGGCTGGTAACCCCAGGGAATCAGTGTCTGGAGACTTTGTCCTGGCTAGTTTTCTCTGTGTATACTGCTCGGGACGTATGTGCCATACAAGCGTACACAGCTCATGTTTGGAGAAACCTTAAAGAAAGGCATCAGTAAAGTGGAACTTCTGCGTGAACTATTCATATCTTAAACTGCACTGTAACTTTTTATTCATGTATTTTTTCTTTTAATGTTTCTTTTATTATCTTTTAATTTTAATGACTGTTTTTAAATGCCTTTTTCTGAATGTCTTTCATTTTTGTAAAGCACCTTGAATTGCCTTGTGTTGAAAGGTGCTATATAAATAAACTTGCCTTGCCTTCTACTCATGGTTCATTGTGAAAATCAATGCACTTACTGAAATACTTAAGCCCATCTGGCAACAACAACATCCATGTTCTGATCAACCCTCTCTTAAATTACCTTTCTTTCTTTGTTATTATTATACTTATACGCAGATTGTCTTGACCATGTCTCCATGCCTGTTCACACAAAGAACAAAACAGTCCAACTCTAGGTGAATGTAATACATCAAGATGAGCGGTCCAATTAACCCAAATATTAGTATAAAATGTATTATTATAATTTTCACATTTCCTTACAATAAGATCTGTAGAATGTAAATTTACTGTAAAAAAACTTGGATATGTTATTTAAGCGCATTGTTTGTGATTTAATGTGAAAATTATAAAACCAAAAGATAAAAATGTAGGGTTTCTGTTCTGTTCAGTGTATGGCACATACTTAACAGTCCAGTGAACTTGTATGTGCTTGAGGAAATGCATTGTGTTGGTTATGTGTGCAAGTCCTCTGCGTGACAAAAGATCAAATTAAAGTCACCATGAAATCTTTTCAGAGTTGTGATTTCCTGTTTCATAGCATTATAGAGCAGTAGAAACTGAGAGGACTCCCTTGTTGCTCAAAATTGACGTTTGTATTATATTTTAAATTTGTACCTGAGCAACACAGACAATAACAGAAGGCTATTGTTAGTATACTGCTCAGAACAAAGACGCATACCTCTCTTTTGCTTTGCTTTCACGTAGCGTGCTATGGAAACAAAAGAGTGTCCTCTCTCTGCTGTGAAAATATAATCTGCTGACGTACAACAGCTTCGACCTGTGTCAGCAGTGTGTGAACAACACGCACGTGTTAAAAATAACGTTAAGAATAGAACAACAGAAGCCATTGCGTAAACAAAAAAACATCTATCATGACAATGAATTATGTGTGAAAGAGGTTATAACCTTTTGAATAATTTATGTCCTGGAGAACAAAGGTCTTGGATTATGGTGTCTGGGATCAGCTGAATGTGTTAACAATATCCTCATATTTCTATGACGTGAGTGTGCCTTCTGTATGTCAGTTTAACACTGGTCTGTTTACCCATGCTGGTGTAACAGGTGTGATTTTGCATTGTGCGTCAAATCGGTGAGGTTTCCCAGTTTATTCTGGTTATAGACAAAGTAAACAGTGCGGCCACTGAACTGTTTTGGAACATGTTTCTTCAGTGATGACACTAACAATAATAGAAACACTCATGTTACCAGAGAAACACACAGATTGTCATTTGGTCAAATATAGTGGTGCAGGAACAAGTCACAAAACACGGAACTCGGAAACTCTGGTTCTGGTTCCCTTCTCTTGAAGTTTTTTTGAACTTGTTTTTGGTTAGATGCCTTCAAAAATGTCCTTGGTTAGTATAAGCTTAAGAGTTGTTTATGTTTTGTTGTCTAACACATAAAATAGGTCAAGTTGGATGAAGCAAAACTTCATGAAACTCAACAGCGCCAAGACCGAAGCAATTATAGTTGGCACCCCACACCAGGTTCGGTCATCCACCATCACCACCATCACCTTCTCCGGCCAGGACATTACCCTCTCCTCAATAGTCACCAACCTGGGTGTTAAAATGGACGCCCATCTGACCTTTGAGGCCCACATTAAACAGCTGTGCAAGAACTCCTTTTACCACCTCAGGAACATCGCCAAACTCCGCCCCACACTCACTCTGTCTGACGCTGAAAAGCTGGTCCATGCCTTTGTCTCCTCCAGGCTGGACTACTGCAATGCACTCCTCATCGGGATCCCTAACAAAAGCATCCAGAAGCTACAATACATTCAGAACAGCGCTGCTAGGATCCTGATGAGAGTGCGCAAGTATGATCACATCACCCACATCCTCAAAGCACTACACTGGCTACCCGTGAATCTAAGGATTGAATTCAAGGTCTCCGTCCTCACCCACCAGTGTGTCCATGGATCTGCCCCTCCCTACCTCAAGGAACTCCTCACCCCCCATACCTCCTTACGGACCACCCGCTCCAGCAACTCCAACTTCCTCAAACCCCCCAGGACTAAGCTCCGTACTATGGGAGACCGGGCCTTCTGCTCGGCTGCTCCCAGTCTGTGGAATGCTCTCCCCGACCAAATGAGAGCACCACAGACCGTGGAGGCTTTTAAAAAAGGCCTCAAGACCCTTCTCTTCAAAAGAGCCTTTGCCTAGACCCTTTTATATCCCTTTTATTTATTTTTTATTTTTTTTATTGCTTTTTATTAAATTCTACTGTGTTGTGTAATGTTTATTTATACTGTTCATGCTGACTACTTGTAGCACTTTGGGATCTGAGATCAGATATAAAGTGCTTTATAAATGAAACCCATTATTATTATTATTATTATTACCCCTCTCGTGAATTTCTGAAGCTCCACCTACTGTAGCTTCAACCCGGTATCACTGCAAGACGTGAACATTTGACAATTTACCATGCTGGGAGACGTGAAGATGTCATGATTTCGTCCCTTCAAACGTGACAGTTATACGGTATTGTTAACCCATGTTAACCAGTGGAGAAATAACCGGAAATGCCAAGCAAATGCTACCCCGACGTAATGATTTATTTTTTAATAGTCACACTCGATTACGCCGATTTTCTTGTTGCCCCAGCTGGTCAACACCTCTTTTAGCAGAAACAAAGGCTACATTAATGTATTAGATCGATGTTAATCCATGTGTGTGGATGTGGAATTAACGGGGGTGACGTTGTGCGATTGCGTTGCCGGGCGACAGCTTCGGTTCATGTTAATTTACGAACTCTTCAACTACAACCATAGTTATATTTAAAAACATGTTAGAAGGCCTCACGAAATACTTTAATGCAAATTAAAATGTAAATGTGAAGGAATGTGTGTATAACAAAATACATCCGTCATAAACTAAACCGGAAACAGACGTAGGCAAGATCCTCAGCTCGATGATTGGATGGTTTAGCCGCAATGCATGCTGGGATTTGGTGTTTATGTGATGTGAAATCTGAAAACGTTTTTTAAAAATAAAATAATACTTTATTCCGAGTGTGCTTGCTTTTCTCTTTGAAAGTCATCACATAACGGCATTGTAATACCCGGTTCGGCTGCATTAAATATTACAAAATCTGCCGTAGTTCTCTATTTATAGAGCCCTGCTGAGAAGACTTCTAGACAAACAGGAACAACTGCCGCCAAAACTGAAAACGTGACGTGGATCATAAATATATAAGCAATTATACAGCATTTTACATTTCTTTTCACACAATACGTCTCTTTGCAGTATCAACACTAATTCGGCAGACTTTTATATTTGATCCAATTGGTAGATAGGCTGTATTTACACCATAACGGTGAAGAGCTGATCGAAAGGGACACCTGGTGGTTGAAGCACGTTATTGAATTTTATTATTTTATTATTAGATATTAATAGGATCCCTATAAACTATATTCATTACTCGTTACAGGAGACACAAAAATCTAAAGGAAACTGAACGTGGTTTTACTGTTTTAATGGCTTATCAAGAGCACAACTGAAACATAACCTCTGAAACGATGTAACAACATAATACTTTTTGGGGATGCAGCTTGGGATGTGAGGAGTGAGGGACATGGCTTAGAACGGGCGTGTCGCCTTCTGTCCTGCCAGTGTTGGCAGGACATGAATTAAAATGTCGAACTCTGACTTCATTTTAAGTACATTTCGGCCAGGGGTGTAGAGCTATTTGTTTAAGCCTATTGTATGATAACTGTGTGATTACTATTTATTTTCAAATGCATTATATGCCACCCATTTATGCCGCTCTTCCCGTCAATAATTGGAATTTGAATAGGCGTGATCAGATCACATGACCTGTTCAAGCCGGTGCTGCATAAAAACAACAGTCCGGACAAGTACTGGCTTGAAATCATGGCCATTTCTCAATCTCGATGATACTGGCTTCCAAGCCAATATTTCAAGGATGCTACGTCATCGAGTGCCGCCGAAGGACTGTTCCAATCTTCAGCATACTTGGAATTCCACCGAGGCCGCGTCCTTGGTATGGGGGAAATTTCGAGGCTGCACATGGACAAGGACCAATTTCAAAAACCCTTGCGGAGAATGGCTGAACTGACGCAGCACACATTTAAATGTAAGTATGTAGTGGCGTAGAACATGTGTTGGTAAATATGTTACTTTTTACATTTGTTATCACCAAAAATGTGTTCCGTGAAAGTAAAGCAAGTTCATAATTAGATAGACGTTGTGAGGTATTTATTTTCGGTACAGCTTATGTTGAAACCGTCAGAGAGAGTGGCACACTTGTTAGCCTGGTCCATTCTTCTTCGTTTTCCGAAGCCATGGCTTGGAAGCATACTTGCTTCGTTTCTGAAGGAAGTGACTTGGAAGTACGCGACTACCAAGCCAGCATCCTCGAGATTGAGAAACGGCCCATATGCCAGTCTTTGTTTCATGCAAAGAGACCCAGTAAACACGGAGATACGATGATATAAAGTTAATACATATATATTTCAAAAGTATGAAAAATGGAAGCACATATAATTTAATATCTTCGCCGTATTTTTATCATTTTACGTGAGATTAGTGAGTTTATTTAAGGTAATTAGTAGAAGCCCTTTTTTTTTATCAGTAACGAATTTAGCAGTTGAACATAAAAGTAAACTGAGTGTGACTTGCAATGACAGAGTTGTGTTTTCATTTTATGAACCTTTTAAATGAAAAATTGTTGTTGAATATATAAATATTATTATGAATATGGATAAATACTAGGCTATTTATTATAAACGTTAGTCCTTAACATCTATCACTGTGTATATCACCATTCTTTAATTAAATGTTTGATACGTTTCTATGAAATAAGAAATTAATAAAATTAAAATGTAATTATCATATCATATATCATATTATATATGTACAAGTTAAAACATATTAGAGAAGTGTAAAATATTAAGAAGGATTATATTGTAGAACAAAAGGCTTCTGTGTGAGGTTGGTAAAATGAGGTCATCCTCGAACATTAGTCAGTTTGCTAGTTAGGTAACTGTATGCATTGATATTGTTAATTTAAATTCGCTATGCTCGACGATGCAGACAGCTAACGTCACAGTAGTGTTGAAGACCAGCGTACTATATATGAGATTAACCTCACTATAAGATCAGTGTATCTGAAAAATATGAATCTCACATTTCCAGATGGTTCCAGAAATAACGTTAACGTAGATATTGCAATATGGTTTGTTGAGCTGGAGTTGATTATTGAAGCTTACTGGTTAACATTACCATCATAATAAACGAACAAACCCAAACGTTGTTGTTTTTATTAATATTATTACCAATACTTACTAAGCATTTTATTATCATTACACTGGAGAAACCGACTTATTGTGGCAGCAGAACGTGAACATGTAACTTAATGCCTGCATTTAACGATGAAAAATAGCGTAGTCAATGCTTTATTTGATAATTTGATACTATCGACCATGATATCTTATTGCAAAGACTAGAGCACTTAGTTGGCATACAGGGAACTGCTTTAGGCTGGTTTAGGTCCTATCTATCTGAACGCTCTCAGTTTGTACGTCTCAATGATGAATCTTCCATGCAAACCAAAGTTAGCCATGGAGTGCCACAGGGCTCAGTGCTCTGACCTATTTTGTTCACATTATATATGCTTCCGTTAGGCAATATTATAAGGAATCATTCTGTACATTTTCATTGTTATGCGGAAGATACTCAACTATATTTATCAATCAAGCCTGATTAAATTAATCATCTAAATAAAATTCAAGACTGCCTCAAGGACTTAAAAACGTGGATGATCTTAAACTTTTTGATGTTAAACACGACCAAAACTGAAGTTATTGTACTTGGCCCGAAGAATCTACGAAACAAATTATCTAAAGATATACTAGTTATGGATGGCATTAATTTGGCCTCCAGTGAGACTCTAAGGAATCTTGGTGTTATATTTGATCAGGATTTATCCTTTAACGCCCACATAAAATCAAATTCAAGGACCGCCTACTTCCATCTACGTAACATTGCAAAAATCAGGCATATCTTGCCTCAAAACGATGCAGAGAAACTAGTCCATGCATTTGTTACTTCAAGGCTGGATTATTGTAACTCCTTATTATCAGGGTGTACCAAGAAGTCAGTCAAGTCGCTTCAGCTGATTCAAAATGCTGCAGCTCGTGTACTAACCGGAGTTAGGAAAAGGGACCACATTACTCCTGTTCTGGCTGCCTTACACTGGCTCCCTATAGAACACAGGATAGAATTTAAAATTCTTCTTCTCGCCTACAACGCCCGTCAATGGGCCCTTAAGAGTGCGCTTAAGACCTTCCTTTTTGATAAAGCTTATACACTGAACAAAAATATAAACGCAACACTTTTGTTTTTGCTCCCATTTTTCATGAGATGAACTCAAAGATCTAAAACATTTTCTATATACACAAAATAACCATTTCTCTCAAATATTGTTTAAAAATCTGAAAAAATCTGTGATAGTGATCACTTCTTCTTTGCCGAGATAATCCATCCCACCTCACAGGTGTGGCATATCAAGATGCTGATTAGACAGCATGATTATTGCACAGGTGTGCCTTAGAATGGCCTCAATAAAAGGCCACTCTGAAACGTGCATTTTTGCTTTATTGGGGGGGTCTGGGGGGGTCCGAAAACCAGGCAGTATCTGGTGTGAGGGTTAGGGAATGCTCCGGCATTGGGACAAAATTAACATGGGATCACTCCGGTCATTGTACGTACTTCGTCTCACTGGAATATTAACGGTCAGATTGAATATAACATCGACCCAATTTATCCGGTCATTGACGGGAGAGTTTTGAAAGTGACAAAATACTGTTTTCACACATTTAAAAACACTTAAACAATTAAACAATGTTTACCCAGGATTCAGGCACCTTCCCTGGCTTGTAAAATGTGGTGATGCGCCCTGGAGGTATCATACTATTTAAAACATGTATACCCAGGATTGAATCACTTTTCCTGGCTTGCAAAGTGTTGTGAAGCAGCCTGTTCTCTGGATGTGTAAGGCAGAGGAGGGTAAAAAAAAAAGTTAAAGTGTGAACCTCCAGCAGGGCAGGTGGTGCTGTGAATAAGTCCGAATATTGATGCTGGTGTGCGGACAGTAAAGCACCACAAATTCAACCCCCCTTTAAGTTACCAGGGGCATGAGAACATCCTCCACAGGAGGGTGGGTGGTGCTGTGAATAAGTCCGAATATTGATGCTGGCGTGCGGACAGTAAAGCACCACAAAATCCACCCCCTTTAAGTTACCAGGGGCATGAAAACATCCTCCACAGGAGGGTGGGTGGTGCTGTGAATAAGTCTGAATACACATTTTCACTGCCCTGTTGCATTTTACAACGTAGAGGGGATTCGAGACCTCCCTTCCTCCGTCAAATAAATTCATTCATGTTTTCCAAGCTACCATCTGCACGAAATCAGAAACCCGGTTTTTGAGAGCACTTAGAAAAAAAACGTCTGTTTCACATCATGGAGGAATGTGTCCGCTACATGAGTGCTTTGGCTCGGATACAATTGTTGCCTGGAGGACCCCAATCATGGTTCTTACCAAACTTTACGTTTTTGAACTGGCCTCTGGAGGAATTCAAGGAGAGTTGTCACGGAATAATGAGACACTATTTTCAGATACATTTTATCCATTTTCACCCCTTCCTCTGGTTCTCCCAAAAGATAACTTGGACTTTATCTGCCTCTGGAGGAATGTAAGGGGAGTTGTCAGGGGACTCTACCCGCCTTAAGAGACACTATTTTGGGATACAATTTCTCAATTTTCACCCCTTCCTCTGGTTCTCCCAAAAGATAACTTGGACTTTATCTGCCTCTGGAGGAATGTAAGGGGAGTTGTCAGGGGACTCTACCCGCCTTAAGAGACACTATTTTGGGATACAATTTCTCAATTTTCACCCCTTTTCTCTGGTTCTCCCAAAATATAACAGAGTATTTTCCTGTTTTCTCACTGATCGAATGAAAAACGCGACCCGCATTGTAGGGCCTCCGCCGGGCCGGCCTCGTGCCGGTGCTCTGGTGGTCGGTTCCTCCGTACTGCGGGTTCGACTCTGATGGCCGGGAGGGTGTGCTGCGTGGGGGAATTGACGGAAGCGCACCACCAGGAGTGGAGCGTTTGAAATCGGCTTAATTTGACTAAATACGGGCAACCTCACCCAGCCCGGACACGGAAAGGATTGACAGACCATTTTCTAGCTGACACTGCTTCTAATAATACTTTATGATGTGCTGACAGCCAGTCCACCACACAATAAACAAAAACGGCTGTCTGATACCCTGGATGAAAGTACCCTCTCTAAGTGCACTATGTCTCGGATATATCTGATGCCTGGAGACCCCCCCAGCCTGGTTCTTAACTTTAAGTCCAAACTGGTCTCTGGAGGAATGCAAGGAGAGTCGAAAAGGGACTCTTCTTGCTGTTTGTCTTGTCAAAATTGAGGGGTGTGTTTGAGGGGAGGGCCCTGGCTGTTTCGGCAGCCTCCGCTCCTCTCTTCTCTCCCTCCCGAGACCAGCTCGTGCTCCCGCTGTAAAAGGCAGGTGCACGGGCACCCACTGCCACTCACTCTGAGCCTGGCTCCCGAGCAGCGCGTTCTCCCCGGCAGTCCGCCAGCAGATGAAAAACACCCACCTCTCCGCCTCTTCCGAGGGACGAGGGAACCGCGCGGGGGGTCTACTGGAGGCTCCTGCCGGGTGCTCCGTCCTGCGTTTCACCGAGACCCGGCTCCAACACTCGGAACTCTGACTCCAGCGCGGTGTGGCTGCCTCGCCCTGGCCGTCCACCGTGCGCCCTCCGGGTACCTGACTCCCCTGCCTCCTCCGGGGGCAGGTGTGAGGGGTTCAATGCCTCCTCCCCCCGCTGCGGTGAATGCCGGAGCGGGATGGAGCGCCCGGAGGTACTGTTGTCCCCACATTACCATGTTGTCTGGAGGGTAGGACCGAGAGATGACATACTCTCTACCCGGGTTACAAGTCACTATTTTCGGACACTTTCTTTGCTTTACCCCGGTTCTATCACTCTTTCCTCCTTTCACCATAAAACGTGTTTCCTGCTGGGGTACTGCCTGGTTCCGGGGCACCCCAAACCCTCTCATGGTCGGGCCACCATGAATTGATGCATCGGACCCAATGTTGCCAACACCAGCCCCGCGTTGGTGCGGAGGTGGGACCATTTTGCCAGGTGGTAACCCAAGTCCTCCTTTGGTCCGTGTACCAGGCATTGAAGCATCGAACTTTTGTTGCAATCACCGGTTACGCTAATGCATATAAACGGAGAAACACAACAGAATTTAAATACAATTAACTGTGTCTGTTTCAGTAAGGATGTCATCCGAATGCCCGGTGTGCAGACTCTTCTATCTGGCTTTGAACAAGCACCTTAAGCACAAACATGCAGTGCGGAACTTAGAGGAAAGAGGCATCATTCTTAAAATGGCCAGTGGCCGAATAAATGTGTGGACCAAACCCTGTCCCATCACAGGGTGTTCGTATGCTGGGAAGAAACTGCACCGTCATGTCACTCATGGCCACCCTGAGTTATCCCGAGATGAAGCACATCAGGTCCTGGCAAGGCTGAAGCATAGTGTGGCCCTGCAATTACTCCATGACCTCAGACAGACTAATCCCATCATTGGAATGGCTACATCATTGGATATAGACAATGAGGAGGAATACCCGGTGCACTTTCCACCCTTCTCTCCACATACTGAGTGTGACGAAGAGGACTGCAGGCAGGTGATGCTGGAAAATGTGGCATTGAGGGCTCAGAAGGATGCCCTCATTGATGAGGTGAAGACCCTGCACTCCAGGCTGAAAAAGGGGCTAAAACCCAGGCAGCAGTGTGCCACTGCTGCTGTGCTTGAGGAAGAGGAAGAATGTATACGATTTAAGGGCCTGGCAATCTCAAGTACCTCCGGCATAAACACAGCAGACTCCTGTAGTCAGACCCCGGTCAAGATTGTCATGCGGTCTCCAGCAGCCTCCGGTAGTCAGACGCCTCTCAAGACCCCAGTCAACACTGTCATGCGGTCTCCAGCAGCCTCCGGTAGTCAGACGCTTCTCAAGACCCCGGTCAAGACTGTTATGTGGTCTCCAGCAGCCTCCTGTAATGAGGACTGGCCCTCTCCTCACTGGTCCACGGGGGACGGGGGAATACCATGCGTGAAATCACGTTGTCTCAAAGCATGGAGACGTACATTTAGACATACAGGCATCATTGTGAGGGTGTCGCACCGACAGTAAAACGGAAAGAAAAGTGTCTGTCCAATGTCAGCCGGATAAAGAACTTTCTCATATTCATGGCCCATGGTGTTAACCGGCTGTCAGATTGGCTGTTCCTAAAAGACACGGAGAGGGTCCGTGGCTGGAGCGAGTATATTGTAAAGTCGAGCCGGGCAGTCACAACAGCGCTGTTGTTCCTGAAGAATGTGAATCATTTCCTGAGGTACTTGTCTGAGTCAAAGCTCCCGGGGTGCAGGCTCACCCAGTCTGATATAACCCACATTATCAGAGAGGTGAAAGCCAACATGAACAACTTGAAAAAGTCTGTCACTGTCCACCAGTTCAAGATGAAGAGGAACAAGCTGGATCGTCTGCCGAGCCAGGCGGAGCTTCTCGCCGCCATGGCGGCCGCTGAGAAGCGCATCCCTGATTTACTTGACCTGATGGCTTGCAACCCGACCTCAATCACCCAGTACCTGCTATACGGCTATCTAACCCTCCATTGGAGCCTCCTGTATGGCCACCGTCCGGGTGTGTACGCAAACATGACCAACACTGAGGTGTTAGAGGCGGACACAAGGGGCACTGCTGAGGGCTACATCATCCATGTGCAGGATCACAAGACTGCCAAGACATTTGGCGAAGCACAGCTGGTGCTTACAGTGAAGGAGTTAGGCTGGGTCATGCGGTGGATGGGGATAAAAGAGTGCTTGTCGGGTCCTCAGAATGAATTCTTCCTTTTCACAACGGGGAAGCATGCCTCCAGGAACCTGAACGCTCACTTGAAGAGGGCTTGGGCTGATGCTAGAAACAGCCGTCACCTTCATAATCCTGCGCACTGCCCTGGCTGACATTATCAAGCATCACCAAGATCCAGAAAGCAGGTTGATTCTCGCCAGGTTTATGTGTCACGACGTAAGCACTGCAGACCGGTTCTACGCGAATACGCCTGGAATAAAAGAGGGATTGAAGATCCGCTCCATGTTCAGGGCGGCAGCAGCTGCAGCAGCAGCATCATCGGAAGGAGTTCTGCCGTCGTCAGATACCTCCGAAGAGGATTCAGAGGCGGAGACCAGCGATACCTCTTCTTCTGGGCCGGTTGATACTCCTGATGTGGGGGTAGGGGCCGTGGACTGAGCCTTTTTCCCCCGGTGCACCGTACAAGTTACATGGCTAATATGGTCCCCGGGCCCCCGCTAATCATGTTTTTAATCATGTTTGTATTATGTTTATTATGCATATTGTGTATACTGTTTTTGTAAAAATAATGTGATAATTAAATAAATAAAAACACATTTTAATAACGTTTAAGGTTCCCAGGGGTTGATACAGTGCCAGGTATCAGACTATTTAAACAAAGTTTACCCAGGATTCAGACACCTTCCCTGGCTTGTAAAATGTGGTGATGCGCCCTGGAGGTATCATACTATTTAAACAGAGTTTACCCAGGATTCAGACACCTTCCCTGGCTTGTAACATGCGGTGATGCGCCCTGGAAGTATAACACTATTTTAAAACTAAACTTTTCCCCGCCTTTGAAACACTTATTTCTGAGATGCTGGAGCTGATTAGTCCGTCGTTTGGGGCTCTGTGAGCGGCTACAAATAGGGGATTTTCCCGGTGTATTTCATGGAAGTCTGACATAGCCTGTTTGCTCATGTCAGGGAGCGATGCCGGAGCTAATTAGTCCGTGATTTGGGGGTCTTGGAGCGGCCACAGAGAGGTGGTTTTCGCGCTCTGTCTCCTGGTAGTGTAAAATAGCCTGTTTGCTCATGTGAGGGAGCGAACCTGGAGCTGCTTAGTCCGTCATTTGGGGCTCTGTGAGCCGCCACAGAGAGGTGCTTTTCCCGGTGTATTTCATGGAAGTCTGACATAGCCTGTTTGCTCATGTAAGGAAAAGGTCTGCCTTATGGACATAGTTAACATGGGACTTGTCCTTCAAATGTACACATGTCCGCACAATGGAAATGTGATGTCAACTTCCAATGTAAAGTCCCTGCCACCGGCAGGACACATTTTACCAACTGTAAACCAACACTTGGGGGTGCTCTATGCATGTGTCTGAGGGTAAAATAATCATCATTCTGTATATAAATATGTTTGTCAATATCATGGACATTTCCTTTTAAATTGGGGTCCACGAAGCTGACACAAGATACCCGCAGATAAGCACTCATCTCTGACTAAAATCCTCAATGCATAGCAGTTTTAATGGCATTTTTGTTATTCAGTATTACCAGGGGCACGAACTTCTGACCGGTGTTCCCTCTTGGTGTAGTTCGTGGGGGAGTGCTTAAGTGTGGGTACACAGGTTCGCCTGGTGCACAAGGTTATGGAGGTGGGGGTCTTGCTGGTGCTCAAGTGTCCATATACGTCACCCCATATTCACATAACTTTTACTCGCCTTAAGAGACACTATTTTGGGGTACAATTTATCCATTTTCACCCCTTTTTTCTGGTTCTTCCAAAAGTTAACTTAGACTTTTTCTGATTCTGGAGGAATGTAAAGGGAGTTGTCAGGGGACTCTACCCGCCTTAAGAGACACTATTTTCGGATACATTTTTTATCCATTTTCACCCTTTTCTCTGGTTCTTCCAAAAGTTAACTTAGACTTTTTCTGACCCATGTACATACAGCAGTGATCAGCACCTGACAGTCATTTCAAACGGTTTTAAATCGTTTTTTTCACTTTTTAAAACAGCTTTCTGCCCTGGAAATGATTTCTAACCATTATTACCGTTATGGAGGGGCTGCAGGAACACTTTACCCAGCTTTCACACACTTCTTCCTGGGTAAGAAAGCCATGTGCATCACCCTGGAGCTCTGCCTGGGACCCTGCTTACAGCAGTGACTCTGCTGCCCTTATGTTCTTGTACATTTCATGAGTCAAATGTGGATGAAATGGACAGATTCCGGTACATTTCATGTACATTTCATGAGTCAAAAACAGCTTTCTGCCCTGGAAATTATTTCTAACCATTATTACCGTTATGGAGGGGCTGCAGGAACACTTTACCCAGCTTTCACACACTTCTTCCTGGGTAAGAAAGCCATGTGCATCACCCTGGAGCTCTGCCTGTGAGTGTGGGACCCTGCTTACATCAGTGACTCTGCTGTACATTTCATGAGTCAAATGTGGATGAAATGGACAGATTCCTGTACAGGTTCCCCAGGTTTCACACACTCATTCCTGGGTAAGAAAGCCATGTGCATCACCCTGGATCTCTGGGTGCCTTTGAGTGTGGGACCCTGCTTACAGTCCGTCGTTTGGGGCTCTCCCGAGAATGGAAGTCCATTGCCTCTAAATAGAGGTGAAATTAGGTCTGTCACTTTGGGTAACCGCACCACTGTCAGACGTCTCCCGAGAATGGACGTCCATTCTCTCTAAATAGGGGTAGGGGTAGGGGTAGGGGTAGGGGTAGGGGTAGGGGTAGGGTTAGGGGTAGGGTTAGGGTTAGGGTAATGTTGTGAATCGAGTGGCCTGTGTTCGTCGTCCATTACATACGACTGCCCATACCATAACCCCACCACCACCATGGGCCATTCGATTCACAACATTACCCTAACCCTAACCCTACCCCTAACCCTACCCCTGATTGCTGTCTTATTTATTGTTTGGCTTAGACTTTCTGGTAGCGACAGTGTTCCCGCTTCCTCTCCCATAAAGTTTCCCTTATTATGCTCTTTTGAAAGTTCTGCTTGTGACGTTGTGCCCGAGCTATCATTAGCATTTGAGTCCCAGCTTTGGCTGCGTCTCTCATTCAATTTAGTATGGAAAGCCCAGGGTGCCATATTTTGCCCGTTTTTGGTTTAGATGCAGAGAGTAAGGTAAGTACTGGTCATAGTTACTACTGTAACTACGGTCCTAGGTCATGTAAGCACTGGCCATGGTTACTACTGTGACCATGACCTACGGTTCTATGCGGGCTGTTCTATTCCATAGAAGCAAATTATCTGGTCTTAACATTTGTGTTTTGACTTGGTCGCTTGATTGTTAGCAGCAGCCGCTTGGCTAACACCTTGCATATACTGTTAAGCTTAATTATTTAACTCAGCCGGTGAGGACAGTGCTCTCGCTCACGCTCCCGGTAACATAGGGTTTTGATTGCAGTAGCGCTATATCGTTGTATTACTGCTCCTAGTACTAGACTCCTAGCACTAGGATGATATGCAGGGAACAATCTTCACTGTGTGTGCTGTGTGCTCTGCATGTGTGGCCATTAAAGAGGGTTTCATTCTCCCAATATTATATTATCTAGTGTGCACATTTGACACTTTTAGGCACCGGCCACAGTTACTACTGTAACTACAGTTCTAAGCTGTGTAAGTACTGGCCATAGTTACTACTGTAACTACGGTTCCAAGCCGTGTAAGTACTGGCCATAGTTACTACCGTAACTACGGCTCTATGCTGTGTAAGTACTGGTCATAGTTACTACTGTAACTACGGTTCTAAATTGGGACGAGTTATGTCCTTTCTGGTACTGACTCATCGCCAGGTTTGGCTGCACCAGTCACCACTAACGGGGACATGTAGGAGAGTCCTCCGTAGCGTGCCAGTCGAGCCAGGGGAGCTGTTTGGGTCAGCTGTCCTGGAGGCACTGGAGCGTGCTGCACAAGCTAGGCAGGCCAGGCAGCAGCTCTCGGGTCTTCGCAGACCGGTGGCCGCTCCCAGCAGGCCCAGGGGCCGCTCTAGCAGCCACACTCAGCCACCGGATTACAGGGGTGGTCTGCAGAGGTCCCAGCGGCCCACTCGAACGCCTCCCAATGACTTTCGTGCCCCAGGTCGCCTGCCTTCCAGACGGCCTCGTGCCTCAGAGCCTTACCGGCGCCCCCCAAGGGGCTCCAGGGGCCGGGGGGCTAGGCTCTGCAGTCCCGGGGCCGGTCGTTGGCTGCTTTCCCAGCAGCAGCTCAGCTACTAGGCTGTCTGTACTTCCAGCCATTGGGTGGTTTTCACCTTAACCCAGGGGTAGGAACCACAGTTCTTGCCCCTAGCCTTCGGCTGGGCCAAAATGACAGTCGTCAGCGATCCGGCGATCCGGCAGAGTCCCTAGCTCTGGCCCAAGAGTTGTACGTCCTTCTGCCCCAGGACGCAATCGAGCCAGTAGACCCTCTGCTTAGCCCAGGGGGTTCTTCTCGGCATACTTTCTCGTGAGCAAGAAAGTCGGTGGATTTCGCCTGATCTTGGACCTCAGAGGAATCAACAGATTCCTGAAGGTGCTGCCATTCTATATGCTGACCACAGCACATGCACAGGTGGAGTGGTTCTCAACCATGGACTTGAGGGATGCCTACTTCCACGTGGGCCGGGCAAGATGGTGTCTTATATTCAGTTCCTCCGGCCCTCGGGCAGACTGACGGCTGCCTCGGCCGCTGGGCCCTTAGGCCCGCTGTCGTTTTTGCGCCCCATGCAGATGTGGCTGAACAGCCTTGACTTGGACGCCAAGTGGCACAGGCACAGGGAAGTCAGGGTGTCGCAGCGTTGCCTCCACTCTCTGTCACGCTGGAGGGGCAGGGCTTATCTCCTGATGGGTGTGCCCATGGGCACCATCCCATCCCGCCAGGAGACCATCACCATAGGTGCATGTCTCTCAGGGTGGGGTACAGTGCGGCAGGGCAGGACTGTTCAGGGTCAGCGGTCTGTCCAGGAGGGTGCGCGCCATGTCAACGTGCTAGAGCTTCGGGCTGTGCAGCTTGCAGTCACGCACTTTCTACCCCAACTGGGGGAAAAGAATGTGCGTGTTCCTTGGGACAGCATGTACGCTGTTTCCCAGACAACAGTCCCTTCTAGATAGTGGACGTTCTCACTCCACTCTGAATTTATGTGGCTACTATTTCTGCCCGACATGTTTGGGTCGACGGCGCCACGGCGGGGTGCCACAGGTCGGTGTCCCACTTTATGAGAGGGGCTTTACGGCAGCGTCCCACTAGCACCCCGAGGGCTCCGGCTTGGGACCTGCGCCTGCTGCCGGACGCCCTATCATCTCCTCCCTTCGAGCCCCTGGCCCAGGTGGGGCTTAGGTGGCTGCCCATGAACGCAGCATTTCTGCTTGCCATAGCCTCAGGGAAGCGAGTTGGGGAGTTGCATGTCCTCTCCATAAACGATACATGCCCGAGGTGGGACTCTCAGGTGTTGCCCTTTGGGCAAATGTGGCATTCCTGCCCAGGGTCTTTCCACAAACTCGCTTCAATCAGCCTGCGCAGCTGGCACGCTTTGACATTCAGGAGTACGGCACTTCGAAGTTGTTGTGCCCTGTGGGTGCCCAAAGGGCGTATATCGAGGTTACTGCCTGTATACGGCAGTAGGAGCAACTCTTGATTTTGCCATGGCGGCACTAAAGGAGGTTATGCCCTCTATGCCCCACTGGGTTGTCGATACCATCTCACATGCCTACGGGGCCACTGGCCGCCCCCTGCCATCAGGGCTGAAATGCCACTCTACAAGGAGCATCTCAACATCTTGGGCTGACCTGAGAGTGGTACCCCTGGAGACCATCTGTGCTGCGGCGTCGTGGGCGTCTTCTGGCACATTCTCCAGTTGTTATCAGGTTAATGTCGCCACTCCCCATTCTTTGGGTGTGGTCCTTTTGCCGAGCTCCGCTGCTTCCAGTAGTGAGCAAGGGCTTGGATTCTTCATGACATGGTTGGTATAGGTCAGGGATCACCAACTACATTAGTCCAAGGGCCAAAATGTATCCAATAGACACTATCGCGGGCCAGCGGGGGGGGGGGGGGTACAGGTACTGTATAAAGCTTAGCAGACTCTTCACGCTAATGAAGGATCACTTCTAGGCAGGGTTGGGAGGGTTACTTTGTAAATAAAAACAGTTATTGATTACTGAATACATGCTCTGAAAGTAATCAGAATACAGTTACAGTTATGTGTCTTAAAAAGGTAACGTGTTCAGGTTACTTGTAGAATACTTTTGGAATACTTTATTTTTCCATAACAGATGGGTATGTTTTGGTAAACAGGAGACACTTGTTTTACTGTTTTAATGGCTTATCAAGAACTCAAACACAACATCTTGGTGTCATTCTGGACAGCTCCCTCTCATCTGCACCCCACATAACATCACCCGGACTGCATTCTCCTACTGTAAACCTTTCCTTAGAATATGTTATGAATTGTAAGGTGTCCTTGGGTGCTTTGAAAGGCACCCCTAAATAGAATGAATTATCATTATTATTTATTATTATTATCTGAAACGATGTAATAACTTTTAAAACGTTTTCCAGTCACTTGCCCCATGCATTCAGCAGCAGCAGGCCATTCACTTTGATTTTATCCCGTTATAAATGTCATCATTTCGACAATAAAGAAATGCTACATCAACGTTATCTTGCACATTTAACCATCTAACCATCTCCGTTTCTAACTTTCAATATGTTTTAAAAGAGATCTCTCTCTCATCTGCGTGCGGGGGCGGGGCCTCACAGACACGCTGCATCTCTCTCTCGCTCACAGACACGCTGCAGCGCTGTGCAGTGTGCACACAGTTCTGCCGGTAATGAATATTACATTTTGTGAGGAAACTTTTCCACCAATAATTCCAATAAGTATTCCAAAATGTATTCAGTAATCAGATTACTCGTTTTTCAAATGTAACGCCAGCTGAATACAGTTAGCCTACTTGATTTTTGTATTCTGATTACGTAACGCCATTACAGATATTCCAACAACCCAATCCAACAACCCAACCCTGCTTCTAGGCTACTGTCCCGCAGCTCCTGCCTCTCTGTTGGACTCTGTCGCAGCGCGGCTGCTGCTGTGGTGCAGAGTGCACAAAGCAGACTCTTCACAACGAAGGATCACTTCTTCTTCTTCAAGGAAGGGAAGGTTTCGCAGTACGCAGTCTACTGTCCCGCAGCTGCTGCCTCTCTGTTGGACTCCGGTACTGCACCTTACTCACGAGATGTTGTAAAAAAAAAAATGGGTGGGGGGCGAACGCAGTAACCACTCCGCCAACGCCACAGTCACCCCCGTCGTGCGGGCCGGATGAGAATGTCTGGCGGACCGGATATGGCCCGCGGGCCGCCAGTTGGTGGTCACTGGTATAGGTCATCCAGTGCCAAAGCACCGCCTCTGGCGGTCAGTAGGGACGAAATAGAATGATAGTTACGGCTGTAACTACGGTTCTATGAGTCCCGGATGACCGCCAGAGTTTCCTGTCACTCAGAATTCTTGTGTGCTCGCTAGAAGATTCTGGGAACAGATCCTCTGACGAAACCGGCTGATATAGCCGGTGTCACGTGGGTCACAGGTGACTTTGTTGTTATTGGTACTCGAGCTGCGCATGCGCGCGATGGACATTTCTCTGGCGGTCATCCGGGACTCATAGAACCATAGTTACAGCCGTAACTATTGTTTTACACACCGTCTTATTTGACTTTCTCAGGACTTAAAACAGTTTTTTGGGGGCAGACCCCCACAAAGAAAAAAATATATTTACAGACGTAAGGTCATCATCTTAACAGTTTGTTATGCTCATCGAGTCATCCGTGAGCAGAGCATCAAGTTGGCTTGCCTATAACAGCTGAATGCGGCGATTACCATGTTGTTCAGCAAAACGCCTCACAAACGTATATTGAGATCTAAAGCTTTAGTGTGTTTTGATTCAATGCTGAGTACAGCCAAACTTGACAGTCTCTTCCTCATTCCTTCCATGTACTTGGGTCCGAATGTGCCGTCCCGATCAAATGAAATCGACGCCAATCACATTTCCTTGCTCGCGCCTGGGCCGGGGGAGGGGTTACAAGGCTTGCGTCTTGTGCTGCATTCACTTGCTCTCGGACATTAGGGATTCTCTCTCATTTTCTCTCAAAACAAAAGCTGCCAACTGTGGTGGCAAGGCTATTTTTAGGGTGGCAGTTACCACCCCGTGCCATCCCGGTAGATCCGCCCCTGCTTGACCGGTACTTGCTTTTGATCAAAGTGCGGAAAACTCACATAGGTAGGTGGAGGTGAAGGGAATGAGCACTTTAAAGCCTTGTTGGCGAGGTGGGGGAACTCGGTCTCCTCAGACAGTGTCTGAGGAGACCGAGTGACGTGACGTTTTCTGCCAGACGCTATCTCCTCTTTCACTTTAGGTAACTTCACTAAAAATCGATCCATGTTGCAGCTCGCATAAAGTTAGCTGGAGTTATCTAGCTAGATTTCACTGTTTCTCGTTTTTTTTTTTCACACTGTGCCTCCCCTGAAGCTCTCTGGCGCCCCCCAGGGGAGGCGCGCCTCACACTTTGAAAATCGCTGCTTTAGACAATAAGAAATATGAAGTTAACTATTAGGAGTGGCTCAGTTCTTTTAGATAAACAATGCTATTACTGTATTCCAATATCTCACGTCTGAAAGCTTAATTTAATAGAAGAGGCACCTAATTAAGATTCATATTTCAATACATTTAATTGATTGTCTTTTTAATTGTTTAAAGTAAAGTAGATAGAACAGGTACTTACAGTAAGAGTTGTAATACAGTCTGGTTGTGGAGGAGGCACACAGGTAAGAGCACTCACTAGCTACCATCACATGTAACTAAGCTTGACTTGAATTTATTAAAAGTATAATTAAGTAACAGCAACAAATAAATAACTAAAATCATGCACATATTTGAATCTTTGAAGTATTCACTGTTGAATTTACCACATATTATACATTTTAGAAACCTGAAGGCATTTTAAGATTTGTATGCAAGTATTATCCCAAAAACTCAATACCTGCGATTATGATTGAAAGTTTGGCTGAATAGTTTCATGTTCTCTTACCTAAAGCAATGTAAAACGTGCATACCGGGAGCAACAGATGTAGGTTAGCCGGCTAGCATCACAGAACAGCACTGCTGAGCATGTTAGCTTAGCTTTGGACCTAATTTGCCTGACTTGACACATGGAATAAAACATGGGCGTAGGAAGCATCCTCAATGTGGGCGAGACAATTGAACAGGTGGTGTGGGCAGGTGGTGGACCTCACCTCCTCTAGGGGGGTCCGGGGGCATGCCCCCCCGGGAAGATTTTTATTTTTTTTTAAATGTTGAAGTTAAATGCATCAATCTGGTGCACTTTGAGAGCAAAATTAGGGACTACATCTATGGATACATCTCTCAACACCCATATGAACAGATTTACTTTTTCTTTCAACATCTATTTGAACAGCAAGTGGAGGCAAAAGTGACTGCACCCAAAACAATAAACCTGCTAGCTAACTAGCCTACACTCAGTAACAGAATGTGGGCAACACGTTCTTCTCCACAGCCGCGCGACCTCTGAGTCAGACGTCACTTCCCCCTTTTCTATCCTCCGGGTACAGCCACTCCCCCATGAAGCTGCACGACCAATCATTTTAGCCGGCCCGGCTAAAATAACTGGATGGCCTACCTGCCTGTCAGCCTTCCATCTGTGCACAAACTTATCTCGTGCCCTCATTGGTCATGTGCGCGTTCGTATGTGTTGGAGGAGGGGCTCTGTAAGGATGTGGCAGATTTTTTCCGGTTGTGTATTTTCAAATTCTAGGGCACTCGAGCTGGTTTCTCCAAAATTACCTACCCCACCTGTACTGTTAATATCTTCACAGAAAATTCAGAGGTTTTTCATTTCACTCCTCTTTTAGCTGGCATTTAATAAATGCAGGTACATTTTTAGCAGCTATTCATACTAAATCAGTTGTCCCCCCCCCTGGTGCCAGGACCAACAGATCCATCTCTAGGCTCCACAGCCCTGTCCCCCCATAAGGCTTTGCAGTCTTGCCATGCTGTCCATTGAAAGCCAGTTGGCTAGAAAGCTGGACTTCAAGGACTTGATCAGTGACTTTGCCTGTAAGAAGGCTAGGCGCTGGGCTCTTGGTGAGTAAGGCTGAGCAAGGGCTCGTAATAACTGTTAAAGGGCAAGGCTATGGTAACGATATTGGATCACTACACAAAAGATGCATGATGAGAAAAAGACTGAGAACAGTTATAGCATTTTATAAATGATAATATTGGTGTTAATGTTCACTTCATTTTAATTTAAGAGGTCATGTATTTAAGTGATATTTATTTTGATTTTGAATGTTCCATTCAAAATTGTTATTAAAAAGGCATGTACACCATAAAAGAGGACTATTGAGATCTATTGTCAGGAATGTTAGTGTTATATAAAATAGTGAATTCTACTGCAGCAGAATGTTGCACGTCTGCACAGTGTTATATGTTCACCGCTCAGTGTCAGTACATATTGTGCAGTTAGTATTGGACTACAAGATAGATGCAAGACTGTACAGGTAGAGTTATTTAAAGCATGAATGAGTCGGTTGGGTTCTGGAGGTGTGGTTACAGCATTGTGCTTGGTTGGCGTGGCCTGTGCCTGGTGGTGGGGCCCAATGTGATATATTTTCATGGGGCCCAAAATCCCTGGCAGCGCCCCTGAGTGCCGGGGTACTAAGTGCCGGGGTACTAAGTGCCGGTGTCAGTACCATAGAGGTTTCTCAATACTCAAATTTCCCCTCCTCAACTCCTCGGTCCTCCGGTAGTGACCCGGAAATGAATTTCAGCGCGCCATTTTGAAGGACATCTCATTTCTCTAAATGCACATCGAGGACTGAGGATCAATCGTCGAGGAGGCTCTCTGGAGGAGCTATAACCGAGGATACACTGATGGGTCCTCCACGGATGCATTTCCGGGAACGGTGGAGGCATGACGCACGGCCGGACTTATCTCAGCCAATGACAGCTCTGCATGCATCCCCTGGATATTATTTTAGAAACTGCTTTCATCGCGTTGCGATGTTTCCAGAGAGAACAGCTGTGAGGTCCGTGCAGAAAGCAAAGCAGTGTGTATAATATATATCACTCAGTATAACAGGCCTACTCTTTAATTGCTTTAGTTTAGTAGATATCTACAAACAAAGAGTCTGAGTCATCTCCTGTGGGCGGGACTAAGTATCGAGGATAGGAGTCGAGGAGGGGAGTCGAGGAGGGGACATTTAAGAATTGAGAAACCTCTATGGTAGGCCGTGTCACTACCCGTTCTGTCCCCCTGCCTGATCTGTACTGCACATGTGCGAGATGGTCCGCCATATTGGACATCTCCGGACGGCAACCCAAGTAGGACACTTGATACAGTGGCTTTTGGCAAAGCTCAAAAAGAAAACTCGAGAGAGATGAGTTATTGTTATTACAACGTGACTTCACTGTTATTTAACAACTCTTTTTATTGGGTTCTTTTATTTGGGGTTAAGTACATTGTCAGAATAAGTGAGACAAGAATTGAACTCCTGTTAGACAGCCATATGCCATACATTTTTGCATACATTCACAGTAAATATGTATTCAGTATGATAGCTGTCTAACAGAAGTTAAATGTGTGACACCAAAAGGCCAAATGGCCTTGCCCCTAAAATTACGAAAATCCAAGCCTGCTTCCCACTCTTTTATAGTTTAATTTCCCTTTGATCTTCAACATTAATGACCTGTTTTATCTTGAACATCAATGTGCGGTTTTATATCATGTTCCTTTTTATTGCTCCTCATTCTCTGACTTAGGGTGTGGACAAACCTTCACAAGAGAACCTTATTATTTCGGCTCAGGGACAAAGGCAACATTTAAGCAAGGAATGTGTTCCCTTTGGCCAGGGCCTTCCGACACTCCCTCAGTGAATCACAGCCATATTAATTCTGAGTGGATTAAAAAATATGGTGGCTGAAAGAGGGGTTAATGTGTTGAGCTGCATGAGAATCAGAATACAATGAAACAGATTCAGAACACATTTAATCAGCTCTGTGTGTTCACTGAAGTGCTGCATGAACGTCAAAGAGACAATCCAACATACTGTTAGTCTGGACCTAACTTTAAATTAGTTGACAGAATAAATCTCTGTGCAACATGGTGATGTTATTTATTTGGTTGACGTTTAAGTAACAAGCTGGTTAACAGTGAAAGTCACAGTTTAAATGTTTCTGGGACTCTTTAGACATGATCAGCAGTACAAGGACTTTATATTTTTAAGAGGCTTTTAGGGGGTTTCCCTCACCTGTAGTGTGTTGTATGGGTTTGTGTGCATATAAATCCCCCAGGGGCGGTGCCAGGATTGCCAAAGCACCCCCTAATCACCCCCAAGAAATATGTTTTTTTTTGTTTTTTGTTTTAACAAATCAAATTTATTTAGACAAATCAACTTCCGGTGAGACCGAGACCGAGGAGCGAGGAAATGAAAAATAAGAGAAGTGAGAAAGGCCCACTACCCGATCTGCAGCTGTCACAGTTCTGTCTAGGTTTGGGTGTGTTCACTGTTCTCTGTCATGTTTTCCTCCTGTCGTTAGTGTCCCTGTGTGTTCTCCTCCCTCCTCACCTGTGTCTCGTTAGCTAATTGTGTTCACCTGTGGCTCTTGTGTTTTTCTCCTCCCTCCTCACCTGTGTCTCGTTTGCCGATTGTGTTCACCTGTGTCTTGCAATTATCCCTCCCTGTATTTAGTCTTGTCTCGTGCTGTGTTCAGTGTCGGTGCTTCTTTTGTTGGTGACGGACTTCACCGGTGAGTGTTCTATGTTTTTCTGTATTCGTTCCATTTTAGCCTTGAAATAAAGGTTTCTCAAAGTTATCTGCGCTTGGGTCCTGCTTCCTTCACTCAACCGTGACAGAAAGCACCGACCAGAGATGGACCCAGCAGATGACCCATTTGAAGTGGAATTACAGCATTTTTCATTTTCTTTGGCTTGCTGCTATGATTGGTGGAGGGGAGCGTCCAGTGTTCGGCAGAAGGAGGCCGCTCTGGTAGAGGCGCACCGGTTGGCTATGGAGAAACCGGACTTGGTGAAGTTCTTACCTGACTGGATGTTGAACTTCATCTGGGCGTGTGATTTCCAGCCTGCGGACTATAAACGTCTCGGTGTGTTCCGTCTGGAGTCAACCAGTGCTTCCGCCCCAGTTCCTGCTCCTGTCCAAGAGGCGTTTTCTGGAACTCGGCTGGCTTTTGGAGGTCCACGGAGCCTTCAGGCGGCTTCTAGGAGAAGGAGTCGCAAGTCCAGGCTAGCAATCCGAGCCCCAAGAGTCATGGTTCCGGCTACAGAACCGGCCCACACAGCCATAGTTCCGGCCCCAGTACAGGCCCCAGCAGCCATGGTTCCAGCCCCAGTTCTGGCCCCAGCAGCCATCATTCCGGCCCCAGTTCTGGCCCCAGAAGCCATCATTCCGGCCCCAGTTCTGGCCCCAGCAGCCATGGTTCCAGCCTTAGCTCTGGCCCCAGCTGTCCTAGTCCCTTCTCTAGTCACTTCTCAAGTCCCTCCTCGAGTCACTTCTCTAGTCCCTTCCCTCATCCCATCTCAAGTTCCCTCTCGAGTCTTTTCTCAAGTCCCCTCTCAGGTCCCCTCTCGAGTTCCCTCTCGAGTCTTTTCTCGAGTCCCCTCTCAAGTCAACTCCCCAGTGTCCTCTCGAGTCACCTCCCAAGTCAACTCTCCAGTGTCCTCTCGAGTCACCTCTCAAGTTTCCCCTCAGGTCTCCTCTCGAGTTCCCTCTCAAGTCCCCTCTCTAGTCCCCTCTCGAGTTCCCTCTCGAGTCACCTCTCAAGTTTCCCCTCAGGTCTCCTCTCGAGTTCCCTCTCAAGTCCCCTCTCAGGTCCCCTCTCAAGTCCCCTCTCAGGTCCCCTCTCGAGTTACCTCTCGAGTTCCTTCTCGAGTCCACTCTCCAGTTTCCTCTCAAGTTCCCTCTCAAGCCCTCTCTCGAGTCCCCACTCAAGCCCCTACTCATGTCCAGTTGGAGGTCCCGCAGACTAGTCTTCTGCCGGGGGTCCTGCCAACCCCATGTCCTGTACCGTTGGAGGTCCCGCAGACTAGTCTTCTGCCGGGGGTCCTGCCAACCCCATGTCCCGTCCAGTTGGAGGTCCCGCAGACTAGCCCTCTGCCGGGGGTCCTGCCAACCCCATGTCTTGTCCAGTTGGAGGTCCCGCAGACTAGCCCTCTGCCGGGGGTCCTGCCAACCCCATGTCCTGTCCAGTTGGAGGTCCCGCAGACTAGCCCTCTGCCGGGGGTCCTGCCAACCCCATGTCTTGTCCCGTTGGAGGCCCCGCCGACTACTCTCCTGCCGGGGTTCCTGCCAACCCTTTGTCCGGTCTCGTTGGAGGCCCCGCCGACTACTCTCCTGCCGGGGGTCCTGCCAACCCTGTGTCCTGTCCCGTTGGAGGCCCCGCCGACTACTCTCCTGCCGGGGGTCCTGCCAACCCTATGTCCTGTTCCGTTGGAGGCCCCGCCGACTACTCTCCTGCCGGGGGTCCTGCCAACCCTGTGTCCTGTCCCGTTGGAGGCCCCGCCGACTACTCTCCTGCCGGGGGTCCTGCCAACCCTGTGTCCTGTCCCGTTGGAGGCCCCGCCGACTACTCTCCTGCCGGGGGTCCTGCCAACCCTATGTCCTGTTCCGTTGGAGGTCCCGCCGTCTACTCACCTGCCGGGGGTACTGCCAACCCTGTGTCCTGTGCCGTTGGAGGTCCCGCCGTCTACTCTCCTGCCGGGGGTACTGCCAACCTTTTGTCCTGTCTCGTCGGAGGTCCCGCCAACCGCTCTCCTGCTGGGGGTCCTGCCAACTCCTGGTCCTCTTCCGTGGGGGATCCTGCCGAAGCCTCCGGAGCTGTCTGGTCTTCGCCCTCGATCCCGACCCTCTGTGAGCCGCGGTCTTCGTCCGCGGGCCCGGCCTCCTGACTCTTCCTGCCGCTGCCCTCGTCCTCGGGCCCGGCCCCCTGACTTTTCCTGCCGTGGTCTTCGCCCTCGATCCCGACCCTCTGTGAGCCGCGGTCTTCGTCCGCGGGCCCGGCCCCCTGACTCTTCCTGCCGCTGCCCTCGTCCTCGAGCCCGGCCCCCTGACTCTTCCTGCCGCTGCCCTCGTCCTCGAGCCCGGCCCCCTGACTCTTCCTGCCGCTGCCCTCGTCCTCGAGCCCGGCCCCCTGACTCTTCCTGCCGCTGCCTTCGCCCTCATGCTCGGCCCCCTGAGTTCGCCCGCTGTGGCCTACGCCCCACCATGGACTCTGCCTTGCCCCCGGGCCGTCCGCCCGAGACCCCCACCATGGACTCTGCCTTGCCCCCAGGCCGTCCGCCCGAGTCCCCCTTCTCGGCTTCTGCCGTGCCCCTGGGCCGTCCGCCCGAGATCCCTTCCTGGTCCCCTACTGGGCTCCTGGGCGGTCAGCTTAGTCCCGTCCTCCGGACCCCCTCCACCCACCCTGGTGGCCTAGGGATACGTCCCTCCTCCGGACCCCCTCCACCCACCCTGCTGGATTTTTTTTTGGATTTTTGTGTTGGGGTTTAGGGACGTCTGGAATCCGTCCCTTGAGGGGGGGGTTCTGTCACAGTTCTGTCTAGGTTTGGGTGTGTTCACTGTTCTCTGTCATGTTTTCCTCCTGTCGTTAGTGTCCCTGTGTGTTCTCCTCCCTCCTCACCTGTGTCTCGTTAGCTAATTGTGTTCACCTGTGGCTCTTGTGTTTTTCTCCTCCCTCCTCACCTGTGTCTCGTTTGCCGATTGTGTTCACCTGTGTCTTGCAATTATCCCTCCCTGTATTTAGTCTTGTCTCGTGCTGTGTTCAGTGTCGGTGCTTCTTTTGTTGGTGACGGACTTCACCGGTGAGTGTTCTATGTTTTTCTGTATTCGTTCCATTTTAGCCTTGAAATAAAGGTTTCTCAAAGTTATCTGCGCTTGGGTCCTGCTTCCTTCACTCAACCGTGACAGCAGCTCTGCTGAAAAATACAACTCGAGAGAGATGAGTTATTGTTATTACAACTAGTGACTTCACTGTTATTGAACAACTCTTTTTATTGGGTTCTTTTATTTGGGGTTAAGTACATTGTCAGAAAAAGTGAGAAATTAATTTAACTTCTGTTAGACAGCTATCATACTGATTAAATATTTACTGTGAATGTATGCAAAAATGTATGGCATGTCTAACAGAAGTTAAATCCACAATCACATAATAAACAACATATATATTTGTAATATAATGTATATTTGTAATATGAACGCTGTTTTTTTGCAATTGCATGTCAATAAGCTCCCATTGTGACCACATATTTTCATTAGGCCGTTTTATAGCCTATTTTATTCAAAAAACACACAAGAACATTAGATCAGTGGTTCTCAACTGGTCAGGCCTCGGGACCCACTTTTTACTTGGTCAATACATCGCGACCCAACATTTTGAAGCGCTCAAATCTATTCAACAAAAAAACGTGCTGTAATATATACGCTTTTCAGCATACAATATTAATAAAAGTGAAGTACAGTGCATATATCCCTTATATCCCTTCACAGAACTAACGTATGCTTTTAAAAAAGGTTTAATGAGATGATGGAATCAAAGCTGAACTATATAAAAAGGCACGCATGCTGAAAACCCAACCCCAGCAGGGGGGTCTGGGGGGATTCTCCCCGAGGAGATTTTTAGAAATACTAACAAACTATGCATTCTGGTACACTCTGAGAAGATCTATTACTAGCTACCCGACATATTAATAATATTTTATGCCATTGTTTGTTTTTCACTTTGTTCTGACATCTTGCTGCGAGAAGAGTAAAGAGGAGATAGTCTGTGTGACTTACTTTAAATTGTGGGTAAGGGTAGATAGCCCCCATTGTTCTGTGACCTGTCAGTCATCAGACCGGGGGTCATATTTCATGATGTGTTGATTTCTATCTGAAGTTGTAACCATAAAGAAGAGTTCTACCGCAAAGTTATTCTCCGTGGGGACTTCCGGTAACAATCTTGATTCTGATCAAAGGCCAGAAGATATTTTATTGAGAAGATGATCACGATGTGACAGAAGTCTTCAAAACCGTTTATGGTCTCCGGTACTTCCAGTCCAACCCCGACTGCATGCACAGCGTTAGAAAATCGTGCCTTCAAAATAAAAGTTTGAGTTTTCCCCCCCAAAAAAAAAAAAAAAATTCCAATTTTTTTTTTAATATTTTTTTTTCTTCACTCACACATTCACTCACACTCGTCTTAATTTCTCCTTCTCCAGCTCAATTTTGTCGTGTTCCGCTCTCAATTTTGCGGTCTCCACCTCCACACAAACGATCTCTTTCTCCACCAGTTCACGCTGTAGCTCTGTAAAATCCCTCTTTGTTTTTCGGGGTGTGGGCGTCATTTTTCTCTCCTTTTGGTTTCCATTATCCATGACTTCGTTATCCAAGTCTTAGCTTGCTCTGAATGGAGGAATTCGAGTGTTAAATTATGTAGACGTGTGTTGCCTGGCAACAATGACTGTTTTGCATGTATTCACATGGACGCGCATCTTAAGACGAGGCGCATCTTAAGACCAGGCGCAGCTACGACCGAGACTAGTCAGGCTTGGTGCACTCGGTGTAAATTCGAATCACTAAGTCGGACGTAGCTAAGCCCGACGTTAGAGTTAAGACCTACTTTTTTTACGCCCAGCTGGTGCACTCCACTCCAGGGCTGTACACAGTTTAATACTGTCAACTTCTAAAACGTCTTTTAAAACTACAATTCCCAGTAGAGACGTGCCATAGAGAACATGTTGCGAAACACAATTACCAGCATGTGTAGTTCTGGGGGGGGCGTTCGAGTCCAGTTTTGAATAGTCTGCCGTGGTTTCGTTCCATTTCAAAGAGCTTGACGCTCGGCGTGAACTTGGTGCACTGCCACTCCAACATCCAATCCCAGAGCTTGAAGATTAATCACGGGGTTTGTCAACGGGACTGTAGTCCCAAACGATAGCTGGGGATTATGGGTAGTGTAGTGTCTTCGGCCATCCTAAACTTTTTTTTCGGATATCATATCGCATTAACAACACCACATCTGGCGTCACAGAGATCTTCTGTTACTGTCCTTTCTTCTTAGAGGAAGTACAGAAACACGTAACTCTGGATTTGTTTTAATGTTTGAGGTGCAATAAATGACACAGCAGCTTTTTGGCATGTTAAAACTATTATGTTCCGCCTCGCTCATGAGAGTAACAGCTGGCGAAATTACAGCCTCGCCTACTGATTTCAAATGTGTGCTCGAAAATGATATTTATAAATGACTATTATCATTGTTATAAGCAAGACAATAAATGGCAAAGATATGTAGAAAATATACGTACAGGGGCAGCCCTGTTTGTAAATGTCACATGTTGATTGTAATAAATCCTATGGATTTGATTATGTTGAAGGTGTCTTTATCTGTTGTATTTGGGTCAATGGTGGACATGTGTTAGCCCAATAGGATGGGGCGTAACGGAATGTGTTGACATCCACAGGGGAACCAGTGTGTCATTAGTGCATGTTACATGCAGCACCAAATGACTGTATTTCACATGTAATGCTATAATAATAAAGTGCATGTTGCATGCAGGGATGCCTGTGTTGCGTGCAGTGAGAGAGGCAGGCGGGCGATCAAAGCACCTCCAGCACATTCCAGAGAACTTCACTGAGAGTTTCTGTGGTCGAAGCCTGAGGAGACACAAGAAAAAACAAAATTTAAGACCACACGCAAGGAGAGGAACGGGAACAAGGAGAGGTGAGGGAACAAGGAGAGAGGAGAGGAAAAATGGCAGAAGAGAGGAGGAAAGTCGAGGAAACAAGGATTCAGAAAAAAAGATGAGGGGTAAAAGGGAGAGATATGAGGAAAGAAGGAGATGAGATGAAAAAATACAATAGGAAAAAGGAGAGAAGAGAAAGGTTGGAGGGGTACAGTAAATTAAGGGAGAGGAGAGGAAGAAAGAGGGAAGAAAAGGAGGGATAGAGAGGAAAAAAGGGGAGCAGAGAGGAAACAAGGAGAGGAGGAAAGACAATAAGGAAACAAGTACAGGTACAGAGAGGGGAGGAAAACAATAGGGAAATAGGAGAGACAAAGACAAGGGGGTGAAACAAGGAACTGAGAAAGGGGGAGCGGGAAGTAAGAGGAGAAAGGAGAGGGAACAGGAGAAAGAGGAGGAATCAAGGAGACAAAGGAATGCAAGAGGAGAGGTAACAAGGAGAGGACAAAGGAGTTAAGCAGAAGGACAAGGGAGAGAGAGAGGAGGAAGCAAGGAGACAAGGAAATGCAAGATGGAGAGGAGAGGAGAGGAGAGGGAGCTCCATCCAAATGTAGTCATGTATTTTAAGAGCCTGGCATGCAGCATCCAGAAGGGATTCCCCTGCAGCTGTGTGATGCAGACGGAAGGGGGGGGGGGCGCATCTACAAATCATTTTTTTAATTGCAACAAAATGATCTCCAGAAGTGGGCGGGGTTTACCTGGCTCAGTCACGCTGACAACACCTACTCTGCATACAGTATATACTATAAATAGAGTCTTTGCTGAATGGTAAACTAGATTGGTGATAAAGGTAGACTTTCAGAGCAGGAAAGAGAGAACGGAGAGAGCGCAAAATATAAAAAGGGAAAAATATAGTGCGAGACAAACTAAATTCTGAAGGACAGCAGCAGAAGATGCTACGTGTTTAAGCTGCACTAAAAGGAGATTTTTAGGTTAAGACAAGGCTGATAGAAAGACTGAAGCAGAGAAGGCTGAGAGTAGGACAGCAGAGGACCACCATGTCTTCCTCCTCCTCCTGCCAACAGCTCCCTGGGGCCCTGGGGTCTTTGGAAGCAACCATCTCCTCCATCCCCTCCTTCTCTTGTTCCGGTTCCTCCCTGCACCCCCCTCCTCCACGGGGCCGTCGCCCCCGCAGGGTCCTGTACCCGGCCTCTCGGAGCAGGAGGCCCCCGCAGAGGGAGGCCCCGGACCAGGCACACCGCTGGCTGCTGCTCCTCTCTGCTATGCTCTTCCTGCAGATCTACTCTGAGGAGACGCTCACCTGCACAGGTATTTATAGGCTCACACCTCATCTGCAAGATACTTATTTCCTTTTTTCCTTTTTGTATTGAGTGATTACAAGACAAGTGAAGACAAGTCAGGGTCACATATACAGTGAGAGAGAGAATTTACAAGTTGAAACAAATGACAAAATACCAAGCGGGGCATAGACTTATTTAGTCTTATTTTAGACTTATACAGCGCTAACCACTCACAGCACACTGGGCTCTGGTTTCAGACAGAGGGTGAAAAGAGGTGCTGCAGCACAGTATGAGAAAAATAAAGATCTTTTTGAACATTAAAGCATGGAGACATGTCACAGTATAGGCAATAAAAACAAAAATGAAGCAACACAATGTGCATAAGACGTCTTCTTTAAATGTAAATTAGCCTGGTTTAGTCAAAGAAAATTTCCATTTTTTTAATAGTCACAAATTTGAGATTGTTTTAAGTTAAAAGAATGAAGTCCGACCAGTTTCTTGTCCCTCAAACAATAAAACAGAACATTTTGTTAACTTTTGTATCTGTAAATGCTTAACTTTCTTTGTGTAATTTCAGAGCTCCAGGGCCAATGTCCAGACACGGCAGCACCTCAGCCCCAGGAGGGGGAGGGGAGCCTGGGCACGGGGCAGGGATGGGGCGGAGAGGAGCCCTGGAGGGTTCAGATGGGGGGTGGAGTTTCAGAGACTCAGCCGGAGTGTGTGGTGGCGTGAAGGAAGAGCAAGTCATTTTCAATCAGCCCATCTTTTTTTCTCCAAAGACTCTTAATGCACATCGAGAGATGAAAAAAACCAAGAGGCTGACACAGATACTAAAGACAATGTTAGTCAATGATATAAAGATGACATTTCTTCTTCTTAAATAAATGTCAAGGGTTGCAAAAAAAAAAGGTTGCAACGGAAGTTACTTCTGACCTTTGACTTTTGCGCATCTGGGGGCCTTAAACCTGCATTCTTTGACATGGCCAGTAGGGGGCGACTCCTCTAGGTGCAGAAAGAAGTTAGGAAATGTCACTATACTTCTCACTTGGTTTATTATCTCAGTATGTATTATACCTAACATGTTTATGGCTGATGGTCCACTTCCTATACAGTCTATGGTTTCTTGCAATGATGCTGACTTAGAACGAGGCCATGCTGATTTTTTATTAAGTTACTCCCTGGAGAAAACACGTAAAGTGTAGAGTGATGTGTGAATTCTTTGAAAAGATTGAATGTAAAGCTGTTGAAAATTTGTTTTCATTGTCTTTATTCGTTTTCCACATTTACAAGCACATTATACATACTTACAATGATAATAATAATAATAATAAATTGAATAAAAAACGGAAATAAGTTGTGAATAAAAAAAACAAGTCTAACTGTGGAAGACAAGTTTGCAGGATGTTTCGTGAATATGAAAACTGTTTAATAACTTGAATTTTATTAATTTGTAAAGAATCAAATTAATCAGTCGTGAGTAGTTAAAGTGCTGTACTTAAGTACAATTTTGCAGAACTTCTTTGAGTATTTTCCTCTAATTCTTCTTTATTCTTCTACTCTTGTACATTTCAGAGGGAAATACAGTACAGTACACATTTCGTTAAAAGTCACCATAATGATTAAGATTTTACACACAAGACATATGTGATATATAAAATATCAATTGCATATTGCTAAGTTGTACAAAATGAAACCTCATGAGAGAAAACAGCTTTAACATTAATGCATTAGTAAGGATAATGATATTAAGATGAAAACTCTATTCAACATGAGGAGAATAAGTTCACATAATTTCAATACAAAATAAAAATAAATAGTGCAAATAAAAGTACATGATAAAAATAAGGTCCAAACCCAACAAATATACAATATATACAATGCAACAATCAGTTATTGATGATAAACATTATACTGTAAACATTATAGAGTAAAAATTATATTTTGTCACTGTTTTTTTTGGAGTACTTTTACTACTCTTAATTGTATGTTCCTGATCATACTTACAATTTGAAATTATACTAAAAGGGGCTCTATTATACTCATATTTTTCTACTGTGACATGTCTCCATGCTTTCATGTTCAATAATATCCCTCTGGAGGGAACACAGGGATTCTTATGGGGGTTATTCCCTATGTTTATTCAAGAGCGTGGTCTTTAAATTTGAGAGCATACTTTATTGATTTCACGTTCAGAATATGTATTTATTTCCCCTCAAACCCTGTCCTCACACTCAGATAGTGCCTGCTTGCACTTAGATTTGCTCTGCTTCTACTCAAACTGTACGCTTGCACTCAGATATATTGCTGCTTACAGATTTCCTGTGTTCCAGCTTAAAACCTTCTCCTCGCACTCGGGCTGTTTCTGTGCGCTCGTGAAATGTCTGCTCTCAGATTTATTCTGTGCGCGCTCGGATCTTTTGTGCAACAACCCGTCAAAATCCCTCAACCAATAGGAGGCCAGGTGTCCTTGCGGGTGCATTCGCTTTACTTATGGTTTATGTGTAAGCACAGTTAGGGTGAATTGCCCTAATGTGGGAACATTTTTGCATTTCAGACTTATGGAATATATTGCGATATGAAGCCGATACAATAAATCAAAATCCAGTACCATTCTGAAATCCCCAGGATGTGTCCTAATCAAACCAAAAGAGAAAATGCAGATATTACACTCATAAAAGAAATGGTAGACATATCAGTACTCTTAGTGCCAAGTTGTCTCAGACAATCTGCATTTCCTAATGTGGGACAGTTCTGTGCAAAATGTGGGACACTGAAAAGTCTATGTTAAAAGGCCTTAATTTATGTAATAAAAACATCTCAGGTCAGTAACACTCAAAGCTAAATGTGCAATACCATGTTCATGACACGAAGGACTCACAAAGACTCAGATGCACGATTCTTTCTTGATTTCAAAAAATACCTTTTAATATACAAAAAGGTTTTAGGATCAACTAGGACACTCAAAAGTTCGCTAGGTTCAACTAAGAGTACGAAAATACATTACAAAGAAAAAGGTTTTTAGGATCTACTAGGATACTCAATAGTTCACTAGGTTCGACAAGTATGCTCAATGTTTACATGAGGGAGTACAGACATGGACTTGGTATAGAGACAAGACGAACCGACAAAAGACAACAGGAGAACAGGGCTACATATACACAACAATTAATGAGGCACAGGTGCAAACAATCCAGAACAGGAGATCACAATCAAGCTCGCAAGTGACACACCACGACAGGAAGTGATGACACCTGAAACGAGAGGACAGAGCCAACATCAAATTAAACTGCAAGGCCACCAGAATAAACACAAAACAATAAGCTCACAGACTCTAACGCTGAAACCTTACAGTTCAGCTATATTACTATTTATAATGTTATTGTTGTTATAACAGAAGATGTTTTTCTTTAAATTGAAGTTAAATGCATCAATCTGGTGCACTTTGAGGGCAAAATTAAGAGATTTATGCATCCAGCTCTCAACACTCATAGGAAACAGAACTGTATATATTTCAATAATCCAAAAACCATTAGAATATGCTCACAACCAATACAAAATATTTGATAAACTCCTCTCTCCTATCTTAGTCTGCATTCTTTATTTTTTTATTTATGCATATTCTCTTGAATAAAGATAGGGAATAACCCCCATACACACATGGGCCTCTATATAGTATTCATATGCAGTACTTATGATAGGATTTGTTTATCTCAACTTTGATTTTGGTAGAGAATGTAAAAACGTATCCAGCACTGGTTCGTACGGTGGCCGGCAGGTGCAAACGCGGAACAACGGCCAAAAACGGATACATAAGCAGGAAACGGCTGCAAATAATAAAATTAAAAACACACAAACCCGAAAACAAACGCAACAGAAAAACGCTGCAAATACAAAAACGATATGCAAAGTCAAAAACACATACAAACCCCAAAACACATACAAACCCAAACACACACAGTGCTCCAGGCCTCTAGGGGGCGCGTTACATCGAACAGATTGATGGATGGAAATTGAAGCCGAAGGAAAGAAAGTTGATCGAAGTGGACAAAGTCGATATATAAGAAGGTACGTTTTGTTTTGTTTTTATACAAAGAGCGTCATATTTAGCTAGCGTTAGCGTCCCTACAGTAACTACTACACCAGCTGAGGAGAGGAGAGCTTCACGTGAAGAGAAGATAAAGTGAGGGAAGAACATAAAAGAGATGACAAATCGAGTGCAAGTAAATAACACGGGCCATACAGAGTACCGCGGTGTGTGTGTATTGGTGTGTGTGTGTGTGTGTGTGTGTGTGTGTGTGTGTGTGCGTGCGTGGGAGGTTGTGTTTACTTTTGACAGTGACTCAGAGGGCCGAGGTTATCCCTCAGTCAGTGGGGGCGGGCTGTGAGAGCAAACAAATCTCAAACTGTCAGGGTGAATCTGGAACTGGCTGGTATCACTGTGTGAGAAAGTGTGTGTGTCTGTATATGTCTCATTATGTGAATGTGTGTGCAGCACCAGCTGACTAGCCTTTAAAATACTGTTTATATCACGTGTAGTCATATAAAATACTACTTTTTTTTAACTAAAAGACTTATTCTTCATTGAAATGCATGTATCAATTAAATTCAATCTTTATTTCAGACTCAAGGTCCATATCACATACAAAATGACAAGATACACATCAATAAATAAGATTACAAAGCGAAACACAAAACAAATAAAAACAAACAGATAAAAAACATAAAATCAGTCCAATCACAGCTAGCCACACATGCTCACTGTCTGTAGAGGCTATTGCGCCAATGTCTCCAAATCATGGAAGAGAACCGGGTAGATCTCTTCACAGGGTTAATTAAAATCGAGATAACATGATTGTCCGAGTCTTCTAGGCGACACATGAATTTGTACATTAACTTTCTTAAAAGGGCTTGACAGGTAGGAACCCCCAAGTTAACAAACAGCTGGCTGGCACTGTGCCATCTTGGTACCCTCAGCAGCAACCGTAAAGCATCATTGTATGCAACTTTTAGTGTATGCTTCTAGCCTTGTAGTTACTCCGCAGGTGAGCCGTGTACAATGGTGTACAGAAAGCTTTAAAAAGTGATACCTTGACATCTACAGAGCACTTGTGAAACTTCCGCATTAATATGTTTGCCTGGGCATACAGTTTGCAGCGCTGCCTATGGATGTCTTTGTCATCTGTGAGATCATCAGAAATACAATGACCAAGGTACTTCATCTCACTGCACACTGAAGAATGCTGCTACGGAGAATAAAATTAGGAAATACAGCCTTTTTATCCTCTTTACTTCGCACAATCATGATGCTACTCTTCTTGGCGTTATACTTAATATTAAAATCAATGCCATACTGGGAACAAGTCCTCATAAGCTGTTGTAAGCTAGCACTGCATGGGGAGAAGATGATTAAATCATCTGCGTACATAAGGTGGTTGACAACAGTAGCTCCGATGACATAGCCAGTTCAGTTTCCTACACAGATCATCCATGTACAGATTAAACAACAAAGGAGATGAAATCCCACCTTGCTTGACCCCATTACCAACATCAACATGTTCAGACACAGTGTTGCCCCACTTCACCTGCATAGTCCGATGTGCATACCAGAAGGCTAAGATCCTTATTATGTACTTGGGTACCCCTCTCTGGCACATTTTGTCAAATAATTTGTAATGATTCAGTCTATCAAATGCCCTGGAAGCATCAATAAAACACAGAAACATGGTGGAATTATGGCATCTATATTTTGCTATAATGTCTTTTAAAGCAAAAATACACATATCTGTGCCGTGTTGTCTTTTCAACCCAAACTGGTTGTCAGCTGTGGTAATATACCTTTCCAGCCTATCCAACAGAATGTTCTCCAGCACTTTGGAGAATGCTAGCTAAAGCAATGGGTCTGTAATTATCAATGCCATTACTCTTCCCAGGTTTATCCTTGATGACTGGCACAAGTAGCACAGATAACATGGAATATGGTAAGACGCCATGATTAAGGAAACCAGTAAGACACAGAGCAAGAAGAGGAGCAAGCTTAAGACTGGCATGTTTTAAGTGTTCAGCTGAGATGAGATCCGGGCCACAAGCTTTGTTATTTTCTAGATTCATTATAGTGTTGTAAACTTCCTCTGATCTAACTGTAACGTTTTTAGTGGTGTCAACCTTTTCAACCACAAATGCATCACTCTTAACACAGTTGAACAACTCATAATAGTGTTGTCACCACAGTTCTGCAATGTTGCCTGACCCACGCACTCCTTCAATGTAAGACGGTAAGGGAGTCTTACAGCTGTTTATGACTTTGACCTCTTTCCAGAAATCATAGCAACTATTGTTGCGCAGCTTTCTGGCAAGTGAGTCAGCCCTCATTGTGTCCTCATGTTTTTTAATGAAGCAGACAGCATACTGCATTAGTGGCCTGTACAAACAAAGACCCCTGTCTCTGCCTACCTGATTCTGCCCACAATTGAGAAGCATCTCTAGCAGCAGTGTGTAGCTCAGACACATGTTCATTCCATCCAGGTTTTATACTATGCTCCTTTTTCGTACTGTTGTAAAAACCCTTACTTGAGGCATTTAACACATCAATAATAAGATCATATGTAAAACATAGATCTCTACCATGTTGCTCATTGTTACAGTTGGTGTCACTGCACAGCATTGCTTCTCTTGGAATTACAACCAAGTCTAATGCTTAGTCAGTGAGTGAGGTATAGTGATTAATATCCTTCTCACTTAACTTTGACCAATCCAGCCTCCCTGTGTACGTGTTATTGTCATCAACAGATAGCACCGCAATATTTTCAACATTTAGGGTCAATACAAAAGGAATGTGATCTGTAGTGGCCAACTCATAACAAATGTCAATGTTGTCCAGAGAAGCGTGTGCATCAGCTGTGCATATACAGTGATCTAGCCATGACACAGTATGCCATGCTTCGCTAATATATGTAAAGCTTTTCTCAGGTAGTAGAGATTTACTTGACAGTATGAGATTATTATCATTACAAAAATGCAGTAAACATTTTCCAAACAGAGATTTATCATCCGAAATGTCAGCATTCAAGTCACCCACTACATACACACAGGTTGTGGCATTATCCTTAATAAATGCGTTAACAAATGCCATTCTATTGCGATATTCATCTTCATTTTCATATGATTCATAAGGTGTGTAAATATTTACGATAATAAATGACCTATTTTCCTACTTGATCTCTATACCATAGTATACGTCCAATCTTACCACTGTAACCAAAGGATCATATTTACTGTTCCAGAGAATCGCCACACCACCAGGTATCCTGCCATGGGCTATGTTATCACAGAGATCAGTAGTTGACTCTCCAACTCTATGAAAATTAGCATGTAGTGTATTCCTTTCCAGATCTTGCTTTGGTAACCATGTCTCTTGTAAGCACAGAATATCACATTCCTCCAACAGTTTAACAACAACCAGCCGCCTCGCTTTATCACCAGCACTGTGCCCCACACGTAGGCCACGCGTGTTATATGACACCACCCGCATCCTATTGTTTATGTACTATAGTCATTTACATCAGCAGATGCATGATTCCCGTGTTGTACAGGAGCGACCACATTGTTTGTTGCAGTGCTATCACCCGCAAGCAACCCACTAGCAGGCCGTCTTGGCTCATACTAGCGTCGGACATCTTATCATCAAAGAAACAAGATAAGAGCTAGGAAAATACTAAAACACAATAGATAACATTAAATTAAAGGATGTACAATGTCACTGCAACACAGAAAACCTAATTAAAGCATGCAATATTGAAATCGAAAAAGATAATTAATGTGTATTTAAGACATTGATTTAGGTATGAATAAAATATAGTAAAATACATTTTTTCCCCCGCAATATAGCAAATCCAATAACTTATCTATATGTTATAATTAATTAGATACTTATAATTCTTAACATAATTAAGGCTTATATATTGTATATACAGAAAATCAGGGATGTTACAAATTAAGAAAAATAAGTGTAGAGCTGACATTACTTCTGTTAGTGTCAGGTATTAATGTGAAACCTCAAGAATCAAGTCAAAGTTAGCTTTGTGGCTATATACACACCGGTGCTCTAGCATTGTTCACTATAGTCACCCGGGTGCAACTAGCATCTACATGTTAAAAATGCGATTTACAATTATATAAACATCTGAAAATAATAATCATAAAGAGATTATTATTATAAAGAGATTAGAAGCAACCTGAAGAGCTGTCCACAAAAATGTAATAAATCTATTTATCCATCTTTATAAATTATCACATAATAAATCATCATATATCTAAAAATCTGCATCAATGATTTATTTCACAAAACATGAAGAACTGTATATCCTTTATAAACACATATATTAAAGAGACATAAGAGATCCATACAATCTGCCTCTGGTCAAAGTGATGTCATTGTGGATAAGTCATATTTCTGTCTGTTCAGTCATGTAAAGCTGTGAATCTGAGCTCACCGTGTTGTTCATTAGAACCAACCCAAACATCTCGTCACAGCAGAGAAGACAGTGTGATGATGGACGGACAGTTGACAGCAGCCAATCAGAGAACAGCCCCGTCACAGGATTGGCTCGGCTGCTGAGGCAATCACCTCTGTGGCGAAATATGTCTGTTTCAACTGTCTACAATGTATTGCATTGTGCTTTAGATTCAGCTGCTGTGTTTTAGTTTCGATTACCCACAACCTTATGCAGAGCCTAGTTGTCATTGCCATTTCTGTGTACAGCTGTCAATTTCACTTTTAATGTCATAAGCTTCTTTCCCACATGCTTTGCAACATTGAAATGACATAGATAGGTAACAAAACAAAAAAAATGTATTACACGTTACTAGTTACTTTTAAAAAGTGCGTTACTTTACTAAATGTATCACTGCTGAAAGTTACTTAGTTACTCTACACATTACATTACGTTTGGACTACTCTGTACAATTACCTGAAAGATAACAATATCAACTTAAACCTAATTTATGCCCAGATCAGCACAAATCCTTAAACTTATAATGACAATACTGAACATCTGACATCTGTTTTCTGCAATTTGAACATCAGGGTTGTTTTCTTTAGCTCAGTTTCCATCTGTAACAATTTAAATCTCCCCTCTGTGGGACGAATAAAGGTTTTCTGATTCTTATGGTGGCATGACACTGGTCTAGATAGCATGGGGCTTAACAGTAAAGTGTTCCTGTTTGATAGCCGCCGCCGGCCCGTTACCTGTATCTTGCTCAATATGTTTCAGAACGATGGCGATTCCACCGTTGAAAAAGGCAACATTTCCTCCACGATGTATTTTTTTCTCAGCCTCCTCATCCATTTGATTTATTTTCTGTCCTCCCAAATGTCACCTAATAACAGTAACGCATTACTTTAAAGCGTGTTACCCCCAACACTAATAAGAACGCAAGCATTCAAATCTTTCAGATCAGATATTAAACAGACTTAAGCCTGCCAGCTACAAATGTGTTAATAAAGCCGCTTATTTATCACAAGCGAGTGTTGGTGACGTCATTCAGAGCCGTCAGAGCAGACTGGGCTCTGGTTTCAGACAGAGGGTGAAACAGGTGCTGCAGCACAGGCAGTATGATAAAAATAAAGAGCTTTTTGAACATTAAAGCATAGAGACATGTAGAGGCGCAAAATACAAATTCAAATGTTGCTTTTTTTAAATGGACTCTTCAATATTTGTTTTTTTAAAATAAGTCACTAGCTGTAGATAATACAAGGCAGCAATGATGTGATGTAGACAAACAAATACATCCTAATCTAATCCCATTTCTTTGAGGGTTTAGTTGTATATCGTAGAATGCTGATGTCATCCAGCCTCACTGTAAACATCCAGCACGAGGTGATGACTTCAGAGGATCCCTGAAAAGAGCCATATATAGAGACATAAACACACATGTTGTCATAAATCCTGTCATCGTGCCATGAGTCCCAAAGTGACTAAAGTTGAAACATTTCCAATGAGGAAGTAGAAGAAGACGTAATGTCTCCTTCAGAGTGGGATGACAGTTTGAAGAGCACTCAGTTTCTCTCAGGGCGGCTTAAATGGGTGTGTGTTTGTGTTGGCAGAAAATAAATTGCACATAAGTGTACATGTGTGTGTTTGTGTCACTGTTGTTCCCACGGCGCTTCACATAAACTCTCACTTCACATAAACTCTCACAACATTCAGGTCAGGGGATTTGTTCAAGCTTATTTGTCAAATGTGGCAAAAATATTACCTGAAACTGTTAAAAACAAAAGTGAAATACCACAGTGCCAAACCACTTTATTACATGTAAAAGTACATGCAGTATGTATGTGGAGTATGTACTCCTACAGAATGACACATTATGGAGTCTCTGAGGTTTTTAAAAGATAAAGGTAATCTTATGCAAACAAGCTTTATCTTGTGCTACAAGATGAAAACCATATTTTCCAAGTCTTCAGGGCCTGTTTTGTTGCCTGGCAATTCAAAACGTCACAATTTGTATTAGAGTGCATGAGGACATGTCTGTAGGAAATTGCCTTGCAGGAATGTGTGCAAGAGTGTTTATGTACATCGTCAGCATTAGATATTAAGTTTCAGAATGTCTATCTGAGAGTGACTACAACTCCAGTTCATCTCTTTCCGGCAGAAAGATCTTTAATTTCTGCCATTTTTGCAAAGTCATGTCTTCGCCCCAATATTTTCATAATCCTTTTAACAGTGTCTTTGGAAACAACTCTGGAGCCTAACAGTATTTAACACTTACATGTTTTTTGTATCCTTGGGGATAGTCCTTTGACAGACTGTGTCCATTTGTAAAGTGAATGTAATAACAATGTAAAATACGATATAATATGAGTGTCTTATTTATGTTACATGTATTATTGGTGTTACATGAGTACAATATGGGTCTATTAAAGGTGTAATAATAGTGTAACATGGGTGTAATAGGGGTGTATTAATGTGTAATATTGGTGTTAGATTGTAATATGGGTCTAATAACAGCGTGGATGTAATAACAGTGTAATACGGGTGTAATGTAGAAAACAGCAATCAATTAATTTCCCAAAATATTAATAAATTGCCCATTTAAAGGTTAATGCATACATTAAAGTCACTTCACAGTAACATTGTCCCTTCAAACTATTTGGCACCTGTCCTATCAACCACACACAGCCTAGTGTTAACAGATGTCACCCCTTCCATTTATTGAACTGCCTTGATATCTGCATTAACATCAACTTCATGTGATTTTAACATGTTGGTTCATGTTCATAACATGTAGTGTGTCTCAGTTCTTGCCAAGTGGTCAGACATGACTGTGGATGAAGCCGGGTTAGAGTGTGTTAAAAGTTTAAGACCAGTCGAGCAGACACTGTTAAACTTTTTGAGCTAGACAGATATCTGTTGTGAGATCTGCAGTCAAGATGGATTTGAAAAGCTTGGAAAGTTGATAAATCACATCAGTGTAATGTCTTGTGGCGTCTTTAGGAAACGAACAAAAGACTCAATAATCAGGTCAAACTAGTTCAGTTCATCTTTGTGTGTCACTTTCCTACTTTTAACCACAGGAAACTTAAACCTCTGCAAGTCATTACAACCTGTGTGAAGATGATCCAACAGTTTGCGTTGTAGGACGTCACCATCTGGAAACTTCTACATTCGTTGCGCGGAATGCTGCCAGTTTACAATCAGCTGGCTGTCTCTGCCGCACACCAACAAAGTGTTTGTAAAATAGCACATTTAAGAAACCTACACATGGAAGGAGACATTCCTGTGCTACCATTCAGGTTCATTACAGAGCAGAGAGTTTACAGGAAAGCAGAAGAGTAGTTGGAAGCTTGCAGGTATGTCATATCAGGTGTGATATTTCCGCCCATGCACCTCTGATTCAACTATTGTTGCGCCTAATTTTTGAATATTCAAAAGTGATTTCACAAAAGATCAAAACTGCTTCAAAACACATGAACTGCGAGCTAAATCACAAACTCAAAGTATATTTAACTGCCCTTGCAAAGTACATACTGTTGCCTGCACTTGTATTACTTCATCATAACATTGACCCTCTTGCTCAAAGTTCCGCTGCTATACAGTGGATTGTGCGTCCAAAAGTGCATGCTAGCTAGCAACATTTGACTAGGTACATCCTGGTATTTTTGGCATAGAGCATTTAAAATACCATGCATTTGGTCATTCTAAATATTTGTTTGGCATACTCAATAGTGTAGACAGAGAAAATGTATTCACTTTAAAGTGATACAAATAATGTTTTGTCATATTCTGTAATTACTTTCAGCCCCAGCAAGGACTGTTAAAGAAACGTGTTGCGTTCAGATACTGCGTGTTTGAAATACCTAGTAGCATTGTTCTGTTTCTTTGTTTCTTCTGCAGAAAGAATCAGAAGCATCTGAATTCACACACACACGCACACACACACTTTTTTGTTTTACTTATTATACTTTTCAGAAAATCTATTGTTGCTGTAAGTATTTAACTCTATAGCATATTAAAGGGGCCCTATTTTGATCATTGTCAGGTTTTATATCAGTATGTAGTGTCTCTACTTTAAAGAGTCCTCTCCTGCTGATGTTCAGTTGTATATCAGTATGTAGTGTCTCTACTGTGACATGTCTCCATGCTTTAATGTTCAAAAAGCTCTTTGTTATTCTCATACTGCCTGTGCTGCAGCACCTCTTTTCACCCTCTGTCTGAAATCAGAGCCCAGTCTGCTCTGATTGGTTAGCTGTCCGGCTCTGTTGTGATTGGTCAAGTGCTTAGAGACCATTTTTAAACGAAATGTAAGTCATCTCTAAATTACATTTCAGAGCTCAAATTTTCCAAAAATGCAAGTCACTTCACCGTCAGTAAGGTCCTGACCAATGCTTGTATGAATGAAGCACCTATGTCAACATTTCAGAGTATGTTTCATTTCACAACAGGAATATTTTGGTCAGTGCAGATGATCAATCGGTCAACCTTCAACTCAGTGGCCCCTTGGATTTAACGGCTGCCCAGAGTTTACAGGAAGTGGTGAAAGAAACAGTGACACAGCAGCAGCATGACTGAAGATCTCCCCATGTGTGTTTTCCAATCTGAGGCAAGCCGTGCTGCTGACGTTCAGTCGGGAGTTACTCAGAGGCAGGAAGTCCTCTGTTTAGATTGCAGAGGTTGGGGTTAGCTGTGAAAAGCAGCACGTTTCTGGACGGTTCATAAAAAACCTCATCTCTCCTCAAACCAGACACTGCCGGGATTTGACAAGAGTTTCCCCCCGGCCCCTCCCCCTTCTCAAACCTGCTGGTCGAATCTGATCCAGATGGAAAATTCCTGCTCTGGAACCAAAGAGGAGGCGAGACGCCAGCACCATGTGCTGTCTACATTTAACACGATAATGGACACAAGCTCTAAAACAGACACACTGTCGCTTGCACAAACACACTTACGGTTTGATTAGAGGGTTTTCAAAGGTTTTCATGGAAGGTCAGAGCTCCATTGAAACAATTCAATCATGAATAATTTAGTCAAGTTTTCACTTTTTTGAAGCTTTTAAATAAACCACGCGCTCTTCATCAGTATGACCTACCAAGCATGCACATAAAGAAATCCATAGAAGAATGCAGTGGAAAATTCTAAAAAAAAGTTGTGATTAACGGTTAAAGTTTGTGATTTCGTGATAAAAGAAGAAGCTCCACTAGACTCCAAGCAGAGGGTTTTAAACTCTCTATGGTCCAGCTCTGTGGGTCTTTCAACCCCTTATCTCTCTCCTTTCAGCCATCATGACTCTAAATGTTTGTGCACTCCACAAACATCAAAACGAATATTCCAAAGGTATTACGCAGTGTTTTCTGAGTAATGTTTTTCAGATTGACCGGACTTCTTTTTGCAGATTAATATGTCTGCACATAGTCCCTTGATAAGATCGTCTTAAGCAAACATATGCTATCAAAAAACAGCAGACCGCTGAATGTCCAAATTGACTAATCAGAATCGAGTATTCAATTAAGCCATGTGATCAAAATAAATAATAGTAGGATCTTCTCTATATCTAATATGTAGCTTATTCTTTATTATTGCATGCTTTTTCTTACCTGCTTTGCCACTTGTGCAGTAACACCGTAAATATCCCCGCTGTGGGACAAATAAAGGAATTCTGATTCTGATTGTCGTATATAAAACGTTTTTAACCCTTTTAAGTTCTAGACTTCCTACTTCAATTTCACTCAAACCTTCTTTGATAACAAATTTAGAAATGAAATTTTCCTTAGTAAAGTTTGACTTGGTTGTTAATCATTGGTTGTGATCATCGCGGATGAGGCCGAAATCAACAACGACATGAGTCAACACAAATGTTTTGAATTAGAGCGACACGCCATCCAGACACAAACATGTGACTTGGTCTTCGGAAGGTACTTTGTGTGTATTGAAACAGGCGCCTGTGTGATCATGAAGCCCCCAAGCCCGGGCCCCCACGGCCGGTTGTCGCCTGATTTTCGGCACGTAGTCCCGTTCACATTGCAACAAGCCAGCAACGAGCCAATCAAAAGTTTATTTGAATAGAATTAGCGCACAGTGACCCACTTCACATTGTCACCATGATGACCTGAAAGCCGCCTGATCAGTGAAAGCGACCAGTAAGAGTGAGTGTGTGTGTGTGTGTGTGTGTGTGTGTGTGTGTGTGTGTGTGTGTGTGTGTGTGTGTGTGTGTGTGTGTGTGTGTGTGTGTGTGTGTGTGTGTGTGTGTGTGTGTGTGTGTGTGTGTGTGTGTGTGTGTGTGTGTGTGTGGTGTGTTTGTGTGCATGTGTGTGGGAAACCATCCATGAGCCTGGTGGACTAAAGGATCAGGAAAAAAAACTGTAGAAAGAAAACAGAGCCACGTAAACCACATGAGGACGGCATTACAATCATGACTCAGCTTAAAATAACTCTGCTGGAAGTCAATTCATCTTTTACATTAAAGGGGGAAATGGAAAAGAGCTGACCGTGTTGCATCAGAGTGTAAACCAAGTGAAATACCAGACAGCAGACAGGGGAGTGAGTCTGTCTGTGCACACACGCACAAAAGGGAGATTATCGGCATAAAAAAGGAGGATCTTTACAGACTTGAATGCTGATGTTGTATTATGAATGGAGTCTCTCTTGAGTCTACCGTCAGACAGCGAAAACGTTTTCATATCGGAGTGCCTGAGCTGGTAGTTGGAATGATTTTTTACAGTTTCCGTGCCCTGTATTGAACCCTCTTCTCCACTTTGCCCTTTAAATTAAGTGAGCTTTTAAGGGAAAATATGCAGCAAGACGTTCATTATTGAGAAAAAGAACCCCGAAAAGGATCCTGATGCACAACATCTCCCTTTTGTGCTATCTAAGGATAGAGGGCGTCGTTTTCCTCATACTGATATTCTGAACAATCTGTGCTGTTGTATTTGCTGTAAAGTGTCTCTACTGTAGGCTATTTTTATTATATGTACAGCACTTTGGCTCGACCAAAAATCGTTTATAAATGTGCTATATAAATAAAACTTGATTTGATTTGATTTGAAAATTACATAAATGACGGCAGCATTGATCGGGGTTTTCTATAACTGTTCAAGTCTGTTCACATTTAGTTTTCCATTAAAAACTGCTGCTGTTCCCTTTACTTCCTGTCTGTCTTCTTCTGCTTTAACCTTTTCTCTTCTCTTGCGCTGTTGACTTCTTCTGGTTGAGGATGGTTTAGCAGTCAGGAGTCAACATTTGTATGTGATCCCAATTAATACAAATGAATATAAAGCTGTTAAACTAGCTGTTTCAAGCTAAAAACAAACCGCTAGCTAAAACAGCTAAAGCTAATTTGAATCTGGATAATAAATCAGGACACTTTCAGTATTGCAAACTGAAGCAGGAGTCTGAGATCAGCAGAGTTGTTCAAACATTTAAAAGATCTATATCGTTCATGTTTTTACAAAGGAGTTTACATAACTTTATTCCATAACAAACATCTTTGTATCTGACACGGCCGGTTTCACTCAAAGTTCTCTGCACAAACACTCAGACTCTCACTCTCTGCAGTCAGACTTGTGTGGACATGTTTTAGACTAATACAGCTAAATGTCATGCATTCACTCGAGCCACGTCTACAGGAAACACAACAACACAAAATCAACTGCAGAGTAAATACATCGTTTTTGAGGTGTACTGTATACATCACAACACGAGTATATGACGAACACATGATCCGTTATCATTATGATTCACTTAACACATCATCAAATAAACACAATTAAAGTAAAAAAGGACACAAAAAGAACGCCGCTGCTCGAGTCCTCACTAACACTAAGAAAGTGGATCACTCCTGTTCTGAAGTCTTTACACTGGCTTCCTGTGTGTCAAAGAATAGATTTCAAAATACTGCTGCTGGTTTATAAAGCTTTGAATGGTTTGGGCCCAAAATACATTTCTGACCGCCTGCTAAATTATGAACCATCCAGATCTCTCAGGTCTTCAGGGACTGGTCAGCTTTCTGTCCCCAGAGTCAGAACTAAACATGGTAAAGCAGCGTTCAGTTATTATGCTCCAAACATCTGGAACAAACTCCCAGAAACCTGCAGGTCTGCTGCAACTCTGACTACTTTTAAATCCAGGCTGAAGACTTTTCTTTTTGTCGCTGCTTTTAATTGAACTATTCACATCTTAGACTGCACTGTAACTTTTATCCATGTATTTTTTCTTTTAATGTTTATTTTATTAGCTTTTCTTTTTAATGACTGATTTTAAATGCCATTTTCTTAATGTCTTGCATTTTTTGTAAAGCACTTTGAATTGCCTTGTGTTGAAAAGTGCCTTGCCTTGCCTTGCCTTGCCTTGCCTTGCCCTGCCTTACACAACTATAAACAAATATTACATGAATGTCACAAAATATATAACTCCTCATTTAGGCAATGAGCGCATCCGTTTGCAATCAGATGCAAAAGCTCTTTTAGAAAATGTGATGAGTCAAGCTTCCTAGGATTTAAAGTCCTTAAAAGATCATTCTAAGGTACCATGACAGAGACATGTTTCATTAAGGTCATATGGTCCATTTCCAACATGCCACAATCCGCTGTGATGTACTTTTCAAGAGAATTCATGATTTTTGTTCCACTTCACATTTTCTGTGACTTCACAAGCTTCTTACCCTTTGCTGATTATTGATATGTATTACTGTATACTGATTTGTTTTACTGATTAACAGAACCTGCATTACTGTACGAGTATATCATCTGCCATTCCAAATGAACCCCGATTCCAGAACATTGGCTATCTGGGATCATAAGTCATTTATGTGTCATCTCATATTTCTGTCCACTTTTCGCCTCACTGCCTGCCAACATTGGTATGTGTGTGTGTGTGTGTGTGTGCGTGTATGTGTGTGTGTGTGTGTGTGTGTGTGTGTGTGTGTGTGTGTAGACATGATGTACAGTGTCAGGAATTTCATGCTATGCTGAGAGAAAATCTTTGTGACACATCTTGCAGCGACGTTCTCCTCCTGCCACCCATATATTAACTTAAGGTTCCCACTGAAGGGTGTGTGTGTGTGTGTGTGTGTGTGTGTGTGTGTGTGTGTGTGTGTGTGTGTGTGTGTGTATGTGTGTTATTCCTGCAACCTCAGATGCTTCTGATTCTTTCTGCAGAAGCTCACATCGAAACAAAAGAAACAGAACAATGCTACAGGTATTTCGAGCACGCAGTATCTGAACGCAAAGTTTCTTTAACAGTCTTTGTTGGAGTGAAAGTGATTAGAGAAGTGAGGAAACACTGCAACACGGAGCATGTAGTCCAAACAATGTGAAACAGTCTCTTTGGAGAAAGCGGCCACTCCCTGGTCTCAATCTGAATCATTAAGGCCTCTACATTACTGCAGACATTTGAAATGCTTAACAAACACTTATTTATTTGTTCTGCGTAAATTCACGATCGTTCAAATCTCTCCAACTGATCTGGTCCGTCTAAAGTTAGCCTGACCCATAGAGTCACAAAAGTCACATTAATGGGAATTCATCAGATCCTAAAATACTGGAATTGTACTTTAATATGAAGGGCAGTGGTAGAAAATAATAAAAAAGTAAATACAAAAAAAGTAACAGAAATGTTGAAGTACTTTACTTAAGTATTTACCTTTATTTAAACTTTAATCCATTATATTTATATGGAAAAATATAGTTATTGACACTGCTTTTTACTTAGATACTTGGTACTATGCAGATAAGGATTTAAAGAAAATGATATATGTATAACATGCAACAAAAACGTGCTAACACATTAAAGCAGGGGTGTCAAACTCAAGGCCCGGGGGCCAAATCCAGCACACGACTTCATTTGATGTGGCCCGCAAGAGCTTGCAAAGAATATAATATGTTTTTTATACGGTTACATGCCGCTTTACAGAAGCAGGTTGCCAATAAACTACATGTCCCACAATGCATCTCGTTTTGTGACATGCACTGAAGAGACTTGCAATTATTTGCCCTGGACTTCTGCTTTCAGACGTAGTTAATTACTAAGTTATTATCCTATCCGATAATAATCCAATGCAGAGGCAATAATGTAATGTAATACATTATTTTATATATTTATATCGTCTTGAGTGCAACCATAATGCTAATGTGGCCCGCGATGAAATTGAGTTTGACACTCCTGCATTAAAGCATCAGTGATATTATTATAAATATAATAATAATATAATATAATAAATGATATATATATATATATGTTATGTATAGAAAATGTAATTAAGAAAGCACTGGGACAGTTTAAAATGCACAAACACATTTGTATTTCTTCAAAACAAAAAGTTTCACCTCAGATAACTTTAATATTTGAACGATCTGCAGAGAGTAGCTTTAAAGAAATGCCTTGTACTCAAAAATGATAATGCACATCCAGAGTTCAAGCTACAGGTGTTCACTGATATAACCAGGGGTGCACATCACTTTTTTGCCCTGGTCCTCAAAGGAGCACCTGGAGATGTTGCTTGGTGCTCATCCTTAAAATGAAATAAACCGTAACTTTTGAGGGGGTCTTGACTTTATTTGCCAGACACACGGCACTGAACACACAGAGGTGAACACAGAACACACATGCAGAGGTGAACACAGAACACACATGCAGAGGTGAACACAGAACACACATGCAGAGGTGAACACAAGACAACATTAGCACCACCAGTAATCCTACAAGCTGTCATCACTACCCTCCTGACTGTTCTCCTCACTGTCTTCCTCTCTGTTCTCCTCACTGTCTTCCTCTCTGTTCTCCTCACTGTCTTCCTCTCTGTCAGACATGGTAGCTGATGATGTAGGCCTACTACTTTCTCTCTGGTTGAGTCTGCGATTAGCTGCTTGCATCCACAAGTCAACAGCTGGTTTTGGGTCGAAAGTCTCTGTTGTCATCTTAGACAAGTGGATGTAATCAAATAAGTATGTGAACATAACCGATAACCTACCATAGCCAATAACAAATGAATGTAACTTATTTTATTTGTGTTGTTCATTCATATCTTATTTTACCTTAACATTTATTTATTTATGCATTTTTTTTTTTTTTATCTCTCCAGTTTTAAAGGATACTTTTGGTTACTGTCCTATAGTATACATTGGAATGATTTCAAACCTGTTTATCCCAATAATTATAAAGGAGTGCCTTGGAAATATGTGTTTATATAAATTGTGACCAAACTGTGAACTATCTAAACACTCAGTCCTTTACCTCACTGAGCTGTAGCCTAGTATCAGCCTCTCAGTCTGACTGGAGAGGACTCTCCCTCCACATTATGTTCATTGCGACACCGGTTTTTCTTTCTTCCTCATAATGTTTTCCATTGTGAAAAACCCAATCATAAAAGAGTTTGCATTCTAGAGAACAGCACTTTGTCATGTCACGTAGTGTGGTTTGAGAGTGAACAGTTTACAGTGAAACCATTGTTGTGCCAAACTGTACTGAGTCAGTGAAATGATTCAAATACTTCCTGCTTATCATTTGGAAATCTTTCTCTGTTTTTATAGTGCTACCGTCAGTTACTGTTACATTAAGGTGTTACATGGCAGTAATTGTAATCCTCTAGCAGTGCTACTTTAGAATGGCCATGAGGGTGTGTACATTAGATCCCCCTTGTCAGTATATATATAAATATATATATATATGTATGTATATGTACAGAATCTTATCTTCTTTGAAGCTGCAGGACGGAAAAAATTTGCTTCCACGACAATAAAGTACATCATATCGTATTGTATGTTTACTAACTGTAAACCTTACTCCCAATTACAATTTGAATAGAAACTCACAGTCCTTCTCAAACTCATAACTCAGTCACAGGAAATACACAGACATGATATGTCATATTTTTAGATTCAGTGTGACATTCTTTCCAATTCTTTATGTTCCAACCAATCCTCATGTTGATTAAATCCAGATTTTCCCATCGTATCTTGAGAATGTTTTTCCACTTTCTTCAGTTTTCTGGATGCAACATGTGATGATGTCATTTAAAGATACACTCACTGGTTTTGCTGGAACATTCTTGAAATCCACAGAGGTCGTGCCACAAGACTCTACAACTTGAGAATCACAGTGCTGGGGGGGATTGGAAGCGATATTCTTATGTTTATAATTCAGAACAAATTGTGTTTATAAATTGGCAAACCAGTCTTTTGTCAGAATGACATCTGTCAGTCCATCTCTGGGAAGGAAGTGCCAAAAAAATCCCCACATTTGAAATCCTCTCTATATTTAGACTTTATCGACACATCTGACTTCCATGGAGGTGCACATAACACAGAAGGTTATTCAGGAAGACATTCAGGAATGTTTGGGTTTTGTTTCTGGTATCTTGTTATGTTTAGGACTGGTAATGTAACATCTCCTAGTGTGGAGTTTAAGGAGAAGTTACCAGCAGAGGAAATGTGTGTGTTTACAGTCAACTGAAACCTAGCAGATTCACTCAATGACTTCTGAATATCATGCGAATATCATGTGTAGGTTATATTGCTTCAAACATGTGCAACAATATAGAGTTAAGGCACTTTATGATATATTATCAAATTATACTCAATCAAATCAAATAAATACTTTATAACAATGAATACAAGTGAATATTCAACATTTAACAGCATATATGTGAACCTATGGAGTAGACACAATGATGTAAAAGTTCCACGTCTATACAAGACTTAATAAATAGGAAAAATTTGCTCTTTATTATTTGTTGAGACATGGTTCTATAAAAATATACGTTTAGATGCCTTTACAAATATATATATTTTTCAAATGTAAAACCTGTGTTATCCAAATTCTCAAGAATCAGTGATTCGTGAATTACATTAGGCATACTCCTTAATCACTAAAATATAGGCTTTCTGCTTTTGTCAATTGAAATGCCTCTCTCTGATGAGGCCATATGATTTGGTGTAATTATTTCACCAAACCCTGATGATTCATTCGACTCCTCGGCGAATGGTGCCGCAGCATTCCAGCTGCGGTCACAAACTCCAACATTATGCAAATATTTCGTTTTTTTCTCACTTGCGCAATACCGTCAGGGAGTGGCCTTCTTACTATGGGCGTTTCTAAAAGAAAACACAACCTGAACATGTAGCTATAAAGTGTGAGCTGTTCGCTGGGTGTGACATATTCAACTTTCTGAGAGCACCGAGAGAGTAACACAGAGAGAGAAAACGACACAAAACTCAAAGAAAATGTACTCACGATCAAACAGCATGACCCTGACTGTACAGCAGGAGAGATATGGCTTATCCAGGATGGCGACCCGCAGCACGGAGCCCGAGGTCTTCACCTTCGAGCGGATACCGACTCAGGCCACCGCCGTGCGCTCCTGCGTGCCGATCCGACCGAAGAAGCGCTGCACCCGGGTGATGTATCCCGCTAAAGTCCGCATGCACCTTCCACCACAGGAGACATCCCAGGTCAAGCGCTGGCTGGTCATCCTGTGTCTTGTGGTGCTGTGGCAGATCTACACCGAGGAGCCCTGCGCCGACACGCCGCTGGGCAGCTCCGACAGCTCTGTCAGCGACTACCAGGGTGCGGAGGATCAGGCCCAGCTCACAGTGTTCAGCGCCAGCTCAGAGCTCATGTCATCCACACCGAGCAGCTGTGAGGACGACGGCTCATTCAGCGAGCAGATCATCCCGAACACATGCCCCAAGCCAGGTCAGGAGACGGAGAGCAGCCAGTTCGAGCAGAGCGCCGGGAAAAGCTACGTGGTGGCTCTGCTGGTCTACCACAGACTGGGCAGCGACAACTAAACCTACATGGACTGGGTTACCTGTAAACCACCACCACCACCTGTGTGTGGAAATAAAACACAGCAGGAGTTGATCCTGAGCAGCTACCTCGACACGCAGCTCCATGCGCCGGCTTCTCCCTGCCAGCAGTCCCCTTGAGAGGAGGAGGACACAAGTCTGGAAAAGAAACACTTGGAAGAAAGAATTAACTGTGAACCCTGACAACAAACTTGAACTTAAAAAAAACTTGAACTTATGTGTGTGATTTACACACGGACTTTACTGCACTCTAACTTTATGTTTTACATTCTGGTTATTGTCATGAAAAACCAGCTGAAACTGACACTGTCTTGTCTAAATGTCTTATTTAGTTATTTATTCTATTTGCTATTTATTGATTGATAATTTAAATAAAAAAATGTCAAAAATAAGTTCTTGTTTCCAGCCTTTTTACTAAATGTTTTCTACGGTTATTTTTTGTATTCATCTAGACATTGGGATGTTGTGTAATAGTTTACAGACTGATTTAGCTTATAATCATTACATCTGCAAACTTGTTCTCAGAATGTTTGGGGGAAAGCCCTATAATTACAAACGAAAGGTATCAAACATGTCTTTGTCAAGTTTATAGAATCATTCAAACAACTACATTTTACCATAGGCAACACTTTTCCAAATTCTCTAAATAGACCAAATGGTTTTCTGCTGTTTGAATATTACACTTTGCATAAGCATCAAAGACTTCATCCAGATGCATATTTTATACAGGTGTGCTAACACTCTACGAAATATATATTTAAATGAAAACATTGAGCTGATTTAGAAATAAAGAGTATGATCATCATTGAGAATGATACAGAAAGAGGTCCAAATGACTCAACTTCATAGTGAAGATATGGTGACTAGTGTCAACATGTCATAAATATAGTCTATGGTAAATACTGAATCCAAACCAACGCTTTTGTACAAGATATTTAAGGACATTTGGGACAAAGACAGGAAAGGGATTTCTGTGGATTAACTTTCACTTTTTTAAATGTTCATGGTCATAATTCCCAGTTATATAAGTAATGAGCTGGAGCTGCTACAGCTTTAGCTTAACCCACTGATGAGTAACAGTCCATTACAACATTCCACCTGTTATTTTAATGATTAATGTCTCGCAACTCATATCATTTGCCTCACACATACATATTGATGTGTTACCATGATGTCATGTTAGTCACCGAGGTCCCCTTATCACCTCGGGGCATCTGGGTAAGACCTGCTGACGGTGTTGCCATATAAGCACCACGTACACTTGGACAGGTAACAGAAAAGGTATGTCAGGTACGCGGTGAAACGAAAATATATGGTGTCTGTGAAAATGTTCTAGAATTGACAGAAGTCTTCTTTATTTCTTTTTTGGTTTTAGAGCTTCCTGACTGAACTTGTTTTACTCATTCTATTATTAGCTCAGTATTTATGTACTCCACACCTGGTTCAAAACAGATCAAATAAAATATCAAATACATAATATCAAATACGTAATATGTTTTATTAATGTTGTTTCTAACTGTAGCCTTGTGATGATTTTTGCCTGTGTTTTTATTCACAGTTATGCTCTGGCATTTTAATGAGCTTGTTGTCAATGGATGCTCCGTAACGTACTTTGAAAATATTGTTTTAAAGTATGTTTTACATTTAATTTTCCACGGAGGTTAAGTTTGTTTTTTTGGCATGCTTGCACTGTTCTACAATATGAATTTATAAATTATGGTTTGTCATTACGCATATACATATTTACAATGCAATCAGATGTTTCATTTGGGAATTACTTAAACTTCTGTAAACCTGTCTACCCGACAGTATTTATATATATATGTACATGTATTTTTATCATGTAAATAGTCTGCATAGGTTAAAATCCCAACATTCCCTCCAGAGAGAGTATTTCTCCACACACTCCTCCCTGCCTGAAACACCTGCATTGAACTCTTTTATTTATATCAGCAATATAGTGACATCACAATGTAACAATCACACTTCTATTGGTTAACGCCTCCACACATTGTACTGAACGTGATATGCTTAGGGGCTGGACATTTTCAACACATCTCTAAATGGTTGACCAATCACAAGAGAGCCGGCCAGCTACCAATCAGAGCAGACTGGGCTCTGGTTTCAGACAGAGGGTGAAAAGAGGTGCTGCAGCACAGGCAGTATGAGAATAACAAAGAGCTGTTTGAACAGTATGTAAATATGTCACGGTAGAAGCATGACATACAAATATGAACCTAAAATGAACACACCTATGTCCTCTTTAAGAAGCAGAACTCAGTCAGCCTGTTGCTGGAAGTTTTTCCGAGGAGATAGACCAGAATGTTATAATCATTCAAATACATCCTCATGTTCCTCTGTTCAACTTTCCTCCCATTGATGGAAAAGTGCAGGTCAACAGTGTGTGCATTTCAAAGATAAAAGTGGTGGGGTAATGGTGGTATAATGGATAGTGAGGTGGGCTGAAGATCGGAAGGTTGTGAGTTCAAATCCCGCCAGGAACACCACCACTAGTGTGCCCTTGACTAAGGCACGTAGTCCTTAGTTACTCCAGGGAGAATGTCCCTGTAATTGTAAGTCGCTTTGGATAAAAGCATCAGCTAAATGAAATGAAAAAAAAAGTCAGTATACTGTTTAATAATAACCATTTAAAGATTACAATTTAAAAAAAAATATTACATTTATAGTAGTAAAATCATATTGTAGTTTAAACAACTTAAAATACTCATTATAAACTAACCATTTCATGTATGTTATTGGAAAATCACTATGGAGATGCATTACATCTGACTCTCATGTAAATGAGCACTTGTTCTTCCACAGATGTTACATAGTCCCGAGGGAAGAGTCTGGACTTGTCTGAGCCTCATTATCTGAAATGGTTTCAGCCGCAACTGTTGTGGAAAATTACCCCAAATCGCCTCCTTCTCCTTCCTCTTCCCTTTTTTGAATTCTTTTTTTACAGAAGAAATATTAACTTGACATTAAACCAGTTTACAGAATATAGGCTTTAGTTCAGATGCTCTGGTCAATCTTCCAAATGTGGTGAAATAAGGGTTTCGCTAAGTAAATATCAGATTTGAATGATTATTTGTTAAACTTTTAAATAAAAAAGACTATAGGTTCACTGTGGCATCATCAAGGGGAATATTAATACACCACATCTTCTGTATTGTTGACTGAGGACTCATCTGTGCATTTAATGATGAAAACCTTTTACATTTTTAAACATTTAGAGTTAAAGGGCTTTGTAATTAGTTATTGTATTCACTTACTGATGGGTTTATGTAAAAAAGCCTTAAAAACTGTCTCAGCCATCTATTCACCTAATGCTTTCTTGCTCTAGGGGGCTTCATATTGCCTCATTATGTGTTGGTACTTCTGGTTAGAGCATAGATGCTTTTACTTTGCATAGTGTTGCCACTTTCATCAACATTTACTTGCCAAAGAAACAGTTTTCAAGCTTTTGAATATACTGTTACTGATTTTCGGAGCTGTGAAGAGCTGGCTGTATGAAAGGCTTGAAAAAGAAAATGTCAACAATGTTTTTATAATTAGTCTCTAGACACAGGTCCACACTGCAAGTTTAACCATATTGGGTTTTAATAATAATAATACACATTTAAATGACAAGAGCCAGTCATTTGGCAATAGCTAGCTGGCTTTTCAAATGGGTAGCTAGATATATGCGCTTGGACCGGAAGTGGCAAAAGAGGATAGCCTACATAAGGTCAAAAGCAACTGGTAATATCATGCATGATCATTTTTTAAGGTGATTGTTTGGAGTAGCCAAACAAAATATACATGTTTGACAAAGAACATTTACATCTTTAGCACAGTCGATTCACTCAATACATGTTCAAGATGAAGTGCTCAAATTGAGTCTTAAGTCGAACTCTTTACAGAAGAAAGTTGTTATTTTTTGTTAGACTTATGTAACTGCTTTTATTTTCTCTATTAAGATTTACGTCTTTATTCCCAATAAATTAAGTCTTGTAATACAATTACATTCTCCTCAATGGGACCCTAATATGCTGTTGTAGATTACATTTGTTGACATCTTTGTAATTAAGTATTTTATTTCCATTTGTAATGATATGTCATTATCAAGTTGTTATTCATCAGCACAGATTATGATACATTTCTGGTAAACTTTTGTCTAATTTTCACATGTAATTATCAACTTTCTTTGGAAAAAATTGGTTAGGGTTGGGATTAGGGTTAACACCTTTATTTTGCAAGCAGTGGAATAGTCAACTCCTTCAGAGTTTTTGATAATACAATACAAAGTATACCTAAATATGATATATTGTTCTTCCAAGGTCATTTAATTGCTTCATGTCTTTTACCTGTAAAAACGTTAAGCTGCAGTTGTAACATCAAACTACTGGAAAGAGTTTCACAGTTTCATGCTGTGTGTTTGTGTTGGATATCAGCCAAAGGATTTTGGGTATTCGTCCTGACCTTGGCAGAGTTTACTCACAAACTATTATTTAAATGAGAGCTCTTATCTAACCGCCAACCACACTGATAACACTAAGTGATAACACGCTGACTTATAACACAGTCTGCTATCATGCTCATTTACTTCTTGAAGCTTTATGTAGCTATTGTTATGAATTTCCAGGATACCAAAGCACGAATAGTTAACTGTTTGATTTGGTTGTTGTTGGGAACTTAAAATATAAATCACTTTTTCTTTTGTTTCATTGTTGACGTACAATATTGAATGATGTGTCTGTTTTCTGCATTTTATTGAATGCATTCAATGGTGGTGAACTTTACTTGCAAGTTTTAGTTCAACTTTGTTGATATCGTTCTCACATGCTGCTCAGAATAATCTCAATCAAAGTGAACTCCAGACATCAAAAGTCGACTTTAACATAATTTTGGAGCTCCAGAATCAGCTTGTGAAATCCTGTTTAATTTTCACGTACGCTGATGAGGTTATTGGGTTTGATTAGCATAATCTGCAAATTCTGTACTACCTGACCCACCTTAAATTGAGTCTCAACTGACATGATAAATCTGAATAGGTCAACTGCATCACATTGTGTGCAGCTTGATCAACCAGTAAGTGTTTAAATCAGCAAAACTGGACATAAACTGGATTTGAAGCAGAAGCAAAAGAAGACACATAGAACTTTAAAACACTGCTTAATAAGCCGTTAAAGTATCTTATCAGTAACTATGTATACTTTACCTTTCTGAGTGCTGGAGCACCCCCCAGGATAGCCATAGCACCCCCTAAGCACCCCCAAGAAATGTATGTCTCTTTTTTTGTGTGTGTGTGTGTGCGTGTGTGTGTGTGTGTGTGTGTGTGTGTGTGTGTGTGTGTGTGTGTGTGTATGTGTGTGTGGCAAGAGCGAGCAAGTTTTGTCATTTATATGACAGTAAAACAAGAATACAGTTTAAAAGGGGAGTGATTTGTAAAATATCCATAAAGAAATAGAACATCTGTTTACAGTTCTGTTTCATATGGGTGTTGAGGGGTATCCATAGATCTCTTAATTTTGCTCTCAAAGTGCACCAGATTGATGCTTTCAACCTGTTTAGCCCTGAGCCTGTTTTTCAGGTCTCAGGCTCGAAAATGAATTTCCCAGAACAAATGACCATATCTTCCCTTCTAAAAGGGTTAAATTAATAATCTTTTTTCTCAAAGTAATGATAAACCTGTGAGTTGGATGTAGAAAAGTCAGAATCAATATAGATGTTTTTTATTTTAAAGAAAATTCAGATTGAACATAGTAAAAAACTGTAAATTATAGTGTCCGTCCAAAAATTCTTTTTTTACTTATAGTGAAAACTACCCTTGGATGATGGTAAGGTAGACTAAAAGCTTTAGGAATCCAAAGTACAATATATAATAAGTACCCTGTATCAAGATTGATAAAAAACAAGTGACATTTTACCTTTTTAGAGAGGTTTTGTCACAGTCTGCTTTCTCACTCACCTATTTTCTGCATTATCATTCCTTAGTCACCTGGTAGTCACACCCTGTCTCTCTCTCACTCTGTTACACCCATCAGCTCCATTAGTATTTAGGCCCACTTCACCTTCACCTCAGTGCCAGATCGTACTTCGCAGCATGCTTGTCTTTCCCGCACTACTCCTCAGATTGCTCTCCCGGTTTCGACCCTGCCTGTCCCTGACCAGCCTGCCTCGCCTGCTCCCTGACCCGTTCTGTGCCTACGACTCCCGTCCTGCTGTCTCCTGGAACCCTCGCCTGTCCCCGACCAGCCCTTTGCCTACTATCTGCCGTGTTGTCTCCTACCAGCCTATTGACTCTAATAAAGCTGGTTACCGACTATCTCTGGTTTCCCGTGTTCTGCATTTTGGTCCTCAGCTCGTTTGTGACAGAACGATCTGGCCAGAAATGGACCAAGCAAACACCGGGTCTCCTAGAGACCGCTTTGAGAGGGTTGAGGATGCCATCCAAAGACAGGAGGTCACAATAGCTACTTTAGCTATCGAGACCCACCAGGCAACCTCAACCCAGGGACAAACGCTGGCTCACCTTACCTCCCAGATGCAACAGATGGCCACCACCGTACAACAGCTAGCCGCTACCATGGCTGCTACCGTCACTCCGCCCGCAGCTCCGATGCTCGCTCCAGCCCCTGGGTCGACGGGATACGCTCCGGAGCCTCGTGTGGGAACGCCGGAACGCTACGCTGGTGAGCCGGAGGGATGCAGGCCTTTTCTCACAAACTGTTCCATATTGTTTTCACTGCAGCCACACACCTTCGCCTCCTCGGCGGCTCGGGTAGCTTTCACTGTCACGGTTATCATGTCATGTCACAGTTCTATGTCTAGGTTTGGGTGTTTCCACTGTTCTCTATGTCATGTTTTCCTCCTGTCGTTAGTTTCCCTGGTGTGTCTCGTTAGCTGATTGTGTTCACCTGTGGCCCTTGTGTTTCTCCTCCCCTGCCCGGCTGTTTCTCGTCTTGTAATTATCCCTCCCTGTATTTAGTCTTGTCTCGTCCTGTGTTCAGTGTTGGTGCTTCTTTTGTTGGTGACTGAGTTCCCCGGTGAGTGTTCTGTTTTGTCTGTATTAGTCTCATTATCCTTGAAATAAAGGTTTATCAGAGTTATCTGCATTTGGGTCCTGCTTCCTTCACTCAACCGTGACAGAAAGCACCAACCAGAAATGGACCCAGCAGATGATCCATTTGAGGTGGAACTACAACATTTTTCCTTTGATTTGGCTTGCTGCTATGATTGGTGGAAGGGTGCGTCCAGTGTTCTGCAGAAGGAGGCCGCTCTGGTAGAGGCGCACCGGTTGGCTATGGAGAAACCAGACTTGGTGAAATTCTTACCTGGCTGGATTTTGAACTTCATCTGGGTGTGTGATTTCCAGCCTGCTGACTATAAACGTCTCGGTGTGTTCCGTCTGGAGTCAACCAGTGCTTCCGCCCCAGTTCCTGCTCCTGTCCAAGAGTCGTTTTCTGGAACTCGGCTGGCTTTTGGAGGTCCACGGAGCCTTCAGGCGGCTTCTAAGAGAAGGAGTCGCAAGTCCAGGCTAGCAATCCGAGCCCCAAGAGCCATGGTTCCGGCTACAGAACCGGCCCACACAGCCATGGTTCCGGCCCCAGTACAGGCCCCAGCAGCCATGGTTCCAGCCCCAGTTCTGGCCCCAGCAGCCATGGTTCCAGCCCCAGTTCTGGCCCCAGCAGCCATCATTCCGGCCCCAGTTCTGGCCCCAGCAGCCATCATTCCGGCCCCAGTTCTGGCCCCAGCAGCCATCATTCCGGCCCCAGTTCTGGCCCCAGCAGCCATGGTTCCGGCCCCAGTTCTGGCCCCAGCAGCCATGGTTCCAGACCTAGTTCTGGCCCCAGCAGCCATGGTCCCGGCCCCAGCAGCCATGGTTCCAGCCCCAGTTCTGGCCCCAGCTGCCATAGTCCCATCCCTGGTCCCTTCTCTAGTCTCTCCTCTTGTCCCTTCCCTAGTCCCTCCTCAGGTCACTTTCCTAGTCCCTTCTCTAGTCCCTTCTCCAGTCCCACCTCTAGTCACTTCTCGAGTCCCCTCTCGAGTCACCTCTCCAGTTTCCTCTCGAGTTCCCTCTCAAGCCCTCTCTCGAGTCCCTTCTCAAGTCCCCTCTCTAGTTTCCCCTCAGGTCTCCTCTCGAGTTCCCTCTCAAGTCCCCTCTCAGGTCCCCTCTCGAGTCACCTCTCCAGTCGACTCTCCAGTTTCCTCTCGAGTTCCCTCTCAAGCCCTCTCTCGAGTCCCCACTCAAACCCCATGTCCTGTGCCGTTGGAGGTCCCGCCGACTACTCTCCTGCCGGGGGTCCTGCCAACCCTTTGTCCTGTCTCGTTGGAGGCCCCGCCGACTACTCTCCTGCCGGGGGTCCTGCCAACCCTATGTCCTGTCCCGTTGGAGGTCCCGCCGTCTACTCACCTGCCGGGGGTCCTGCCAACCCCATGTCCTGTCTCGTTGGAGGTCCCGCCGTCTACTCTCCTGCCGGGGGCCCTGCCAACCCCATGTCCTGTACCGTTGGAGGTTCCGCTGGGGGTCCTGCCAACCCCATGTCCTGTCTCGTTGGAGGCCCCGCCGACTACTCTCCTGCCGGGGGTCCTGCCAATCCTGTGTCCTGTCCCGTTGGAGGCCCCGCCGACTACTCTCCTGCCGGGGGTCCTGCCAACCCTGTGTCCTGTCCCGTTGGAGGCCCCGCCGACTACTCTCCTGCCGGGGGTCCTGCCAACCCTGTGTCCTGTCCCGTTGGAGGCCCCGCCGACTACTCTCCTGCCGGGGGTCCTGCCAACCCCATGTCCTGTGCCGTTGGAGGTCCCGCCGACTACTCTCCTGCCGGGGGTCCTGCCAACCCTTTGTCCTGTCTCGTTGGAGGCCCCGCCGACTACTCTCCTGCCGGGGGTCCTGCCAACCCTGTGTCCTGTCCCGTTGGAGGCCCCGCCGACTACTCTCCTGCCGGGGGTCCTGCCAACCCTATGTCCTGTCCCGTTGGAGGCCCCGCCGACTACTCTCCTGCCGGGGGTCCTGCCAACCCCATGTCCTGTCCCGTTGGAGGTCCCGCCGACTACTCTCCTGCCGGGGGTCCTGCCAACCCCATGTCCTGTCCCGTTGGAGGTCCCGCCGTCTACTCACCTGCCGGGGGTCCTGCCAACCCTGTGTCCTGTGCCGTTGGAGGTCCCGCCGTCTACTCTCCTGCCGGGGGTCCTGCCAATCCTATGTCCTGTGCTGTGGGAGGCCCCGCCGACAACTCTCCTGCCGGGGGTCCTGCCAACCCTGTGTCCTGTCCCGTTGGAGGCCCCGCCGACTACTCTCCTGCCGGGGGTACTGCCAACCCTTTGTCCTGTCTCGTTGGAGGTCCCGCCAACCGCTGTCCTGCTGGGGGTCCTGCCAACTCCTGGTCCTCTTCCATGGGGGATCCTGCCGAAGCCTGTCCCGCCGGCTCCGGTTCCTGTCCGGCCGACACCGGGTCCTGCCCGGCCTCCGGAGCTGTCTGGTCTTCGCCCTCGATCCCGACCCTCTGTGAGCCGCGGTCTTCGCCCGCGGGCCCGGCCTCCTGACTCTTCCTGCCGCTGCCCTCGTCCTCGGGCCCGGCCCCCTGACTCTTCCTGCCGCTGCCCTCGTCCTCGAGCCCGGCCCCCTGACTCTTCCTGCCGCTGCCTTCGCCCTCATGCTCGGCCCCCTGAGTTCGCCCGCTGTGGCCTTCGCCCCACCATGGACTCTGCCTTGCCCCCGGGCCGTCCGCCCGAGACCCCCACCATGGACTCTGCCTTGCCCCCGGGCCGTCCGCCCGAGTCCCCCACCTTGGACTCTGCCTTGCCCCCAGGCCGTCCGCCCGAGTCCTCCTTCTCGGCTTCTGCCTTGCCCCCGGGCCGTCCGCCCGAGATCCCTTCCTGGTCCTCTACTGTGCTCCTGGGCGGTCAGCTCAGTCCCGTCCTCCGGACCCCCTCCACCCACCCTGCTGGACGTTGTTGGATTTTTGTTTTGGTGTTTAGGGACGTCTAGAATCCGTCCCTTGAGGGGGGGGTTCTGTCACGGTTATCATGTCATGTCACAGTTCTATGTCTAGGTTTGGGTGTTTCCACTGTTCTCTATGTCATGTTTTCCTCCTGTCGTTAGTTTCCCTGGTGTGTCTCGTTAGCTGATTGTGTTCACCTGTGGCCCTTGTGTTTCTCCTCCCCTGCCCGGCTGTTTCTCGTCTTGTAATTATCCCTCCCTGTATTTAGTCTTGTCTCGTCCTGTGTTCAGTGTTGGTGCTTCTTTTGTTGGTGACTGAGTTCCCCGGTGAGTGTTCTGTTTTGTCTGTATTAGTCTCATTATCCTTGAAATAAAGGTTTATCAGAGTTATCTGCATTTGGGTCCTGCTTCCTTCACTCAACCGTGATATTCACCGTTAATCATCTGACGGGGAGAGCACGTTTATGGGGAACTGCTGAGTGGGAGCAGCAGACACCAGCCTGCGCCTCGTTTGCTGCCTTTTCCGCGGAGATGCGGAAGGTGTTCGGTCCCGTTCGTCTGGGTCCCGACGCTGCTGGAGGCCTGCTGAGTTTGTGCCAGGGTTCCGGCACGGTGGTGGATTACGCTATTGACTTCCGCACCAGTAGCCGTCGCAGCAGCTGGAATGAGCCGGCGCAGTGTGACGCATATCTGAGAGGATTAGCGGATTATATGAGAGATGAGCTGGTTTCCTATGATCTCCCTGCTTCCTTGGATGGGTTGATAGAGCTCACCTCTCGGATTGACGGACGAATCCAGACTCGGAGAGGAGAGCAACAGACGCGAGCGGCGGGCCGCTGCTCGCGACAACAACTTCCAGTTTCCGGGAGATTTCGACTTCCGGGTTCGGCGGAGAGTTCCCACTCCTACTCTGACTCACGGTACGAGGTCGAGCCCATGCAAGTGGGTCGTACCAGTCTTACCTCTGAGGAGAGGGAAGTTCGTCGAAGAGGTAAAAGACAGAGCTCATCAGTAATGGGGAGTATACTGGTGGGCCAAACCTCTGAGCTGATCCCCAATCTAAGACCCTTGTGCCATGCTCGACTCCTCCTGACAGGCAAATCTCAGGCTCTGGCTGTTTTTATCGACTCCGGATCAGATGTTAGCATCATTGACGAGGAGCTCGCACGACAGCTGGGCATCCAACAGGTTCGGCTGCTCCAGCCGGTACCGGCTAATGCTTTGGATGGTCACCTGCTGGGAACAGTGACACACCAGACGACACCGGTCCGTATGCTCATGTCGGGGAACCACCATGAGACAATCCGGTTTCATGTGCTACGGTCCCCCCAAATCCCTCTGATTTTGGGTTATCCGTGGCTCCGCCGCCACAACCCAAACATTGACTGGGCAACTGGGTCCATCCTAGGTTGGAGTTCTTCCTGTCATCAGGTTTGTCTCAAGCAGGCCGCCGCACCTCAACTATCTGTGGATATGAACCTGGTTCCGGATGTCACAGGGGTTCCGGCGGAGTATTTGGACTTTAAGGAGGTGTTTAGCAAGGCTAAGGCGACATCTCTCCCACCTCATCGGCCCTATGACTGCGCCATTGAGCTACATCCAGGCGCTGTCCCACCCAAGGCCCGGTTGTACTCGCTTTCGGCACCGGAGAGGAAGGCCATGGAGACCTACGTCAATGACTCTCTGGCTGCGGGAATTATTCGTCCTTCCACATCACCCGCAGGAGCAGGGTTTTTTTTTTGTGGCGAAGAAGGACAAGACCCTGAGACCCTGCATTGACTATCGGGGTCTGAACGACGTCACGGTGAAGAATCGTTATCCCTTGCCACTCATCTCGTCAGCATTTGAGTTACTACAGGGGGCTACAATCTTCACTAAGCTGGATCTACGAAACGCTTATCACCTGGTACGAATCCGGGAGGGGGACGAATGGAAGACCGCCTTCAACACCTCTTCGGGACATTACGAGTACCTGGTGATGCCATTTGGACTTACCAACGCCCCTGCAGTTTTCCAGGCGTTGGTGAACGACGTACTCCGAGACATGTTGGATCGTTATGTTTTTGTCTATCTGGACGACATCTTGATTTTTTCTAAGAACCTCAAGGAGCACGTCCATCATGTCCAGACAGTCCTCCAGAGACTTCTGGAGAACTCACTGTTCGTCAAGACGGAGAAGTGCGAGTTTCACACTTCTTCGGTCGCCTTTCTTGGCTACATCGTGGGTCAAGGAAGTGTGGAGATGGATCCTTCTAAGGTCTCAGCAGTTACCTCGTGGCGGGTCCCTGATTCCCGGAAGGAGCTGCAGCGTTTCCTGGGATTCGCCAACTTTTACAGACGGTTCATCCGTGGCTACAGCACCGTGGCCGCCCCGCTCACCGCCCTGACCTCATCCAAGGTGACGTTCCGATGGTCCCCTGCAGCCGAGGAGGCTTTTCAGGACCTCAAGGGCCGGTTTACGTCAGCTCCTATCCTTCAAGTACCAGACACCGCTGGTCAGTTGGTGGTGGAGGTGGATGCTTCTGACGTAGGGGTGGGGGCCATCCTGTCGCAACGTTCTGGTGAGAACCAGAAGCTCCACCCCTGTGCTTTCTTTTCAAGGAGATTGAGTCCGGCGGAGAGAAACTATGACGTGGGGAATCGAGAGCTTCTAGCAGTCAAGTTGGCGTTGGAGGAGTGGCGACACTGGCTTGAGGGGACAGAACAACCATTTCAGGTATGGACCGACCATAAGAACCTGGAATACATCAGGTCGGCACAGAGACTGAATTCTCGGCAAGCCAGGTGGTCGTTATTTTTCACCCGGTTTAATTTTTTTCTCTCCTACCGCCCGGGCTCCCGCAACGTGAAGGCCGACGCTTTGTCCCGGCAGTTCGGGAGGGAGGGAGACACCCGGGGTATTCCGGACACTATTCTTCCTGCTCCTCAAGTGATCGGCGTCCTCGCTTGGGAGATTGAGGAGAGGGTTAAGACCGCTTTGGTGGACCAACCCGGTCCTAGTTCTTGTCCTCTTAACCGCTTGTTTGTGCCTCAGGTTTTGAGGGCTGAGGTGCTTCAGTGGGCTCATAGCTCCAGACTTTCCTGCCACCCTGGAATTCAACGTACCAAGGGGATGGTCCTACAACGGTTCTGGTGGGCCACGCTGGAGGCTGACACCCGGGAGTTTGTGAACGCCTGTCCTGTGTGCAATCGGCACAAACCATCTCACCAAGCGCCAGCTGGCCTCCTTCATCCATTACCGGTCCCACGTCGCCCTTGGTCACATATTTCATTGGACTTTGTGACTGGTCTACCACCGTCCCACGGACATACTGCCATCTTGACGGTGGTAGATCGGTTTAGTAAGATGGCTCATTTCATACCCCTGCCTAAGATCCCGTCAGCTAAGGAGACGGCAGAACTAATTCTGCTCCACGTGTTTCGCATTCACGGACTGGCGACTGATGTGGTTTCCGACCGGGGGCCCCAATTCACCTCTGTGTTTTGGAGGGAGTTTTGTGAGCTCATCGGGGCGACGGTTAGTCTCACCTCCGGTTTCCACCCACAGGCCAATGGCCAGACCGAACGGAAGAATCAGGAGATGGAGACCACTCTCCGCTGCATGGCTTCCGATCATCCCACGACCTGGTCAAAACAACTCCTGTGGGTGGAGTATGCCCACAACACCCTCATCAGTTCCGCTACTGGTCTTTCCCCTTTTCAGTGTGCATACGGTTTTCAACCCCCATTGTTCTCTGCATTGGAGAAGGAGGTTACCTGTCCATCTGTCCAGGCTTTCATCCGACGTTGTCGGAGGACTTGGAGGCAGGCTCGTACAACTCTGCTTCAGTCTGCTAACCGGTACGCCACATCAGCGAACCGCCGACGAACCAAGGCACCTGTGTACCAGGTAGGCCAGAGGGTGTGGCTTTCCACCCAGAACATTCCCCTTCGGATGGAGTCTAAAAAGTTAGCGCCCAGGTTTATTGGACCCTTCGAGATTGTCAAGGTCATTAATCCTGCAGCAGTTCGACTGAGTTTGCCCCGGAACATGAAAATCCATCCCACCTTCCACGTCTCTAGGATTAAACCTGTCCGGGAGAGCCCTATGGTTTCCGCCGCCCCTCCACCACCACCCCCTAGGATGATCGATGGGGGCCCTACCTACACCCTTCGTCGTTTACTCCGTTCCCGTCTCAGAGGAAGAGGGGTTCAATATTTGGTGGACTGGGAGGGCTATGGTCCTGAGGAGAGGCAGTGGGTTCCGGCTCGTCATATCCTCAACCCTCAGCTCATCCGAGACTTCCACCTGCATTACCCGGAGCAGCCGTCTAGGACCCACGCTCGACCAGGCGTTAAGCCAGGGAGTACTCGTCCGCTACGGACCAGAGGCTTCGTCGAGGAGGAGGGGGAGTCGTCATCGGGCGAGGAGGACGAGGATTTCCAGGAGGGAGAGGCCGAGAGAGCAGTCTCAGACGAGTACTAACCTTTCCCATACCTCCACCTTCCACCCGGTGTCTGTAGGTTTTTTTTTCTTGGGTCTCTTTTTTTTTTTTTTTTTAGTATTGTTTAGACGTCTGGAGCCGTCCATTAAGGGGGGGGTTCTGTCACAGTCTGCTTTCTCACTCACCTATTTTCTGCATTATCATTCCTTAGTCACCTGGTAGTCACACCCTGTCTCTCTCTCTCTCACTCTGTTACACCCATCAGCTCCATTAGTATTTAGGCCCACTTCACCTTCACCTCAGTGCCAGATCGTACTTCGCAGCATGCTTGTCTTTCCCGCACTACTCCTCAGATTGCTCTCCCGGTTTCGACCCTGCCTGTCCCTGACCAGCCTGCCTCGCCTGCTCCCTGACCCGTTCTGTGCCTACGACTCCCGTCCTGCTGTCTCCTGGAACCCTCGCCTGTCCCCGACCAGCCCTTTGCCTACTATCTGCCGTGTTGTCTCCTACCAGCCTATTGACTCTAATAAAGCTGGTTACCGACTATCTCTGGTTTCCCGTGTTCTGCATTTTGGTCCTCAGCTCGTTTGTGACAGGTTTAGCAAAAAAAACTCCACCTCTGAGGTGATTTGGGTGGAAATGGGGGTTTTACCGTTTCTCTGGAACCCATTGGTCGATTTTGGTGATTGACATCTCTTTCTGAGCGTTAGAGCCAATAGAATCAAAGGGGAATCTCTCCACTCACACACAGTCTAAAACAAAAAGGTGTGGGCTTCGCACACACAGTTTTTCACCAGAGTGAAGCTATAGAGCTATCGCTCTAGCTCTGACTTCTAGAAACGGAACCGCAGGTTTATTGCTTATGGATTATCAGAAATCATTTCAAAGGGACACAGACACATTGGATTAACCTATGGATAAACTTCAGCAGCGTTTTTATCGTTTTAATGCCATTGAAGACCACTTTTGATCAGACTATGACACATGTGAGCCATGTTAGCGTTTTTAGCTACCTAGCGCCACATGTTTTGATGTCTGTTCTTGTTATTATCTCCGCGAGTTTGTATAATTGAGTGATAATGAGGGTACCCTTCGATTCTGTGTCACCTCACGATGTGAAACGATGTGTTGGATGTGCAGAGATAAATAGATAAATAATAAGGTTTTGTGAGTGAATTTCGGTGCAGTCATCTGTTAGCATGTTTCGCTCGTTGCTAATTCAGAGGCTCAGCGTTAGCATTGTGGGTTTTCTTTTGAAAAAAAAATTAAAATGATCAGTTAGATGAGTATCTTCCCGTTACATTGATATAAAACATTCATAGTTTATTAAATGAACATGCCCTCAGACACTGTTTCCTGCAAGATGTTGCGGCAGTGCTCTTGGGCTTAACAGGTTAATTTCAATATTTAAACAAATATCTTCCCGGACCCCCCTAGAGGATGTTAGGGCCACCCCCCACTTATCAAAAAATATGCCGTGAGCTGATTATCAAGCCTTCATTGTAATAGTCGTGGGTACACTGTGTATGTGCGTGTGAGGAGTGTTGCAGTAGAACATTCAACTGTAGCGCGCGGTACATTAATGGGAAACCCTAAATGTTTGAGCACCCTCTATGAAACGTCAAGCTACCCCACAGCACCCCCAAAAGAAAATATCTGGCGGCGCCACTGACTGTGAATTACAATAATTGGCAGTGTGAAAGGTTAAGAGCCTAAAATAAATGTCTGTGTTCCCTTCAGTTTTAATGAATATAATTACACCATAAGATTCATGAGTCTGCTCATAGATTTTCACACCACGTGGACATTAACCTGTTGAGCCCTGAGCCTGTTTTTCAGGTCTCAGGCTCGAAAATGACATACCCAGAACAAATGACTATATCTTCACTTCTAAAAGGGGTAAATTAAAAATGTTCTTTATCAAAGCAATGATACACCTGTGAGTTGGATGTAGAAGTTCAGAAATGTCCTTAGGGTATAGGAACAGTTAACCTTTGTTGGTTAGCTGGTCCTGAGGAGGTCATGAGATGATGACTGGTAAAGCTCAACAAATATGGCTTTCTTAGAGAAAGACATGTGACATTCACGAGGGACTGCAGGATGAGATGTGTGTATTCATTATGCTGAGCAATACCGGTGTTTGTGTTTTATTGATTTCATTTTGGAATAATTGGTTTAAACAGATGTGTGTGTTAAAGATGTTTTCGGGGGAATGTGTGTGCGTTCTGTTAAAGAGTCCTCTGTCTGTGAAATTATATGACTCCAAAGCATGACTGTGGGACTGCCTAAGGGTAGACACACACACACACACACACACACACACACACACACCACACACACACACCACACACACACACACCACACACACCACACACACACACACACACCACACACACACACACACACACACACTGTAAGGAGATGGAATCAACAAACTGCTGACTCATTGCCTAGGCAAACCGGCCAAAACTCCTCCCCGCTTATGTGTATAAATACTGTAACATTGTTATGCTCAATGCTCTCTTCCTGACTGGCTGTCGTGGTACGCATGTCACCCGGGGAGGAATTGAGCCCGGAGTACTGTTGCAGAGTGCTCTGTATGGTGTATTGTGTTGTGTTTACCATTAAAGCAGATTATTGTTTAACCCTTATCCTGGCTGTTTTGAGTTTTCCTTCTTTTAAAACAAACTCATATAGGATCGGCGCGGAGCAGAGATATCTGCCCCAACACTGTGTATCGCAATGATGGTCGAAATGTCCCTTATAGGCCTACGTCTGTTTCCGGTTATTTTTATTTTGAAATTCAGTTCCTGACGGACGCCAAAAAAGCCAGAGATTATGGAATCAAACAAATAAATAAAAATAAGGATAATTGTGTGTTATTGTTGAGTAAATAACAGTGTGTTATTTAGAAAATAATAACAAATTAGAAACATACTACCAATAGAAATACATTGTTTTTAAAATCATTCTGTGTGACACGAAAAAAGGGGAAAATTGCGTTGGTGAACACGAATCAATAGATTAAATGTCGTAACTATAACATGAAATGCCGTGAGACTGGATTGCTCTACAGTGAGTTCTGTGCTAAGTGCGTTAGCATTTTTTCGCTTAGTGCTAATTCAGAGGCTTGGTATTACCCTTTTGTTTCGTTTAGCTAAAAATGGTTAATATCGTCAGTTAGCTGAGTTTCTTCCCGTTAAGAGGTTGTTAAATGTTAAGAAGCCCTGAGACACAGTTTCGTACAATATTGTTGTGTTCACCGACGGGGGCAATTGGGCTTAAGAGGTTAATAGAAATCAGCAAATAACTGGAAAAACACAATTGTTAATCAAATATACCGCACCAAGTTGAACAATAAGCTAACATTAGCTTCATTACGCATCTCAGTTTCCATTTTGGAGTGTCAAAAGGGTCAGTTGATTGACAGACGCAATCAAAATAAATACCAGCAAATATTTCTAGGGAATTTTTGGAGGAGTTGCATAACTGCTGTTTGGTCCTTTGACCACCACAACAAGCAGCTGGAGGTTTTATCACTGTGACCTGTTATACTATTCATTGTGGTTCCACAGTTTTTTCCATTGACTTTGTGACTAACAGTCAGTATCTGCTGAGGTCTAACCCACATAGTGATAACACACTCAATAATAAACATTAGAAGCAGCTGCAGCGACTTTGAAGTGTTTGTGTTAAACGGACACTTGTACTACTGCTTGTGTGCAAGGGTAACATTAAAGGCTTATAATCGGAAGTTTTGGTCGTCCGCCGCCCACACACGCATACACGCACACCCCACGCACACAGCTGAAACATCAGTGGAAACTCTCGCCAAGCTCCTTGCGTGAGAGATCTTTATACACAATAAGCAGTTATCTTAACACACTTCATCCATATTATCTCTGGTAAACACACTTACACACACTCGCACACGCACAAGTAACAGATGAGGACAACAAGTTTTTGAAATTGGTCTAGTAGTGTGAGAGAATGATAGTGTAAATTAGAGAGGAATTGTAGTATATATGAGGGTATACCGTATAGTGTGTGTGAGAGAGAGAATGATAGTGTATGTGAAAGACAATGCTTGTGTTTTTGAGAGCTTATGACAGTTTATGTGAGAGGACATTGTACTGGTTGTGAGATAGTATACTTTAAATGGAAGTCAGGTTGATCCAAGAGGAAGCCAGTTTAAATATTCATTCCACATTTGTTGAATCAGCTTCCAGTTTGTGTTCAGGCGGCAGACACCCTATCCGTTTTTAAGAGTGCGCTTAAGACCTTCCTTTTTGATAAAGCTTATAGTTAGGGCTGATTAGATTCAGCCCCTAGTTTTACTGCTATAGGCTTAGTTTGTCGGGGGACATACTTACTTCTTCCTTTTTCTCCGTCTATACCTGTGTGCTCTCATGTTCCGATTAACCCAGCTTCCCCAAATGTCTTTCTTTTTGGTGTCTATATACGCTGGGATCCGGAGTCATGGATGATCCTGTGGTCCTGTGTCCTGGATCGCGAGCCCTGGATCTTGAGTCGTGGCTGTGGTCCTGGATCATAGGTCCTGGATGGATATCCTCGTGGATTCATCTTCCTATTATACACACATGCATTTCCAAACATTTGGACTACCTATGTTGCAAATGTATTATCTTTTCAATTACACACGGCATCTATTGCACGTCTGTCCGTCCTGGGAGAGGGATCCCTCCTCTGTTGCTCTCTCTGAGGTTTCTCCCATTTTTCCCTTTAAACTGTGGGTTTTCTTCGGAAGTTTTTCCTTGTACGATGTGAGGGTCTAAGGACAGAGGGTGTCGTATTGTCATACTGATATTCTGTACAAACTGTGAAGACCACTGAGACAAATGTAACATTTCTGATATTGGGCTATATAAATAAACATTGATTGATTGATTGATTCCTTGACTGGTTTACAGCCTTGAAAACAAAGCCTGAAGCTGCTCAGAGCACTGCTAGCTAAATTTGAGCTGCAATAAGAACTTTTGATAACACTTTATATTAAAGGTACACAAATTCCCCATCAACTAGTTGTTAATTAACATGCATATTAGCAGTATATTGGCTCTTTGTTAGTCATTATAAAACACTTATTAATGCCTTATTCTACATGACCATATTCTACAAGTAAAAAGCCATTAGTTAAGAGTTTTTCCTCAATAACCCTCTAATTAGTGCTTATTTATTGCAAGTAAGGAAGTTGTTGTACATGACTTTTGGTCTTAATATGCTCTGCTCAATATGGACCTAACAAGGCAGTAGTACCACAAGAATTGGAATTCTCCCATAATAACACTACTCTTATGTAACAAGACATGAAACTATGTGTTAATTGTGTCTAAATAACTCAAAATTAGGTATTTCTATCTAAGAACATGTTCCCTATTTTAAAGTGAAGTCTTGTTCATAACCAATAAGCTAGTAGTTTGACTCTAATTAGGTATTTCTATCAAAGAATATGTTCCCTATTTTAAAGTGAAGTATGGTTCATAACCAATAAGCTAGTAGTTTGACTCTAATTGACCTGCACAGGTTCCCTATTCTAAAGTTGCCTCCTCTTCACACTTTATAAATATATTATAGCACACAACTACTGAAATTAACCTCAACAGTACATGAACAAAGTAGGCACACATTGAAATATCTGTTTTATTGAGGAACCACTAAAGAGAGGTTCAGACTAGTGTTAATTTCGTCAGCTATTTTTTAATTTAGTTTTAGTCTTAGTCCTGTGTTACATTTTCTTTTTAGTTTTAGTCATATTTAGTCACCTTCATCCTGTTTTATTTAGTCAAGTTTTAGTCGACTAAAAGTCTGAGCATTTTAGTCTTATTTTAGTCAAAGAAAACTAATTATTTTAGTCTACTTTTTGTCAACGAAAATGGTTGAGTCTTTTTTAGTCATCGGATTATATAAAACATTTCAGTCAAACTGGTCTAGCCAAAACCAATAATTTGTCATTTTAGTATATATAAATAAATAAGATTATATCTTGTCCTTATTTGATGAAAAATACAGGTTGAATGATTAAGAATGCAGCTTTGCAGAGAGTATCTGGTCAGGTTTGTGGTGTTTTTACCAGCTGTGTTATGGCCACATTGCTTCCCTTCTGATAAAACAATGCATTCGCTTTTTTTCTCCGCCTCATTGTAGCGAAAATGGGCCCAAATATCACATCGTTTCTTTCTCCCAAGCAGTGGTGGCTTTAGACTTTTTCGTTGTCAGTCATTTTGACTGACAGGATCGTAACATTTCCGTCATAATCCATTATTATCCGTCGAGTGCACAATTTATCACTCACTCGCGCTGATGGGGGGGGGGTATTCGGTTAACGCGAGTGCGACCACTGCTCCCAAGCCCCATTTTATTTTCTGTTAAATAAGGTTAGTTAGACCCGAGTCTTCCTGACAGTTCACAGTGTGCCGTTGCCCGGTGTAATTCAAATCTACCGCCGCGCGCAGCACAGACACACAGCTGCTGCACTGCCGCAGCACCGGAAATGGAACTGCTGGGAGAAAAACTGACTATCAGAGATGTAACGTTATCTTTGATAATATTTCGTCTCCTCATTTTTCGTCAACGAAAGTAAAGAGAGATGTTAGCATAGTTTCTATTTAGTAAACTACATTTTCGTCTCGTCACTTTTCGTTAACGATATTGCATGATGATTTCGTTACAGTTATTGTTTACTGCCGTCGGTGCCGTCTCGTCATCGTCTCGTTTTCGTCATGGAAAAAAAGGTCGTTGACGAACATATTTCGTCATAGTTTTAGTCCACGAAATTAACACTATTTCTTACAAGATGCTACATCTGCCCCCGGTACTGGGGGGCAATCGGGCTTAAGAGGTTAAATGAAAAGAACATTCAGTTTTACTAAACAGCACTTCTGTGCGTGCTTTCTGGAAATGTATGTCGGACCCTTCAACTAACCTCCAGCTACTTCAGTTGGTGATGAGATTAAGTTTGAAATGTTAATAATTTGACTGTTGGATAAACCCCCTTTAGGCTAGCTGTATGTCTCTGAAGAGGGCAATGACGATGGATTGGTCAACTACCTTGTTTCTGACAAAATATGTCACACAGAGGGCCCGCTATAGTAACTGAACGAGAGAGTAATGTCAAATGACAGTACAATTGACCAATCATATCTTCCCTCTAAATGGGTGGGTTTTATTATCGCGGACTTTATGACAGAGAGAGAGAGAGAGATCACAATTTATGTAAACAAATATTTCCAAGGCACTCCTTTATAAAGTTGTACCCCCTAGATATAGTCTCTAGTAATTGTGTGCTCAAAGTGCACTAGATTGAAGCATTTTACTTTAAAATGTTAAAAAAAATCTTTCCGGGGGGGGGATATAAACTGTAAACTCTGGCGTCATATTGAGACGAAACACCCAAGTTTGGTGACCAAGCCACAGGAGTTTAGCTCAAGGAATTGCAGTCAAAGAAAAATGTCATTGGCACATTTAGCACTGTGAATACAAAGGCAAACGAAGCATCATACCGAGTGGCGTTACGCATAGCTAAGGCAGGTAAACCTCATAACATTGGTGAAACGTTACTCTTCCCTGCTGCTAAAGATATGGTTTCGGTAATGATGGGAGAAGCTGCTGCTGCTATATTAAAGAGTTCAGTGTCAAGGAGGAGTTTCTATTTTGTCACCCTCTGCCAGCTCACACTACAGCAGAATAAATCTTCAAGGCTTTGAATGGTTTCATGCTGCAGAATCAAATTGATTGGGGCCGCTGTTGTGGAATATGTACGGATGGCGTAAGAGCAATGACAGGTCGCCACAGCGGTCTGGTAAAACAGGTGCAAGATGTTGCCCCCGCCACTGTATGGAACCACTGTATCCGATGTTGTGCAATCTTCAAGATGGCGCCTGTGTCGGCATGCCGCTCCCTCAGCTCTCTGCCTTTAGCTATCCTGTTTTTGTTTTATGTTTGTCAGAATGTCCCTGCTCTGCTTGTCTATGATCGCCAAGCTCTCCTCCACCTAAGACCCTCACTGGAGTTTATACTGCTGCCCAAACCTATATCTGGCAACCGTAAATCGACTCCCCCCCCTCTACTGTCAGATATTCCCACCTACCTGCGCCAGTTGCCCTGCATCCTGCTTCACCGAAAGCGATTTAGACGACGGGTAAAGCATGGTGGCGCGCTTGTCCATCAATAAGCACACCTGACGGCTTCTTCCGTGACTTATCCACGCATCAGATGTCATGGCCCTCCCGCTGCACGCCATCCGAGGGTTCGGTGGATTCACCCTGTCTTTCCGGAGCTGCGGCCTCTGCTGGGCCCGCTGGCAGCTCCTCCTGCCCGACTGACTGCTCCCGGTCCACGCGGCGTTCAACACGCACATCTTCGTCAGCTGAGACGCACTACACCTTCGGCCAGCCCGGAGAGAAAACTCTGCATGGCTTTGCTAAATGCTAGGTCAATAGCAAACAAGACGTTCCTGTTAAACGACTTCTTCACCTCTCATGATCTGGATTTAATGTTCCTGACAGAGACCTGTGTCCACACCGGCGAGTATGTACCGTTTTCTGAACTTCTTCCTCCCGACTGTACTTTCTTCAGCTCCCCCCGTACCACCGGTCGTGGTGGGGGTATAGCTTCAGTGTTTAGAGCTAATCTCCAATGCCGTTTGCTTCATCCAGTAACTAGCTATGCAAGCTTTGAGTTGCAGCTTTTTGAATTGAATCCAGCCTCGCCTATACTCTGCGCAGTCGTGTATCGTCCGCCAAAGTACAATAATGATTTCATAACTGACTTTTCTGACTTTTTGTCCGGGATTATGGTGAAATATGATCGTGTTTGAAGATTATATTCATCTTAATGTCACCCATATATAAGAGATGTGTTACATCATGTTATCACTAATATAGGTGTGGTTTTATACATTCCTGTGGGAAATAAGGAGCAGGTTTGCAGGACAGGAGACTGGATGGGGGAGGGGAGCAGACAGGGAAGTCTGAAGAATGTGTGTGTGTGGAAGCTCCAGGAATACGAGCCAGATGTGTTTGTTTTGCTTCAAACTAAAAGACTGTTTCCGGATCATCTCGGCCGGTGCGCGCTGATACGCCACGAAAGCCCATCGTTTATATATGGGCCAATAGATTACCTGTATGGGGGTAGCATCCACACAGCTCCTCCCTTGTTTTTTATAATATCTCCTGTTGAGTCCATGGTGTTCGCTCTCTTTTGCTCCTGCCGTCAAGATGGTAAGGTTCTCCCGGCATTTGGACCAGAGCAGGGGGTGGGCCTACCCCTTTTGAGAAGTGTATTTGTATTCTTACCGATTTATCATTAAAACAGATTATTGTTTAACCCTGTATCTGGTGCTTTGAATTCCTTCCTTTATGATTTTACAAGATGCTCACCAAACGAACACGCGGAGCCAAGGTGGGTTTTAAAACCACTCTGACTCCAACATGTTTTGATCTGCAGAGACTTTAATGTCCATGTGTGCTACGAGTCAAAACCTCTGGTTAGGGATTTTTTAAACCTCCTCGACTCTTTTGGTCTTATTCAGTCTGTGGCTGGCCCAACACACGATAAAGGACACACCTTAGATCTAGTATTATCGTTTGGATTGTCTATCTCTGTGGATGAAATCTGTGCAGGAACGTGTATCTCAGACCATTTGCCGGTTCTGTTTACAACCTCGATCCCTTCTGTAGGAGTCGAATCATGTGCTTCTGCGCGTTGGCTGCGTTCAATTAACCCCTTGACTGCCTCACAGTTTTCAGATGCTTTTAATACTTATCCGATTTCTAAATTAGAGGTGAACTGTGCTTTTAGTGCGGATGAGCTTATCTCTTTGTTTGATTCGACATGCACACTAATACTGGATTCCGTTGCTCCTTTTACGCTTAGACGCAACAAAGTTCTCTCAGAGCCGTGGCTCAATGATTGTACTCGCACTTTTAGACGCGCTTTTAGGCGTGCAGAGAGAAAATGGAAAAAGGATAAACTTCATGTCTCCTTAGAAATTCTTCGTGCTTGCCTTTCCGTTTATCAGACGGCAGTCAAAGCAGCCAAAACAGAGTATATTTCTCTGTTGATCTCCAAAAATAGCCATAAACCTCAAGTTCTTTTTAATGTCCTCAACTCGATCATTAATCCTTGTGATGCTTCTCCAATTGTGCCATCAACTACTCTCTGCGATACATTTCTTAAATTTTTTATCGAAAAAGTATCTGTTCTTAGGCTAGCCTATACTAGTGCTACCCCAGATCCTGCTCCCTTTCTGTGCCCTGCTGTCCTCGACCATTTTGAGCCTGTATCCCTCTCTTCTCTCTCGGATGTGGTCAAGCACCTGCGGCCGACAAATTGCACCTCAGACAGCATTCCCTCTCGCCTTTTTAGAGATGTTTTCGAATCAGTAGGAGCAAGTATTTTATTACTTATAAACACCTCTCTTAGCTCAGAATGTGTCCCAGCTGCCTTCAAATATGCCGTGGTTAAGCCACTACTTAAAAAGAAAAATCTCGATCCCTCCATTCTCGCAAATTTCAGGCCCATCTCCCAGCTACCCTTTTTATCTAAAGCCCTGGAGCGAGTAGTCTACGCCCAGCTGCAGTCATTTTTAACCATGCATGGTATCCATGAAAAATGTCAGTTTGGCTTTAAACCTATGCATAGTACTGAAACAGCCCTTTTAATGATCTGCTCTTAGCCGCCGATTCAGGCAGCCCAGCTGTCTTGGTGCTGTTAGATTTAACTGCTGCCTTTGACACTGTGGATCATAGTATCCTGTTGTCACAGCTTGAACAGTCCGCAGGCATTACAGGCTCTGCCCTTGCATGGTTCAGGTCTTATTTGACGGACCGTAGCTTATCAGTGCAGTTAGGTGTTTTCTCCTCTGCCAAAGCCCCTCTTATTTGTGGGGTTCCCCAAGGCTCGATTCTGGGCCCCATCCTTTTTCTATTGTACATACTGCCCCAAGGTTCAATTCTCACAAAATATAATATCCCCTTCCATTGTTATGCTGATGATGTACAGATCTATCTGCCTCTCAATCAAAATGACAATTCACTACAGCAGTTGAAGGACTGCTTAACAGAGATGAAATCCTGGCTGAGCCAAAACTTCCTCACCCTCAATGAGAGCAAGACCGAGGTCATCTTTTTTGGACCCCAACCAACAGTCTCCCCGGTTGATATTCTGGGCTCCCTCAATAAAAATATCCTCCCCTCTGTTATGAACCTTGGAGTGACCTTTAACAGCACCTTTACATTTGATAAGCAGGTTAGCACTGTAGTTGTCACGGTTGAGTGAAGGAAGCAGGACCCAAGCGCAGATAACTTTGATAAACCTTTATTTCAAGGCTAAATGGAACGAATACAGACAAAAACAGAACACTCACCGGTGAAGTCCGTCACCAACAAAAGAAGCACCGACACTGAACACAGCACGAGACAAGACTAAATACAGGGAGGGATAATTACAAGACACAGGTGAACACAATCGGCTAACGAGACACAGGTGAGGAGGGAGGAGAAAAACACAAGAGCCACAGGTGAACACAATAGCTAACGAGACACAGGTGAGGAGGGAGGAGAACACACAGGGACACTAACAACAGGAGGAAAACATGACAGAGAACAGTGAAAACACCCAAACCTAGACAGAACTGTGACAGAACCCCCCCCTCAAGGGACGGATTCCAGACGTCCCTAAACCCCAACACAAAAATCCAAAAAAGTCCAGCAGGGTGGGTGGAGGGGGTCCGGAGGAGGGACGTATCCCTAGGCCACCAGGGTGGGTGGAGGGGGTCCGGAGGACGGGACTAAGCTGACCGCCCAGGAGCCCAGTAGGGGACCAGGAAGGGATCTCGGGCGGACGGCCCGGGGGCACGGCAGAAGCCGAGAAGGGGGACTCGGGCGGACGGCCTGGGGGCAAGGCAGAGTCCATGGTGGGGGTCTCGGCGGACGGCCCGGGGGCAAGGCAGAGTCCATGGTGGGGCGAAGGCCACAGCGGGCGAACTCAGGGGGCCGAGCATGAGGGCGAAGGCAGCGGCAGGAAGAGTCAGGGGGCCGGGCTCGAGGACGAGGGCAGCGGCAGGAAGAGTCAGGGGGCCGGGCCCGCGGACGAAGACCGCGGCTCACAGAGGGTCGGGATCGAGGGCGAAGACCACGGCAGGAAGAGTCAGGGGGCCGGGCTCGAGGACGAGGGCAGCGGCAGGAAGAGTCAGGGGGCCGGGCCCGAGGACGAGGGCAGCGGCAGGAAGAGTCAGGATGCCGGGCCCGCGGACGAAGACCGCGGCTCACAGAGGGTCGGGATCGAGGGCGAAGACCAGACAGCTCCGGAGGCCGGGCAGGACCCGGTGTCGGCCGGACAGGAACCGGAGCCGGCGGGACAGGCTTCGGCAGGATCCCCCACGGAAGAGGACCAGGAGTTGGCAGTACCCCCGGCAGGAGAGTAGACGGCGGGACCTCCAACGGCACAGGACACAGGGTTGGCAGTACCCCCGGCAGGTGAGTAGACGGCGGGACCTCCAACGGAACAGGACATAGGGTTGGCAGGACCCCCGGCAGGAGAGTAGTCGGCGGGACCTCCAACGGGACAGGACATGGGGTTGGCAGGAACCCCGGCAGGAGAGTAGTCGGCGGGGCCTCCAACGGGACAGGACATGGGGTTGGCAGGACCCCCGGCAGGAGAGTAGTCGGCGGGGCCTCCAACGGGACAGGACATAGGGTTGGCAGGACCCCCGGCAGGAGAGTAGTCGGCGGGGCCTCCAACGGGACAGGACACAGGGTTGGCAGGACCCCCGGCAGGAGAGTAGTCGGCGGGGCCTCCAACGGAACAGGACATAGGGTTGGCAGGACCCCCGGCAGGAGAGTAGTCGGCGGGGCCTCCAACGGGACAGGACACAGGGTTGGCAGGACCCCCGGCAGGAGAGTAGTCGGCGGGGCCTCCAATGAGACCGGACAAAGGGTTGGCAGGACCCCCGGCAGGAGAGTAGTCGGCGGGGCCTCCAACGGGACAAGACATGGGGTTGGCAGGACCCCCGGCAGAGGGCTAGTCTGCGGGACCTCCAACTGGACAGGACATGGGGTTGGCAGGACCCCCGGCAGAGGGCTAGTCTGCGGGACCTCCAACGGGACAAGACATGGGGTTGGCAGGACCCCCGGCAGAGGGCTAGTCTGCGGGACCTCCAACTGGACGGGACATGGGGTTGGCAGGACCCCCGGCAGAAGACTAGTCTGCGGGACCTCCAACTGGACAGGACATGAGGTTGGCAGGACCCCCAGCGGAACCTCCAACGGTACAGGACATGGGGTTGGCAGGACCCCCGGCAGAAGACTAGTCTGCGGGACCTCCAACTGGACATGAGTAGGGGCTTGAGTGGGGACTCGAGAGAGGGCTTGAGAGGGAACTTGAGAGGAAACTGGAGAGTGGACTCGAGAAGGAACTCGAGAGGTGACTCGAGAGATAACTCGAGAGGGGACCTGAGAGGGGACTTGAGAGGGAACTCGAGAGGAGACCTGAGGGGAAACTTGAGAGGTGACTCGAGAGGGAACTCGAGAGGGGACTAGAGAGGGGACTTGAGAGGGAACTCGAGAGGAGACCTGAGGGGAAACTTGAGAGGTGACTCGAGAGGACACTGGAGAGTTGACTTGGGAGGTGACTCGAGAGGACACTGGAGAGTTGACTTGAGAGGGGACTCGAGAAAAGACTCGAGAGGGAACTCGAGAGGGGACCTGAGAGGAAACTTGAGAAAAGACTCGAGAGGGAACTTGAGATGGGATGAGGGAAGGGACTAGAGAAGTGACTCGAGGAGGGACTTGAGAAGTGACTAGAGGTGGGACTGGAGAAGGGACTAGAGAAGGGACTAGGACAGCTGGGGCCAGAGCTAAGGCTGGAACCATGGCTGCTGGGGCCAGAACTAGGTCTGGAACCATGGCTGCTGGGGCCAGAACTGGGGCCGGAATGATGGCTGCTGGGGCCAGAACTGGGGCCGGAATGATGGCTGCTGGGGCCAGAACTGGGGCTGGAACCATGGCTGCTGGGGCCTGTACTGGGGCCGGAACTATGGCTGTGTGGGCCGGTTCTGTAGCCGGAACCATGACTCTTGGGGCTCGGATTGCTAGCCTGGACTTGCGACTCCTTCTCCTAGAAGCCGCCTGAAGGCTCCGTGGACCTCCAAAAGCCAGCCGAGTTCCAGAAAACGCCTCTTGGACAGGAGCAGGAACTGGGGCGGAAGCACTGGTTGACTCCAGACGGAACACACCGAGACGTTTATAGTCCGCAGGCTGGAAATCACACACCCAGATGAAGTTCAACATCCAGTCAGGTAAGAACTTCACCAAGTCCGGTTTCTCCATAGCCAACCGGTGCGCCTCTACCAGAGCGGCCTCCTTCTGCCGAACACTGGACGCTCCCCTCCACCAATCATAGCAGCCAGCCAAAGCAAAGGAAAAATGCTGTAATTCCACCTCAAATGGGTCATCTGCTGGGTCCATCTCTGGTCGGTGCTTTCTGTCACGGTTGAGTGAAGGAAGCAGGACCCAAGCGCAGATAACTTTGATAAACCTTTATTTCAAGGCTAAATGGAACGAATACAGACAAAAACAGAACACTCACCGGTGAAGTCCGTCACCAACAAAAGAAGCACCGACACTGAACACAGCACGAGACAAGACTAAATACAGGGAGGGATAATTACAAGACACAGGTGAACACAATCGGCTAACGAGACACAGGTGAGGAGGGAGGAGAAAAACACAAGAGCCACAGGTGAACACAATAGCTAACGAGACACAGGTGAGGAGGGAGGAGAACACACAGGGACACTAACGACAGGAGGAAAACATGACAGAGAACAGTGAAAACACCCAAACCTAGACAGAACTGTGACAGTAGTCAAGAACTGCTTTTTCAAAATACGACTATTGGCTAAGACCAAGTCGTTTTTAAGACCTAGAAAGGGTTATTAACGCCTTTGTTACCTCGAGACTAGATTATTGTAATGCTTTGTATGTGGGTATGGACCAGGCCTTAATTAGACGCCTTCAGCTAGTTCAGAATGCAGCTGCACGTCTTCTCACTGGCCATAAAAAGCACAACCATATCACCCCAATTCTGGCTTCATTGCACTTGCTTCCAGTTCGGTTCAGAATAGATTTTAAACTCCTTTTATTTGTTTTTAAAGCCCTAAATGGGCTGGCTCCTGCCTATATAGCCGAACTTCTCCATCGCTACACCCCAGGCAGAGCCTTAAGGTCGGCTGATCAGCTGCTGTTGATAGTGCCTAAGACCAGGCTTAAAACCCGAGGGCATCGAGCTTTTGCAGCGGCTGGCCCTAGGCTCTGGAATACTTTGCCCCTCCATGTGAGGTCGGCCCAAACCCTGGGGGTTTTTAAATCAACACTTAAAACTCACTTTTTCTCTCTGGCTTTTGTTTAATTATCTATTTATTAATTTATTTATTTATTTATTCATTTAGTTCTTTATTTTAATATTTATAACATAAGATAGGATTTCATAAAGTATTTTTAAAATAGTTTATACATTATTCGAATATAGGTAGATAGGATTTTTCTCTTTAGACCCCAGTAGTAGTAACAATACCCCTTTCGTCACATTAGTATGCATAAAAAGTTACATGTGGACACGCCCCCAATTATGCAAATGAGCTAAGTCCCGCCTCCCATTGGTCGAGATCCTTTGATCTGAGCTAAGTCCCGCCTCCCATTGTTCGAGACCCTTTGGTGTGAGGGGGTGAGGTGTTATAACGGGTAGGTGTGAAAAGCCCCCCTGTGGAGTGCCTTTGTTGTCTAATTCTTTGATGTGTTGATTAAGGCAGTCTCTTTGAAGTTATGTTGTCTGGCCCCTGTCCCCTCACCCCTTTGTTGTCTAAGCCTTTGATGTGTTGATTAAGGCAGTCTCTTTGAAGTTATGTTGTCTGGCCCCTGTCCCCTCAAACCCCTTTGTAGTCTAAGCCTTTGATGTGAGTTGTTATAACGGGTAGGTGTGAAAAGCCACCCTGTGGAGTGCCTTTGTTGTCTAATTCTTTGATGTGTTGATTAAGGCAGTCTCTTTGAAGTTATGCTGTCTGGTCCCCGTCCCCTCAGGGTTATCTAATCTAATTAGCCTTTGATGTTTTGCCCTTTGATGTGGTGTGTTATAAGCCTTTGATGTTAATCTAGGTGTCTCTTTGAAGTTATGCGTGAGACGATGCATTGCATCTAAAAAACAGAGCATACAATGAGAGCACATGATACACTTTAAATGTTTCGTTTACAATACTATTACTATTACAATTTGTTGCATTTAAATAACTGTTTAGATGTGTTCCAGTCAGGCTTTCGTCCAAACCACAGCACTGAGACTGCTCTTGTAAAGGTCTTTAATGACATCCACTTAAACACAGACAGTGGCAGAACTTCAGTGTTAGTATTATTAGATCTCAGTGCTGCATTTGACACTGTTGACCACAGCATATTACTAGACCGACTGGAAAACTGGGTGGGACTTTCGGAAACAGTCCTAAATTGGTTTGAATCCTACTTAAAGGACAGAAACAACTTTGTTTCTATAGGTAAATACAGATCTGAGTTGACAAATATGACATGTGGGGTTCCTCAAGACTCCATCTTGGGGCCTCTTCTCTTTAACATCTACATGCTACCACTGGCTCAGATAATGAACACAACAAAATAAGTTACCATAGCTATGCAGATGACACACACATTTACGTAACAATTTCACCAGGAGACTATGCTCCAATTCAAACACTGAGTAAGTGCATTGAACAAATCAATGACTGGATGTGTCAGAACTTTCTCCAATTAAACAAAGATAAAACTGAGGTAATGGTTTTTGGAGCCAAGGCAGAACGTATAAAAGTTATCGCTGAGCTTCAGTCTGCAATGTTCAAAACAACAGATAAAGCCAGAAATCTAGGTGTAGTCATGGACTCTGACCTGAGTTTCAACAGTCACATTAAAACAGTTACTAAATCAGCCTACTATCACCTAAAGAACATATCTAGGATTAAAAGACTAATGTCACAGCAGGATTGGGAAAAACTTGTCCATGCTTTTATCTTCAGTAGACTCGACTACTGCAATGGTGTCTTCACAGGTCTCACTAAATAATCTATTAGGAAGCTGCAGCTGATTCAGAACGCTGCTGCTCGAGTCCTCACTAACACTAAGAAAGTGGATCACATCACTCCTGTTCTGAAGTCTTTACACTGTGACGACCCCTCCACACCATGTGGGGTGCTGTTTCTGTGTGTGCTTTGTGGGTGTGCTTAGGTTCATAGGTTCAGGTGCTGATGAGCTACACCTGGAAAGGAAAGGAAAGGATATAGGAGGAGCCCAGCCGGTTACGAGGAGCTGACTCCTCTGGGCACTCTTGCCGTGCCAGCCTCGGGGACCTGTGGCTGGTTGTGCAGTACATTGTTTATAAGAAAATAAACAATTGTTATTTTCTTACCCTTCGTCTCTCCTCCCTGTTTGTTTTGTTGCAGCCCAGGAGCCGGGTTGTAACAGATGGGGGCTCGTTGTTTTGGACCTGGGAAGTGTGTGCAACTGGATGTCCGTTGTGGGGACGGTGGCCATGGAAGTCGGAATCCGCTAAGGAGTGTTTTGCAGTTCTAGTGCACGAAGATTGTATGGCAGCGAGTACGAGCACAGATCGTTAGTTACCGTGGTGTCTATCCCTGTTAGGTCTAGTACGGTCTTCCTTGGAGGTCGTAGGGGGGGGCTGTAGTGCGGTGTGAAAGTGGTTAGAGCTATTAGCTCGGGAGCACGCCGAGGCTGCAGGTGGAGTTGCCGGTTTGCTGGTCGCTTCGCCGAGCTTACGGTACTAAGTGCATAAGTACCCGCCATAACTAGCACCTGAAGACTAGCGGGGAGTTTAGCTAGTTTCTGTAGGCAGTTAGAGGGACGGGCCACGGTAGCGTATAGGCTGCGTAGTAGCGTGAGCATGCACTCAGTGTTGCATGATGGAGAGTGTGGAGGAGTTTGTGAGAGCGCCTACAGAGGAGCTACTGGAGGGCTTCTCACGTGAGCAGCTGATCGGTGTTGCTGAACATTTCCGCTTGGATGTTGGGGATAAGAGAATGAAGGAAAACATAAGAGGAATTGTTAGGGCAAGTCTGTTCGAGTTAGGTGTTTTCAAAGGGAGACAAATTACTATTGATTCAGGCAGAGACAGTATCAATGTGTCTGGCTCCCGTGATACAGACCTGACTTTTGAACAAAGAGAAAGACTGTTAATGTTACAGGTAGAAATTAAAAGGCTTGAGTTAGAGGAGCGGAGGTTGAGTTTACCTGCTGGGGCTGCAAGTACGGGGCCCTAATGTCTCTGGTAGATCTACTCCATTTGACGTTGCCGGTAATCTGCGGGTTGTGCCTCAGTTTAATGAACGAGATCCAGAAACATTTTTCTCCTTGTTTGAGCGTGTGGCTGAGAGCAGAGAGTGGTCAGATGCTAATGGCACTTTATTGCTGCAGTGTGTGCTAACCGGTAGGGCCCAGGAAGCTTATTCAGCTTTAACGGTGGCGGATAGCAAAGTGTATCTGATGGTTAAAACTGCGGTGTTGAAGGCTTACGAGTTGGTCCCTGAGGCCTATCGACAGAAGTTTCGGTCCTGGGAGATATCTGACAGGCAGACACATGTTGAGTTTGCCAGGGATCTGGTTACTTTTTTTGGTAGGTGGTGTAACTCCTTGAAAGTGGATACGTATGTCGCATTGTGTGAGTTGATGGTGTTGGAGCAATTTAAAAATTCTGTGCCCAGCCACATTGCGGTTTACATCAGCGCGAGTAAGGTGAGAACTGCTGCAGAGGCTGCTGCTCTGGCAGATGATTATGTGCTAACGCACAGGGGCGGTCGTAACTTCAAGGTTCAGGATGAAGGGGGTATGTATGGTCCTGGGAGATGGGAGGAGAAAAATAGGTCAACCTGGGGTAGACCTGAACGTAAGACGCGAGGTCAGGCACAGGGTGATTCGGATATATGTCATTTCTGCAGGGGGAGAGGGCACTGGAAGGTTGACTGTCCCAAAGCTAAGGCTAGCAGGGGGAATCATGTAGGCCGGGTTAACTCTGCTGCTTGTGCGGTGTCTGTAAAACCTGTCCCTGTCGTCTCTCCCTGTCAGCAGGTTAATGAGCCATGTGGGTTGAAGGAACCGGATTTCTCTGCGTTTATGTCAAACGGATACGTGTCACTGGTGGGGGGTGACGTTAGAGTGCCGGTAAGAATTTTGAGGGACACGGCGGCATATGATTCCTACATTTTGAGCTCTGTGTTATCATTTTCACACAACTCTGGAACTGGGGATTTTGTCCTGATGCGAGGTATGGGGATGAATGTTGTGCCTGTTCCTCTGCATTTGGTTGTGCTTAACTCTGATTTGGTACAGGGGGAGGTCGTCATGGGGGTCCGTCCTGTACTGCCGATTGAAGGAGTGGATATCATCCTGGGGAACGGCCTGGCTGGCAGCCGGGTGTGGGCTGATGGTCCTCCATCTCCGATAGTATCATCTTCACCATCGGAGACTGGTTACCCCGATGAGATCGCTAGGTGTTTTCCTGATGTGTTTGTAGCTTGTGCAGTGACCCGGGCTGGGAGCCGTGTCCAAGAAGAATCTGAGGAGGATGCGATTGATGTAGATTTTGTGGTTGTTCCTGACTCATTGTTGTCTGTCTCCCGCAGTGAGTTGGGAGTAGAACAGAAGGCTGACATCTCCCTCAGTCGGTTCTTTGAGGCTGTTCTTTCCACTGAGGATGGAAAGAGCGCCGCCGGTGGTTATCTGCTGCAGGGGGAGCTGCTGGTCAGGAAATGGTTACCACATGGGGAGGATTTCATCGGTGAGCCAGTGTTTCAGGTAGTGGTCCCGTTAAAATTTCGGGAGGAGGTCCTTAGGACCGCACATAATCAATCGGGACACCTGGGCGTCCGTAAAACCTATAACTACATCTTGCGGTATTTTTTTTGGCCTCTGTTAAGGAAAGATGTGTCTCAGTATATTAAGTCGTGTCACACATGCCAAATGACGGGTAAGCCAAATCAGAAAGTGAAATCCGCTCCATTGTCTCCCATCCCAGCGGTAATGCAGGCTTTTGAGTATTTGATTATTGATTGCGTTGGGCCTTTACCTTGTTCTAAAGCAGGTAGCAATTATTTGCTTACTGTGATGTGTCAAAGCACAAGGTATCCAGCTGCATACCCGCTGCGTTCCATCACCACAAGGTCAGTTGTTAAAGCCCTGACACGGTTCATGTCAATCTTTGGAATCCCAAAAGTTATTCAGAGCGATCAGGGTTCAAACTTCTCATCACATCTTTTTGCGCAGGTGGTGAAGCAGTTGAAGGTCCAGCATAAGCAGTCTTCTGCATATCACCCACAGAGGCAAGGAGTGTTAGAGAGGTTCCATCAGACTCTGAAGTCTCTGTTACGGGGTTATTGTGTGGAGATGAATCGGGATTGGGAGGAAGGGCTACCCTGGCTTATGTTAGCGGCAAGAGAAGTTGTGCAGGAGAGTACAGGGTTTAGCCCTAATGAACTTGTTTTTGGCCACAGAGTGCGTGGGCCGCTTGCACTGTTGAGCGATACTGCCACGCCGTCAGAAACCCCTAAGAATCTTGTTGACTATGTAAACAGGTTCCGGCATCAGTTGTATTCAGCTGCGGAGATGGCCAGGGATAAGTTGTCGTCCGCCCAGGGAAAGATGAAGCGTCTGTATGACCGGAAAACCGAGCAGTGCTCGTTTAGTCCTGGTGATCAGGTCCTGGCTTTGTTGCCAATGGTTAATTCGCCGTTTCAGGCAACATTTTCTGGCCCTTTCACAGTACTCGAGCAGGTATCTGACCAAAATGTACTCCTGTCCACGCCGAAGCGTAGAAAAGTCACTCAGCTCTGCCATGTAAACCTGCTGAAGTCGTACTATGGTGGTGAGGCTAGACCTCTCTCAGCAGCAGCGGCAGTGGGGAGTCAGGTCTTCGGAGGTGAAGATGATGGAGTTACAGCGCCTGATGAGAGCTTGTTGCGGGGAAGATTGAAAAATACTGAAACTTTGCAGAATATGGAGTCACTGTTGGGTCATTTGTTGGCAGAAGAAAGGGTTGAGTTGACTGCTCTGATTCGTAGTAATCTGTGCCTATTCAGTGATACACCTAGCCGAACACACATGTTAGTGCACGATATAGATGTGGAGGGTGCGCATCCCATTCGCCAGCGTTTCTATCGTGTGTCTGAGGTAAAACGCCAGGTAATGGACACGGAAATCAAGTACATGCTCGAAAATGGCATCGCCGAACCGTCTTGTTCTAGCTGGGCATCACCATGTCTACTTGTGGAGAAGTCTGATAAAAGTCCTAGGTTTTGCACAGATTATCGGAAGGTTAACGCTGTTACTAAACCGGATGCGTATCCACTGCCTCGTATGGAGGATTGTATTGATCAGGTTGGTTCTGCGCAGTTTGTGAGCAAATTTGACCTCCTAAAGGGTTACTGGCAGGTTCCACTCTCTCAAAGGGCCAAGGAGATCTCTGCCTTTATTACACCCTCAGGATTGTATTCCTATAATGTGATGGGGTTATGGTCACTTTCTTGAACTCAGTTTGTTGCCCAAATCGTAGGGTGATGCGATGGATGCTGTATCTACAGGCCTATTGCCTGGACATTCGCCACATTAAAGGTTCGGATAACGTGGTAGCCGATGCGTTGTCTAGAGCTCCGAGCTTCTGAAATGCCTCTTCGGGAGCCGGAGTTGATGAGGTGGGAAAGAGGAAAGTCAGGAACTACAACACGGTCTGTATGGATCCGTCCAGGGTTACCATGTTACTATTGTTAGGACATTTATGGTGTTCTTAGGAGAACTCCTTTCTTATGGGGGGGGAGTGTGACGACCCCTCCACACCATGTGGGGTGCTGTGTGTGCTTTGTGGGTGTGCTTAGGTTCATAGGTTCAGGTGCTGATGAGCTACACCTGGAAAGGAAAGGAAAGGATATAGGAGGAGCCCAGCCGGTTACGAGGAGCTGACTCCTCTGGGCACTCTTGCCGTGCCAGCCTCGGGGACCTGTGGCTGGTTGTGCAGTACATTGTTTATAAGAAAATAAACAATTGTTATTTTCTTACCCTTCGTCTCTCCTCCCTGTTTGTTTTGTTGCAGCCCAGGAGCCGGGTTGTAACAACACTGGCTTCCTGTGTGTCAAAGAATAGATTTCAAAATACTGCTGCTGGTTTATAAAGCTTTGAATGGTTTAGGCCCAAAATACATTTCTGACCTCCTGCTAAATTATGAACCATCCAGATCTCTCAGGTCTTCAGGGACTGGTCAGCTTTCTGTCCCCAGAGTCAGAACTAAACATGGTAAAGCAGCGTTCAGTTATTATGCTCCAAATATCTAGAACAAACTCCCAGAAACCTGCAGGTCCGCTGCCACTCTGACTACTTTTAAATCCAGGCTGAAGACTTTTCTTTTTGCCGCTGCTTTAATTGAACTAATTCACATCTTAAACTGCACTGTAACTTTTATCCATGTATTTTTTTTTCTTTTAATGTTTATTTTATTATATTTTCTTTTTAATGACTGATTTTAAATGCCATTGTCTTAATGTCTTTCGTTTTTTGGAAAGCACTTTGAATTGCCTTGTGTTGAAAGGTGCTATATAAATAAACTTGCCTTGCCTTGCCTTGCCTTATCGTGTCAGTCACGTTCTTGCGAAACACATGAAGTCTTTCAAAGACGGCGAAGTTGTGAAAGAAGCATTCCTGGAGGCTGCCCACATGCTTTATGGGGACAGTAAAAATAACCGTAGCATTTCAACAGGTTTTTGATATAATAAAAACTCAAGTTAAATACCGTTATTAATCAGCTGTAAGTTTTAGTTTGTTTGAACTTATTCATTATAATTATTGTACAAAATGGTATAAGAATGCCACTGCCACTGCTATGCTGACGACACCCAATTGATTCTGTCCTTTCCCCGCTCAGAGACCCAGGTCGTCGCACGCATCTCTGCTTGTCTAGCTGACATCTCTCAGTGGATGTCTGCTCATCACCTCAAGCTCAACCTTGACAAGACTGAACTGCTTTTCCTTCCGGGAAAAGATTGTCCTACTCTTGACCTGACGATCAACATCGGCACCTCTGTTGTTTCCCCGACTCTGACCGCAAGGAATCTGGGTGTGACCCTGGATAACAACCTCTCCTTCACTGCAAACATCGCTGCTACAACTCGTTGCTGCAGATATACGCTATACAACATAAGGAAGATTCGTCCCCAGCTGACCCAGAAAGCCACCCAGGTTCTGGTCCAGGCTCTCGTCATCTCACGCCTAGACTACTGCAACTCCCTCCTGGCTGGTCTACCTGCATGTGCCATCCGACCTCTGCAGCTCATCCAGAATGCAGCGGCTCGTCTGGTCTTCAACCTTCCAAAATTTTCCCACACCACTCCGCTCCTCCGCTCCCTTCACTGGCTCCCGGTAACTGCTAGAATCCACTTCAAGACACTAGTACTTGCATACCATGCTGCGAATGGATCTGGCCCTTCCTACATCCAGGACATGGTTAAACTGTACACCCCAGTGCGTGCACTCCGCTCGGCATCAGCCAAACGACTCGCTGCACCCTCGCTGCGAGGTGGACCCAAGTTCCCATCAGCAAAAACACGTGGGTTTGCTATCCTGGCTCCAAGATGGTGGAATGAGCTCCCCATTGACATCAGGACGGCAGAAAAGCCTGCACATCTTCCGGCGCAGACTGAAAACTCATCTCTTTAGATTCCACTTCGAGCGATAGAATTACTATCAAAGCACTTATATACTAACATAGGACTGGCTTATCTATAGCCAGCTGACAAAGCATTTATATACTAACATAGGACTGGCCTATCTATAGCCAGCTGAATAGCACTTGAAATGTGTGGCTCTATGATACCTGTTGTACTTATATGATTCTGTTTTTCTTCTGGGCTGTGTCTTCCTGGTCGTATGTACTTATTGTAAGTCGCTTTGGACAAAAGCGTCTGCTAAATGCAATGTAATGTAATGTAATGTAGAATGCATCTGTTCTGTTTAAATTGATTATAGTCTATTATCAATTCGGGGTTAAGAAACTAGTGTTGCTTGCATCCTATTTTAAAGGCATTTATTTTTATACTCTACTAAAATGCAAAACAAAAAGGGTGAATTTTGTCTTTTTATTGCACTTTGGCAGCAGATTCCTGTGTAGCTTCAGATCTGAGTTGTCTTATTAGTAAGCCTAATTTATACTTTTGTAGCAACACTATTTTTATATAATGGCAAAGAAAGGGTTCAGTGTCTTTTCTTTTTTTCCTGTGTCATATGTGGCAGCACTGTTCAATGTTTCTTGAAAACATTACCCACTGTAGTATGTGAGGTGTGAATAAACTCCAACTCTGTATCAACAACACTGTTGTGTAACTTCAGTTAAATACTTGTATGTGTGTAGATTAGAAAGAGGTAAGATAAATGATCTGCAGTATTTTATGAAGTATTAATCGTACAAAAGTCAGTTTTATACAAGTAGAAGTGTGTATTTACCTGGGTAGTAGGTAGTAGGTAGTAGGTAGTCGTAGTAGGCTGTCAGTAATGGCTAAGCTTCTCTTTGGGCTGGTAGA